>OY992877.1:3095911-3595911 GCA_963921405.1 Cepaea hortensis
CCCCGAGGACTGACCCCTGCTATAACCCAGCCCAGCATTGATTGTTGCTTTAATGAAATTGATAAATGTTGATAATTGCCCCGCATGTCAGACAATGGTCACAGGTCATAGGTCGCCGGCGAGTTTGTCGGATACAGATGAGCAGAAACACCTGGTCATGCTTGAGTTGTCACACTCGCAGAATCATGGTACTTCGTGGCGAAGTGGTCAAGCCGTTTGACTCGGGCTCCGAAGGTTGTGGGTTCGATTCAAGTCGCGTCCTTCGGTTCACGAGTGAATTTTTTCGGAGACTCGTGGATGTCGTCGCTGGAGCTACGGGGTTTGTGCTTTGTGTGGCGTGCTTTCGGCAGTACGCTGCGGAAAGAGGCTGAGCTATGTGGGATAAAACCCGGTGCAATGAAGTCGACCCTGTCGACTTTAAAGCGACTTTTTAACCGCAGAATTACGTGCAACATGGCAGACATCCCGTGGCTGTGTATGGCATTCCCGCAGCTGTATAGGGCATTCACACGGCTGTGTTGGGCATTCACACGGCTGTATAGGGCATTCACACGGCTGTAAAGGGCATTCACGCGGCTTTGCAGAGTATACTTACAGCTGTATAGGGCATTCAAGCGGCTGTGTACACACGGCTTTGTAGGGCATTCAAGCGACTGTGTGGGGCATTCACACGATTTCAAATTCGAATTTGAAAGGGATTGTTGTCAATAGCAGATAAAGATACAAGTGGGATTCAAATGAAACCCCCCCCCCCCTTTTTTTTTAGAGAGAGAGAGAGAGGGAGAGAGGGAGAGAGAGAGAGAGAGAGAGAGAGAGAGAGAGAGAGAGAGAGAGAGAGAGAGAGAGAGAGAGAGAGAGAATATATTCTGAAAATGTAAAAGACACATGTATCATTTGTCGATGTAGTCACCACTACGTTCAACGCAAAGCCTGCAGCGTTGATAAAGTGCTTGGATTCCTTTATAAAAAAATTACTCTGGGGTCATTACTCGGTGTACCTGACCAGGTCGTGAACAGTCTGTCACAGAGGTCACGCCGTTTTGAAACTTCCTACTCCACTCATACATTTGCTGGACTGACAGACATGCATCGCCATACTGGACCTTCATTCACCGATGGAATTCTATAGGTTTCATCCATTCACTGATTAATTAACGGAAAATAGAACGCTGCATGTCAAAAGTGGGGCGGCCATCTTAAAACTGTCCATATGACGTGACCGTGTTCTTCTTCACCGCGATGTCACGCGCTGAACACTCTTGACATCCTACAGATGCAAAATCAGTACTTGAGTCTCTCCTGTCTGGAAAATTGCCAGTACTACGGATACTAATTTCTTTAACGTGGCAGCCGATGTTAAGGTCAGCGGATACAGTCTCACCGCGGAGTGCCCGGGAACGAGAGAGCTGGCCACCCTCACCAAACGTAGAGAATCATCACGTCAATCAGACAGCAACCCATACCAGCACAAGACCATGCATATTTTATAGACAGACTAGAAGGAAGGAAGGAAGGAAGGAAGGTAGGCAGGCACTCAGGCAGTCAGTCAGTTAGTCAGTCAGTCAGTCAGTCAGTCAGTCAGTCATTCAGTCAGTCAGTCAGTCAGTTAGTTAGTTAGTTAGTTAGTTAGTTAGTTAGTTAGTTGTGTCAGGTCTTAGTCAGATATGACTGAGCTACCGTATAACAGCAGACGGTACTACCTGCTTTCTGTTAGCGCAGAACGTTAGGCGGCGCTTACCAAACCCACACCCCACATTGTGCCAACGGCTTCGGGCGGAAGAGCACAACTGGGAGGGTACAAGCCTTACCCTGGTGCGAGGAAATGCATCGTAAAGACGAAATGTCATGGCAAGGCAGACCAGGCCCTCGGCCTTGGTTGGCGGCTGGTCTAGGATCTAAGCTCCGACAGGCGGACAGTTAGAGCATTGCTTTGCTGATCCGGCAGCTTCTGCAGCTTGTCTTGTTCCAGATGAAGAGGTGTTACCTTTCCTCTGAAGTGAACTAGGCAGGACGAGAGAGGGATCATGTTGCATGGGCAACACATGATCTCTATATTTTAGCCCAGGCTTTGTGCTATGGAGAGGCAATAACTCCATCCCTGGTCTTAACCGGTCTCGAAATCAAAGCTAGAGGCAACTGTTACGGGCTATAAGTTCCTGTCAATTGGCGTAAACATGGGGCGCCACGCGTTGCCTCTGACGGTGGGAGACACCTACAGGTGTCACTGATCAGCTACCGCCCGCCTCAAGCTGGGCAGCCCCCGGCCATTTGGGTGCTGCCTGCTTCAATGGGTGCTTGGGGCTAGGACAAAATCTGCATCGCAGGCTGTAAAACCAATGCACAAGGTACTAATAAAAAGAAAAATAGAAACCTCAAGCTACGGTTTGCAACCTGGAACGTGAGAACCATGTGTCCAGGATTTTCCACTGACTTGACCAATATTGACGATGTGAGAAAAACGGCTGTGATTTATACCGAACTAAATCGTCTTAACATTGATATTGCTGGTCTGCAGGAGACTCGCCTCGCTGAGGAAGGGTCACTCAGGGAAAACAATTACACCAGTTTTGGGGAAGGGTAGAGGGCAGGCAGAAAAAAGGCAACACGGTGTGGGCTTTGCAGTGAAGAATTCGCTACTGGGAATGATTGAAATTCCAGCAGGAGGAAATGAAAGATTATTATCCCTGCGCTTGGCAACCTCTTGTGGTTTTGCCACCATTATTACTGCATGTGCACCGATACTCGATTCCTCTGATGTTGTGAAAGATTCGTTCTATGGGGAGTTAGACTCCTTGATCAAGGCAGTTCCAAAATCTGACTACATTTATATGTTCGGTGATTTCAATGCTCGTGTGGGCAAGGACTCGAGTTCATGGCCAGTGTGCCTTGGAAAATACAACATCGATCGCATGAATGAAAATGGGCAAAGGCTGCTGGAGCATTCCACCAGAAATGACCTATGTATTTCAAACTCCTTTTTTAAAACAAAAGAGCTGCTTAAGGTCACATGGAAACATCCAAGATCCGGCCATTGGCACTAGCTGGACTTCATTATCACACGGAGACAACATCTGAACCATACATCATTGACTCGAAGTTACCACAGTTCTGACTGTGATAGGATCATTCTTTGGTTGTTGCAAGGGTTAGACTGAGACCAAAGAGAATCTACACAGCTAAACACAAATCTAGCCCCATGATTAATATTATTAACGCTCACGATCCTGACAAGTGCTTGTTTCAACAGCAACTTGAAGACGCTTTCACTGATACACCAGAAAATTGTACAGTAAGTGAAAAGTGGGGTCAACTTAAGGAAACTCTTTATAAAACTGCCGTAGGGGTGTCAAAGACTGAAGGAGGAGGCAGGAAGCCTGCCTCATGAATGAACACCACCGGGACGTGGGGTCAACCTCAGATTGAGTAGAGGGAACAGAGTGCCCGGGATCAGGGCAGGATAGATGATAGAAAAGGGGGACTATTAACTAGTCCTCACACGAAGGCGTTGACCAGATAGTTAGCACTACTGGTCACGACAGAATCACGCCTGCGTGATAGCAACGATTAGCACTCAAATCAAAGCCAGCTAATAGAAGCGTGCTAACTGACCTAGCACGCAAAGAGCCGAAGGGCGTATGAAGGTCCTTCCGCGTGGCGTGTAGCGACGCGAGTGAAGCAAGTCAGACGGGGGACTGACTCTGTAGTGTTCACATCGTATAGAATAGATATGTGTTTTCATATAGCCTAGTAGATAGAGATTAGCTATAGGGTAGGAAAACTAGTGATAGAGAATAGTGTGACTTTATGTGTGATTAGATAGCGACTGTTTTTTGCAATTGTAAAGAGCCAACGGCAATAAAATGTACCATTTCATTCCTCGTACACGACTTACAAGTTTCTTGTAGGGTGTGGGAGAAGTAATCCGATGATGCCTGAAACACGAGTTGTTGACAGGCAATAGGATTAAATGTGGTGTCAGAAGTGCTGCTTGAACCTGAGTTCAAGCTATAACATTTACCCACGGCTCTAGACTAGGGTTACAGATAGGATATTACAAAGATTAAATGTTTAATTTGTGTCAGTGACTATGACGTGTGCAGACTAGATCGAGTTGCCGGCAGAATTGTGCCTATCGTGATGAAATAATGTTTATTTGTGCTTATTAGAATGTTATATATTTAAATAATGTGTTTTTCAAAGTTGTAAGTATGCATATTATGTTCTTCTTTCATTTATTTATGTAATTATTTATTTGTTTTTGAATAATTGTCACAAATGATTCATGGCGGAGCAATACAAAGGTCAGCGACAGTATTGATTTTTGCAAGCTAAAAATAGCGCTGCGCCTGTCACGTGGCACGATTGACAAACAGTTGGGCCTCGCCATTTGCAATCAGCATTTCAGTGTTTACATACTGGCAAGCTGCTGCCTGCCTGAATCTTTACGATATATTAACTATTATTTGTTTATTTAAGTTAAAGAATGAATATATTTATTTATTTACACATTATTATTATATTTATATTTATTTAAAAGCAGTTATTGATTTTTTTTCGTACTTTTCTATTTGTTTACTATCACGAGGGCACTACTTTCGGCTATGCAAATTAGATTTGGCCTGCACCATACTTCCATAGATTAAACTAGGTTAGTAACGAAAGACATATTACTGTAGAACGAAGACAGGACAGTGACAATAAATATTAATTAATCGATGTTCTGTTTGTTCGTGGGCATGTCTGTGTCATTGTACCAGTTTGTCAAAAATCTATTTTTCGTTTACGAGTTGTTAATTGTTGCTGCTCTGTAAAACAGGGCGAACAACAGCTGAGTGATAACGTGAGTGTGTGCCGATGTGCCAAACGAGGTGACCTGAGTAGAAATCTCGTGTGTATTCCGGGGTGCCAAACAACGGGACCGGTGTTGCTGACGTGTTGTTCCTTGTTCTAGGGAACATTAAGTTGAGTAAAACCTACGTTTTTGGCATGCATTGTGATTAATAGTGCATCTCTTTTTCAGCGTGTATTGCATGAACAGACTTTGTGCTCTAATTTTTTGGAGAATACAATTTTCCAGAATGTAAACAAAGAGTACAATTTGTAGTGCTCAGATATTAAATAACATAGCATATCAAAGAATAATAACTAATTGAAGTAGTCAGTTCAGATCAACGCGAACCTATTACCCAACAACATGGCTACTCTAGCTGACTTCATTAAAGCTGGCAAAGAATTGCAATACACAGGTAAAGAGCTAGAACAATATGCCGATAAGAAATTTAAAGAAGCAAAAGATGCTGAGAGAACTGAACGGGAACAAAAAGAAAATGCAGATAGAGATGAACGCGCTCGAGAAAGAGAGCATCAAAAAGAATTAACACAACTAGCTGAGATAACAAAACAAAAACAACTAGAACATGATAAGGAAATTAAGCAACAACAGTTACAACAAGATAAGGAAATTAAACAGAAAGAACTAGAATTAAAACAAAAGACATTAGATCAAGAAAGAGAACTAAAGCAAAAAGAGATAGATGAAATGGCAAGAGTTAAGGAAAAACAAATACAAGTAGAATCAGAGACACAGTTGAAGATGAAAGAGATGGATGTAGACTCACACGCAGAGATCTCTGCCACTAAACTTAAAAGTCAAGAAGAAGAAAATAAGTTCAACAAATACAAAAATATTATCAAAGCATATTGTAAAG
This sequence comes from Cepaea hortensis, assembly GCA_963921405.1. Classification (NCBI taxonomy): domain Eukaryota; kingdom Metazoa; phylum Mollusca; class Gastropoda; order Stylommatophora; family Helicidae; genus Cepaea; species Cepaea hortensis. The sequence continues at coordinate 3,101,620 of OY992877.1, forward strand.
AGGATTCAATATCTGCCTGGACAGAAAATGTCGAGTATCAATTTAAATATCACCAGGTTCCTTTAGAGATGTGGGCTATGATTTATATGAAGAACCTAAGTGGTGAGCCCCTTAAAGTAATAGAATCTATACCAACCGATCTTAGATCTGACTACCAATACATCCGTGATAGGATTATGCAACACTTTTTACTTGATGCCCCTGGGTATCAGGTTCAGTTCTCAACTTTAAAACCTAAACCTACTGAGACTTTCATTGACTACGTCTCAAATGTTCAAAGTGTACTAAATAGGTGGCTTAAAGCAGCTAACATAGGAAAAGACTTTGATAGATTGAAAAATTTAATAACTATGGATAAGGTAATATCCACGATACCATCCTCTTTTGCTAAATTTTTGCAGCAGTCAGACATTGAAACCATAGAACAGTTTGAAAAGAAAGGGTCGGCATATTTTTCTTCAAACAGAAATATTTTTAAAACTTCAAATGACTCTGAAATAGTTTCCTTTGTAAAAGATCAATCTAAAAACTATCAGAGCAATAGAAAACCATTTAATAAATTTGACAAGAAAGATAGAAAAATTTCAAAATGTATCCACTGTCACCTTTTACATGATACTGATTCAATGTGTGACAAATCGCCGAGTTATCCGGCACATCTTGAAAATGTTATTAAGAAGCAACAGAACAAAAGATCTGCATACCGGCGTGCCATTAAATGTTTTTTTTGTTCCAGCTACGGCCATTATTCAAATAAGTGCCTAGGCCGCCAACGTATGAAAGCCAACAATGCTATTTTACTTGATACATCTTCTGATAGTGGTAGTGAGACTGAGTGTGATGTTGAAAATGAATTACCTGTTAACCAAACGGAAGAGGTGTGTTGTGTAAACGATATGTTGAGTTTTGACAGTTGTGAGCGATGTCACCAGTTTCATGCTGACGGAAATTAAAATGTGGACATACAGTTCCATGCTCAACTGAGAGCGTGAATGCAGCCTTAGCCTCCAGAGGCAATTTAGAGTTCCACAATGTAATGGTCAATGGTAGACCATGCCAATGTTTGCTAGACAGCGGTAGTACCCTTATTGGTCTCAGAAAGGAACTGGTGAGTCAAGAGGATTATACAGGTGACTATGTCAAATGCCGAACCTTTTCGGGTAACATTGAAATTTACCCTTTGGCCAATGCCTGTATTAACACTCCTTTCCTTTCGGGTACATTTACTTGTGCTGTACTTGACAACCCTTGTACGGATCTAATTCTTGGTTGCTTACCCCAGCTAAAACAATGTACTAGCGATGAAATAACTGCATGGAACCAACTGAATGCAGTTAATGCAACAACCAGAGCAGACACTATAAAACATCAAGACACGCTTCAAGATGAGAGACTACTGGTGCTTTCTCCATCTAGCACTGATGATACCAACAGACAAAAAGTCATAGAACAGCAGAAAGCTGATCCTAGTTTGTCTCCTTATTTAAAATTATTGAAAGAACGAGCTAAGGTTACAAAGAACGCATCAGGGTTCTTCAGATTAAATAGTGGCATTCTTACTAAACATTATACTACTGGTAACCATAACATTCAGCAAACGGTGTTACCTGTACAACATCGCATAACTGTGCTAAAGATTGCACATGAGTCACCGTTTGCTGGCCTTCTTGCATATGACAAAACCAGGGCCAGAATTCAGGCTCATTTTTATTGGCCAGGTTTTTGCAATGATATTAAATTATTTTGTCGTTCGTGTAATGTCTGTCAACAGTTAGTACGAAAGGGTAAACATGTTACAGCTGAAGTACAACCTTCTACACTGGCTTCTAGGCCATTTGAGAGTGTGGCGGTAGATATTGTTGTACCCCTAAATCAGGTGTCCAGCAAAGGAAATCGCCTCATATCAACGATGGTCGACCTATGTACAAGGCCAACAAAGGGGCGAGAACAATTGAACTTGAACCAGATCAAGACATACTTCTCTTGCTTCCTGACAAACGAAATTTATTATTGACTTCATGGCAAGGGCCATTCAAGGTGGTACGTAAAATTTCAGATGTTGACTATGAAATATCAATAAACGGAAACTTAAAGATATTCCATGTCAACATGTTGAAACCTTACTATTCACGACAAGAGACAGAAGTAGAGACAGACGAACACAGTGCACCCACACCAAGTGATCAGACGACAGACATACATAACGCAACTACACTAGTTAGCGATACTGGCATATCCGACGAGCATACACTTAGCGAGAATACAGAATACACACTTAGCACCACCACCGTACTGAATCAGGTAGACGACGACGGAATGGAACTACCAGTTCCTATTGTAGACAAGACTGCTACATTAGATAGCATACATATAGAACAGGGACTCCCCTCTGCCGTGCGTCCACCTTGACGAGGTAGAGGGGCTTGAGCGTTCCAATGACCCCAAGAGCTATGCCGACGGTAGCACAGCTACTGGTAGGGTCACCCATGTCGGACAGGTCAAGGGAGAGGGACCAGACGAAGTGACGCACAAACCTGCTGCCTTGTAGGTAGACTGGGGACAGTCAAAGGCTAGGGAAAGCATCCCGAACAAATGCTTGTCGAAATCGGATGTACTGAGCCACAGGCTTGACAAAGAAGTGCATCGTAACTTTATCATTTCATGATGCCACAGATGAAAGTTAATCGATATGGTGCTAATCCCGTGAAGTCCCATCAGGCGGTGATAGTGCCGGGCCCCCTGCCTCGAGGGGGTCCACCCATGACTACTGGTGGTCACCTTCCCCTGTGCTGTGGAGTCAAGGCACAGAGGAGTAGGTTAAGAGCTATTGACCAAACACCCCGGACACTCAACATACTACAATGGAATGCAGAAGGAGTTTATAACAAGAAAGCCTCCCTAACACAGCGTCTTCATAAAGATAGAATAGATGTGGCATGCATTCAAGAGACACACCTCAACGCCAATCGCACATTTTCAGTCGAGGGATATCAGGCCACACGTTTCGACCGCGAAGGACATAAAGGAGGAGTTGTAATACTTACACGAAATACAATACCTTGCAGCGAAGTATCTGTGACCTCTGACAACCAAACGGAAATTATAGGTGTTGATATAATGATAAAGGACGTGAAAATAAGAATTTACAATCTATATAGCCCGGCAGATAAGGATCTTACACTCTCAAACATGGAAATAACTGACACAAATTGCATTGTTGTCGGAGACTTTAATAGCCGTTCAGAAAGATGGGGATACCCAGATACTGACAAAAGAGGAGATGAAGTGGAGGACTGGGAAATAGACTCAAATCTCCATCTACTTAACAAAGCGGATGACACACCGAGCTTCTACTCCAGAAGATGGATTACCACTTCTACTCCAGACTTAGCTTTCTGCACAGGAGACATCCTCCACAAAATCGATCGCCATGTGCTGGACCAATTAGCAGGTAGTGACCACAGACCAATCAAGCTTGTAATAAATATGGAGTATGTTCCACAGGAGCAAAAGCCTTTGCCCCGTTGGAATTACAAACGAGCAGATTGGGACAGATTTGCCATACTAACAGACAAATATTGTGAAAACGTAAATACACGATATGGCAACATGAAGCAAATGGTGGAAAGTCTAAACAGAGCAATAATACAGGCAGCCACTGAGTCTATTCCAAGAGGAGCAAGGAAAAATTACAAACCATACTGGACTGAAGAACTACAATTTTTGGAGGACAAAGTTGAAGATGCTAGGAAGACCGCAGAGAGAGAACAAACAACTGAAGCGAACATCTCTCTCAAAGCCATCTCAGCAAAATATAAAAGAACAGTAAATCAAACAACAAGAGATTGTTGGAGGAAAAAAACAGAAAACCTGAATTTTGACAGGGATGGAAACAAACTATGGAAACTAGTGAAAGCCATGAACAATGAAGGACCTAGAAACAAACAAATAACAATTAAACAAGGAAATTCCTTGCTTACAGGAAAAAAGGCTGCAAATGCACTAATGGAACACTATGCCAGTGCAAACCACATTGATATTACAGCCGAACAGAAGAAAGCAATCAAAGATAAACAGATGCATCATACATATACAGAGACAGCAGCAGAATATATGATGGCAAATCTAACAATGGAAGAAATGGAACAGGCAATGAATACCCTAAAAAAGAAGACATCACCAGGAAAGGATGGAATCACAAATGAAATGCTAATAGGACTAGGCACTAAGGCAAAAAAGAAACTACTAGCAGTCCTAAATTACAGCTGGAAGAGGGGAATAGTCCCACAGGCATGGAAGGAAGCTATACTAATACCAGTCCCAAAGAAAGGAAAAGACCTGGAAGAACCAAATGGCTATCGACCTATCAGTCTTCTTAGCTGTGTAGGAAAATTAATGGAACGCATTATCAATGGCAGGCTAACATGGCATCTGGAAGAAAACCTACTCTTAACACCTCACCAAGCAGGATTCAGAAAGTACAGATCTACTGAAGATCAAATAACCTATATAGCTCAGGAAATAGAGGATGCCTTCCAAGAGAAAAAGCACACACTAGCAGTCTGGATAGATTTAGAAAAAGCATTTGATAAAGTATGGAAGGAAGGACTGAAAGTAAAACTGCAAAAAATGCATGTTTGCGGGAAAATGTACAAATGGATCAGCCACTACCTTGAGAACAGAACTGCCAGGACAAAAGTACAAGGACAAACCAGCAAAATGATGCTGTTGGAGCAAGGTGTCCCCCAAGGAGGAGTTCTTTCACCAACATTATTCCTAGCATATATAAACGACATCACGGAAAATTTTCCAGCCAGAGTACACACATCATCCTTTGCAGATGACCTAGCCATATGGACATCTGAAGAATATATTAGTACAGCTAACAGCAGAATACAACAAGCCCTATTAGCGCTAGAGGACTGGTCAAAATCATGGCTAGTGAAGATAAGTGAGGAGAAAACAACATGCACAGTGTTCTCCCTCTCAACTAAAACTCAGCAACCTAAGCTGGTATTGAATGGAAAAATATTGCGCCATGAAGAAAATCCAAACTATCTAGGAGTCACCTTTGATCGTCGCCTGACATGGAAGACACAGGTTGAGAAAAATCGAACAAGAGCAAGGCAAAGAATGGCAATCATGAAAAAGCTTGCTGGTACAACATGGGGAGCAGATGAGAAAGTTCTCAAGAAGTTATATACTGGGCGGGTGAGGCCAGTACTGGAATATGGCATTGCAGCTTGGGCAACAGCAGCTAAGTCAAACTTTAACAAAATAAGTAGAGTCCAAAATCAAGGAATGCGAATCATAACTGGAAGCCTGAAGACAACGCCTATTAATGAATTAGAAAAGATCACTTGTTTACAACCAATGCAGGATAGAAGAGATAGCAGAGCCCAGCAACAAGCAGAAAAATTTAGAAGATTGACAGACCACCCTATGTACAACAGATTTAATGGTTTTGGAAAGGGAAGACTGAAGCGTAGCAACTTTGTAGAAACTGCAAAACGAAGGATTAGGTCAGATCCTATTCTTAACATATCAACAGTCAAGCCCATACACAATGCACACAAGTTCCCAGCTTGGAGACAGCAGCAACTGCCTGAGATGATAGAAAACATTCCTGGTATTGAGAAAAAGAACACTCAGCATGAAACCGAAAGAAGAGAAATAACCCTAAACTACATAAAAGAACATTACCCAAGCAGGAATTGGACCCATGCATATACAGATGGATCAGCCAAAAATTCAATAGAGAATGGAGGAGGAGGAATTCTCCTAAATTTAAAAAATGGAGCGAAAAAAACACATTCAATGGCAACTGGAAAATTTTCAAGTAACTTCAAAGCGGAGGTAGAGGCTCTGAAAACTGCAGCAGAAATGCTCCTGGTGGAGGAAAATAAAGAGAAGCAAATAGCTATCTTCACAGATGCAAAGTCAGCTGTCTCAATACTGAAGAGCAATAACAGCACAGAACTAACTGACCTAAGAGCAGCACTCCATGGTCTATGGCAGAAATCCAAAAAAGTTGTAATACAGTGGATTCCATCACATTGCAGTATACCTGGAAACGAAGAGGCTGACAGACTGGCAAAAGAGGGCGGACGACTACCACAGCCTGACATAGACATAACCTATAATGAGGCAAAGAGGTTGATAAAAAGCACTTATAGAACCAAATGGGAATCAGAGCATCCAGGCCATCAGAAGGATGATGCATATTACAAACTCGACAGAAGAGAACAAGTAGCAATCTTCAGACTCCGCACAGGACACAACAGGCTGAAATACCACTTGTTCAATAAACTAAAGATAGGAGATACCGATGAATGTAATTGTAGAACTGGAAAAATGACAGCAAAACATTTGCTGCAGGATTTCCCAACGTATGCAGAACAGAGAAAGATATTTTGGCCCACACCTGCTTCATTTGAGTACAAGCTCTATGGAGATATCAACAAGCTAAAGTTGACCGCAGATTACTTTAACTATATACAGGTTGACATTTAAAGGTGCATGAAGACCCAGAGGCATGAAATGGAATATTGCTTGGATAGCAAATCCATTACGTGGAAAGTCCAAATCAAAAGCCCATTGTGTGGGCTTCATAAAAGGTGGAAAAGTGTCCTAGTGGCACGAAATGGAATATTGCTTGGATAGCAAATCCATTACGTGGAAAGTCCGAATCAAAAGCCCACTATGTGGGCTTCATAAAAGGTGGAAAAGTGTCCTAGTGGCACGAAATGGAATATTGCTTGGATAGCAAATCCATTACGTGGAAAGTCTGAATCAAAAGCCCACTGTGTGGGCTTCATAAAAGGTGGAAAAGTGTCCTAGTGGCACGAAATGGAATATTGCTTGGCTAGCAAATCCATTACATGGAAAGTCCGAATCGAAAGCTCACTGTGTGGATGTCATCTGCAGACTGCATACTTCTGGTTTCCGGAAGAACAGCCTATGGTGAACGGAAGGCCCAATATACGGAAGTGAGGCTAAGCAGCCATGTGCAGGACGTGACGATTCCTTGGGTGAGCCCAGTACCAGAGCGCTATGTATCGGCTCTGCAAGTATGGAAGCCTCCTTGGATGGCGGGGAATGCCCATGGTCTGCCCCTGCCTTCCCTTGAGGGCTGACCAGGATCTTTGGCTGTTCTATATGGACCAGCTGGGATGGGGGATAACACCACAACAGTGAGAGTCAAACGTCCTAAGAAACCCCCGGGAAGGTTAACCCGGTCAACAAATGCCCGCAGAAGTCGGATGTGTCGGTCTAACGGCGCAAGAACGCAGCTCTGCTGTAAACAGGCACAACGCAATCACATCCGAAAAAAAACTCCGGATGAACGAAGAAGAAGAAGAAGAAGAACAGGGACTAACAGACAGTCAACGACGACAATTAGTAGAATTAGTGACGGAATACAAAGACATATTCTCTGACATTCCAGGTAGGACGGACAGAATCGAACACTCCATTCTTCTTACGGACTCTAAGCCTATTAAATGCAGGCCGTACTCAATCCCACTAAGCTATAGGGAAAATCTAAATAAGGAAATTCTGAATTTAGAGGCTAGTGGGATCATCCAGAAATCCACCTCGGAGGACTCTTTTCCAATTGTTCTAATTAAGAAGAAAGATTCTACAATTCGTTTGTGCGTGGACTATCGAAAGCTCAACAACGTCACCAAGATCGACGCAGAGCCAATTCCTTCCTGCGAAGATCTTATTCTTGACATGTCCACCTCCAAAATCTTTTCTAAATTAGATCTCACTAAGGGATATTGGCAAGTCCCTATGCAGTCTCAATCCATCCATCTTACTGCTTTCTCAACACCTTTAGGACTATACGAGTGGCGTTTTCTTCCTTTCGGACTTCGAAACGCTCCTGCCACTTTCGTACGCTTAACGAGAGATCTACTTCATGGAGTGACGAATACAGTGACCTATATAGATGATATATGTGTCCATACTGATGACTGGACAACACACCTACTGAAACTGAGACATGTCTTTAATAGGTTGCGACTCTTCGGGCTCACTGTCAAACCGAGCAAAGTCGAATTGGGCCTAAAAGAGATTGATTTTTTGGGTCATGTCATTTCTCATGGTCAACTAAAGACTGACCAGAAAATTATTACCAAAATTATGAATCTGACCATGCCTACCATCAAGAAACAGGTCATAAGCCTTTTGGGGTTAGTGAATTACTATAGTAAATTTATTCCAAATTTAGCGGAGATTACAAGTGTATTTTCCAATGTTTTAAAAGCTTCTGTAAAATTGGATGTCAAAGATGCATTATTAATTTCTGCATTGTCAAAATTGAAAATTTTGTTTAGTAATGTTCCAATCCTCCGCTTGCCTAATCCGAGGCTCGTTTATTATCTTAGGACAGATGCCAGCAGGATCTCCATCGCTGCAGTACTAGGCCAATTTTATGAGGGCATCTTCCATCCGATTTGCTACGTGAGCCGTAAGATCACACCCACCGAGTCCAGATATTCCATATCCGAGTTGGAAGCCTTAAGCGTCATCTATGCGGTGAGAAAGCTGCATCGATTTCTGTCAGGTGTGCACTTCATTGTCCAGACTGACAACTCCCCAATAACGGTCATGCAGAGTGGTGTACATCGAAATGACCGAATATACAGGTGGTCTCTAATACTACAAAATTACACCTTTAGTATAGAACATATTAAGGGGAAAGATAACATCTTGGCTGATACCCTTAGTCGACCATCTGATGTAGCAATACCAGAAATTTCCACATAAAATTGTATTGTAAGATATGTTAATTTAGTACAGTCAAATATTCTATGTGAAATATGTTAGAAATACATGAATATTGTGTGCTGAACTAAGTACCAAAAACATTGACCTGCTATGTGTCTGTAGACATCAAAAGTAAGAACTTTACTCTGGGAACAAATATATCACTTTGTGAACTAGGACAGCTTATTACTTGCTAAGCTCCAAATATGTTCCAGTGAAGTAGTTGTGTTAAACAGAGAAAAACAGTGTCAGATGATTATATACATACAGACACGAGAACAGTGGTCTACAAACGAACTCTACAGGTGCAATACCCATAGAATAAATATGACTGGGTAATGGATTTCAAATACCCAGAACAATTGTATAGATATTATGCCAATGAAAGTATGTTTCTGAACATTAATGGCAACGACTAACCTGAGGTATTTATAGAACATGTATATATAAACTTAATGTGATATGTATCATAATGTTTTAATATAGTGATAAAATATAGATAGATTATGTCATTTTAATGTACAGTTAGATAATATAATACTTTTTCATTTTACTTTAGATAGATTATTAATTTACATATTCATTTAGCTTTAAAAGTAGATTAGGATAGTAATTTAAACATAACAACTAATTATAAGAAGTTTAGACAGGAATAGTATCATTCAGTTTATTATATTTCACTTTGTTTCATTTCATTTGATTTCATTCCATCTTAACCAATCTATTTAACAAACATTATCATTTAGTAGCATGATTAGGTTACACCATAATAGAATAGAAATATTATACACTTAAATATACATCATTTACACAATATAGAATAAGAATATCAATCATATAGTTTGTTTCATGTAAAAACATTAGTTAGAATATGTTATATTTCACATCACCCATTTTAGAAAGGGACGTAACTTATTACATTTCACATTACCCATTTCACAAAGAGACATCACTCATCTCACATCAATTTCATTTCACATAGGTAAATTCCGTCCCTTAAATTAGATAAATATTAGGAGTAATGTAAGCTTATTTTAGGATTAATATGACAGATAGATTAAATTAGGCAACGCATTAAATGTATATTTATAGAACTAGTATTAGTATGTCAGTAATTAGAATAATATTTCAGTAGAATAGAGTGGTTAATAATACCAGGGTACAAACCATCAACCCTTTTTTCTTACATGTGATTTGTTGTAAATACTTGACGTGTGCAACGGTTGATGCACAGTCATTAGGCTCAACTCTGTCAAACTGAGCCAAGCTTGTACAGTGTCACTCCAAGGTTTTTTAAATAACTATGAGAGTGAAAGTTATGTGACAGAAATGAAGGTAAAAGATGTGTGACAAAGGTGAGAGTGAAAGTTATGTGACAGAAATGAAGGTAAAAGATGTGTGACAAAGGTGAGGGTGAAAGATGTCTGACAGAAATGAGGATGAAAGAAGTGTGAAAAAAAAATGAGGATGAAAGATGTGTGACAGAAATGAGGATGAAAGAAGTGTGACAGAAATGAGGGTAAAAGATGTGTGCCAATAGTGAGTGTAAAAGAAATGGGACATAAGGGAAGGTGAAAGATGTGTGACAGAAGTGTGAAAGTGAGAACAAATGTAAAATATACAGGAAAGAGTGAGAACAGTCAGCGGATTTTTTTTGCCGCTCAACAAAACTTTTTATTTTTATTGCCGTCAAATGTTGGTTTCAATGTTGAAAATGTGTTGTAATGAATGTATTTTGTGTAGTTTAGTTTAGGATCTTAGTGAAAGTATTTTGAGTCTCATAAGACAGAAATGTAGTCACAGATTTGTATTATACACATGTTTGTGACCACAGTTAAATGAATTATGGCACTTGAAAAACTAACTTATATACACATGATAGTTAGATACACATGTTAGAGGGTAGATTATACGTTTAATTACATCCAAACACACAAACAACCAGAAAAACAAACATATAAATTGCATACACTTTTATTAGATCAAAGGGAGATAACTCCGGGTCAGGGGACATAATAGACAACGAAACACTAACTTAACAGTGAAATATGACTTTACACGCGGAAGCGAGATAGGTAAAGCCTGTCGCTCACAGCTTGTGTATTGGTTGTTTAATATTATATGGGGGACATGAAGCAATTCATGTGTTGACCTTCAGAAAGTCAACTTTGTATGGGTAGTGAGTTAATTTACTATTTGAGGGCAGGTCTTATAAGACAACGGTCCGGTTCAGACATACCTCTAATGAATATAATATTGCGATTGAGAAGAGGGCTCACGCCAACCAGACAAGTTTGTGGCGATTGCCAGTAGCCAAGTAAAGTGATGCTACATTGTGACATTAGTCAGTAGGTCTATTGAGTAGCCCAAAGCCAGGTTATCTACAGTCTTTGACAAAAATTAGACACACTAATTTTTTAGAAACCTCTTGCGTCACAACCAATGAGTCAAAGTTGATGACGCAACACAGGAGGGGAGGGTGTGTGTCAAAGACTGAAGGAGGAGGCAGGAAGCCTGCCTCATGAATGAACACCACCGGGACGTGGGGTCAACCTCAGATTGAGTAGAGGGAACAGAGTGCCCGGGATCAGGGCAGGATAGATGATAGAAAAGGGGGACTATTAACTAGTCCTCACACGAAGGCGTTGACCAGATAGTTAGCACTACTGGTCACGACAGAATCACGCCTGCGTGATAGCAACGATTAGCACTCAAATCAAAGCCAGCTAATAGAAGCGTGCTAACTGACCTAGCACGCAAAGAGCCGAAGGGCGTATGAAGGTCCTTCCGCGTGGCGTGTAGCGACGCGAGTGAAGCAAGTCAGACGGGGGACTGACTCTGTAGTGTTCACATCGTATAGAATAGATATGTGTTTTCATATAGCCTAGTAGATAGAGATTAGCTATAGGGTAGGAAAACTAGTGATAGAGAATATTGTGACTTTATGTGTGATTAGATAGCGACTGTTTTTTGCAATTGTAAAGAGCCAACGGCAATAAAATGTACCATTTCATTCCTCGCACACGACTTGCAAGTTTCTTGTAGGGTGTGGGAGAAGTAATCCGATGATGCCTGAAACACGAGTTGTTGACACCGTGGATCATAAGAGGCAGGACTCGTTTGCGGCAAACAGCCAGACTTTGCAGCCCTTGATTGATAAGAAGAAGATAGCTCTCTTAAGAAACAAGGAAAGACCAACGCGTAACACTCTGAGTGAGCTAAAGCAAGCTAGGAAGGATGTGCAAAAGGCTGCCAGACAGTGTGCAAATGATTATTGGATCCAGTTATGTGAGTCAATTCAAATCGCAAGTGATAAGGGAAACATCAGAAGTATGTATGAAGGAATAAAGAAACCCTGTGATCCAATGATCAAAAGAAGTGCACCATGGAAAACCTTGACTGGAGAAATCATCACTGATAAGAAACAGCAGATGGATAGATGGGTAGAACACTATTTGGAGCTTTACTCAAGTGAGACCAAACTAGCGGATGATGCCCTCAACGCCATAGAGGCTCTACCAACTCTTGACCACCTGGACACACTTCCCACCATAACAGAAGTTAAGTGTGCTATAAATGAACTTGCATCTGGCAAGGCTCCAGGTAAGGATGGGATTCCAATAGAGGTTATCAGGAGTGGGCAAGACACACTCACTCTACAGATCCACCAGCTAATAGAGCTATGCTAGCGAGAAGGACAAGTCCCACAGGATTTCAAAGATTCAAGCATCATAACACTGTACAAGAACAAGGGCGATCGGAGCGACTGCAACAACTATAGAGGTATCTCACTTCTGTGTATTGTTGGAAAAGTATTTGCCAGAATTGTTCTGTGCAGACTTCAAGTCCTAGGAGATCAAGTCTACCCCGAATCACAGTGTGGCTTTCGACAGAACCGGTCTACCATTGATATGATATTCTCATTGCGACAAATGCAAGAAAAATACCGTGAACAGCATCAACCACTGTTTATTGCCTTCATCGACCTCACAAAGGCATTTGATTTAGTCAGTCGTGAGAGTCTGTTCAAGGCACCAAAGAAGATTGGCTGTCCACCAACTCTTCTGTCCATTGTGGAATCGTTCCACACAGGCATGAAAGGTATAATCAAGTTTGATGGTGCAACTTCAGAAGAGTTTGAAATCAAGAGTGGAGTTAAGAAAGGTTGTGTACTAGCTCCCACCCTCTTTGGAATATACTTTTCACTTCTACTGAAATATGCCTTTCGTGATCAGGATGGTGGTATATATATTCACTCACGCTCTGATGGTGGCCACTACAATGCTCAGAGATTGAAGGCCAAGACCAAAATTAGGAGTGTACTGATCAGAGAGTTGCTTTTTGCAGATGATGCTGCAGTTACGACCCACTCTAAGGAAGAATTACAATGTCTACTATCTGCATTCTCCAAAGCTTGTTCTGAATTTGGTTTAACAATTAGCAAAAAGAAGACACAGATTATGTCACAAGGTGCACATGGGATACCATCAATCTTTATTGACGAAGCCGAACTAGAGATGATAGACCATTTTACATATCTAGGATCAGTGGTAAATAGCAAATTAACCCTAGATCAGGGAATCAACATCCGGATTGGTAAAGCAGCAACAACAATGAACAGGTTAAGAAAAATAGTCTGGGATAACAGGAAGCTTACTGCCAAAACAAAAGTCCTTGTCTATCAAGCCTGTGTCCTTAGTACTCTTCTTTATGGCAGCGAAGCCTGGACAACTTACTCATACCAAGAGAAACGTTTAAACAGCTTTCATATGCGGTGTCTGCGAAGAATTCTTGGTATTAAGTGGCAAGACAAAATCACAAATACTGAAGTATTGGAAATATCAGGTTGGGTGACAGTTTATTCCATGCTCAGTCTTCGTAGACTTAGATGGATAGGACATCTTAGGATGAATGATGGTAGAATACTAAAGGACATCTTTTTTTAGTGAATTACAGATGGGTAAGAGATCTCAGGCTCGGCCTCTACTACGATACAAAGATGCTTATAAGCGGGACATGATTGGTACAGGCATTGATAAAGCACATTGGGAGCAAGTCGACGCTGAACGTGTTCAGGCATGTAGGGCAAACATCAGAAATTGAATAAAGACAAAGGAGAAAATTATTGCAGAGAAGTCACACACGGAGCGTGTGAGACATAAGGTGGTGCATGATGGTGGTAATGACCACGTATTCACGTGCACCCACTATGGACGAACATTTACAGCGCGAACTGGCCTTATCAGTCACATTCGCTACCGCCATGGGTAATAATTATTATGCCTTTTTGAAGCACAAACTATCGTCTGTCAAGATGGCAAGGTGCCAATGAATAATATATATATATATATATATATATATATATATATATATATATATATATATATATATATATATATATATATATATATACCACATAAGTACTAATAAGTAATACTAATAGTAATAATACTAATAACTAATAAGTGGGACGCAGAGGTGTTTCCAAGGCACCAGGGCCAGGTTATATACTGGCCAAGACCTATTGACGCGTCCTCGTCGAGCGTCCTGGGCAACAGGTCCCTTCGGGGTCCTGGCTAAGGTCAGTAGGATCGCCGATTCCTCCGAAGTCGGAGAGTGTCTGCCTGTATGGCGAGGAACCACCAGTCTGCAGACCAATAAGCCAGACATGCGACAACGGATACTCACGCAAACCTCAGGTCCTGTATGACATCACACTAATGTTGGACAACAGGATGCCTTCATTCGACATACAGGACTTCGCGCTGGAGCTCAAGCCAACGAACACAAGCAAGCAAGCAAGCAACTAATAAGTACTAAAAGACAAATAACGTGAGAACCGCTGCCCTGAAGTAACCAAGCAATCGTGTCTGAACGCTTGTTTTTGTGACTGAATTAAACTATCAGGTAATATCAATATGAAATAATTACCAGAATAAAAGCATTCTGGTCGAAAGATGACAATTCCCGCCATTTCAAAGAATCAATTAGACATCTCCCGTTAGGGGAAGTTTTCGTTTGTTAGTGCAGCACAATTTCCCGCGGATCATATTTCAGACAATCGCCGACAAACCTGCCTTAACAAACACAGACTGTCATTTATAAATTGGACGAATAGTTTTCAATTCTCCGCGGCTAGATGAACTAGCAAACACAGTTAATGTGGCCTGATCAAAGCTGTGTTTGATAAATTGTGAATCAAACTACAGACCAGAGTCCATCTTGAAATCTGCAAACGCGGTCGGGCGGGCCGCGAGGACACGTCACGTATCCTAGAGTTTGGAGTTGGGCCGACAAATGGGTTTACAGTCAACCAGCGAAAAGGCTTCAGCGACAATATCAACATAGTCTGTTTGTATTGTTGTCAAAATACAATCAAACATACACACATACAGACACAAATGGAAACCTAGAATCACAGGGCTTTAGTTGATCTTTGGGTTCTCAGAGTGTGGTTTGTCGCTGCCGCTGACTGTTGGTTACTGATTAACATACAAGTAACACAAACAAGGAGGAATATGATCAGACAAATACAGAAATCACAGGTAACTATTGAAAGGCACATAAAAATTAGCCGAACGAGCACTGCAAGAAATCTGGTATAAATTATACTAAAGATACAACAAATACACAGAGACCGAGCAGTGATGTGACAGTTGGAATAATAAATCAGAGGACACCCCGGATGTTTGAAGTCAAGGACAGAAGAGGTGATAATGGAAGGGAATGTTATGATAAAGAGATGGAATTAATATTTAAGAGAGTTAGTTGTTTGAAGGAGACAGAGCTGAATGAACAGATGGGTGTGTGACGGAGAAAGGGCCGAATGAACAGATGGTTGTGTGACGGAGAAAGGACTGAATGAACAGATGGTTGTGTGACGGAGAAAGGGCTGAATGAACAGATAGTTATGTGACGGAGAAAGGGCTGAATGAACAGATAGATGTATGAAGGAGACAAAGCTGAATTAACAGATGGTTGTTTAGTGACAGAGAAAGGGCTGAATGAACACATAGTTGTGTGACGAAGAAAGAGGAATGAATGAACAGATAGTTGTGTGGTGGAGAAAGAGATGAATGAACAGATAGTTGTGTGACGGAGAAAGAGCTGAATGAATAGACAGTTGTGTGACGGAGAAAGAGCTGAATGCTTAGATAGTTGTGTGACGGAGAAAGGGCTGAATGAACAGATAGTTGTATGACGGAGAAAGATCTGAATGAACAGATAGTTATGTGACGGAGAAAGGGCTGAATGAACAGTAACGTAGAAGGTCCGCTTGTACTACACGAAGGAGACACGGGCGCTATGAAACATTTGGGGGAAAAGACTTGACCAAGTGGAATCAGGATTGGGGAATTGAAGTACTGGGGGAATTCGGGGCCGAAGCTTTGATTGACATGTTGCGAGGTACTTACCCAGTGGATATACCTGGTAATGTGCTGAAATCTGTATCTATAGCTCTACTCAAGAGAAGAGACCATGTGAAATCTGTATCTATAGCTCTACTCAAGAGAAGAGACGCTGTGAAATATGTATTTATAGCTCTACTCAAGATAAGAGACGCTGTGAAATATGTATTTATAGCTCTACTCAAGATAAGAGACACTGTGAAATATGTATTTATAGCTCTACTCAAGAGAAGAGATACTGTGAAATCTGTATCTATAGCTCTACTCAAGAGAAGAGACGCTGTGAAATATGTATTTATAGCTCTACCCAGGAGAAGAGACACTGTGAAATCTGTACCTATAGCTCTACCCAACAGAATAGATGATGTGAAATATGTATCTATAACTCTACCCAAGAGAATAGACGCTGTGAAATCTGTACCTATAGCTCTACCCAACAGAATAGATGATGTGAAATATGTACCCAAGAAAAGAGGCGATGCGGAATGTGAACCTTTGCATACATTCAACCTCATTAACATGTCTTAAATCACTGAATGTCAGAAAGAGATCACTATCACTAAATGTCATAAAGATATCACCATCACTGAATGTCAGAAAGATATCACCATCACTGAATGTCAGAAAGAGATCACGATCATTGAATGTCAGAAAGAGATCACTATCATTGAATGTCAGAAAGAAATCACTATCATTGAATGCCAGAAAGAAATCACTATCATTGAATGTCAGAAAGAAATCACTATCATTGAATGTCAGAAAGAGAGTGCTGAAATGTTCTGCTGAGTGGTAGTTTGTCGTACGACATGACCAAACTGACCAGGAGAATCTTCCTGGCTGGGTACGTGTGGTGTCCGAGATGGATATTGCGAGCACCTGGGAGGAACTCATTAGTGACTAGGAGAGCCTAATGAATACAACACATTATATATGACTGCAACACAGACATAATGTGTTCTTTGGTGATGTCATCAGAACAAAGACAGAATATGTTGTTTGCTGATGTCATGCAAGGTTTGCTGATGTCATGCTGATGTTTGCTGGAGTCTGCAAGGTGTGAAATGCGCCTGGCCCTGCAGCCAGCAGGGTTAGGATCGGCTAGCGTCTCCCAGGAGGGGGGAAAAGTGAAAATTAGTAGCCTGCCGATGACCCGCAGACTACACAAGTCAACCCCCACCTCCACGTGGTGCAGACCGGGCAACCATGACCGCGAGGTCATGGGCTAACGGGGCTATGGCTCGCCATAGGGGATGGACTCCCTGTGGTCAGATTTGTGTCCTAAACCTGCGACTGGCCTAGCAAGCCAGCAGGGGATCTTCATACTGCTCGTAGAAAAACTAAGAAGTAAACAAATCCTAATAAGATGGAAGCAGTATTTCGAACAACTTCTCAACATCCCATCAGATGTCACAGGAATTCAAGAGACCTATACAGATGTCGCCGAAGAACTAGAACCAGACATACTAAAAGAAGAAATTATAGAAGCCATCAGATTAGCCTCATTGAACAAATCACCAGGACAGGATGAAATACCAAATGAACTAATTAAAGCAGCAAGAGAAGTAGGAACAGCTTGGCTACATAGACTATTCAATCATGTTTGGGTAGAACAACAGACACCACGAGATTGGGGAAATGCCATAATTATCCCAATTTGGAAAAACAAAGGCAGCAAAAGAGACTGCACACAATACAGAGGCATTTCACTGTTGAGTCATACTGGGAAAATATTTTGCAAAATTCTTGAAAAAAGATTACGAACTACTTTAGAACACCAGCTAAGCGAAACAACTTGGATTTAGGAAAAACAAAGGATGCACAGATGCAATTTTTGCTCTTAGACAACTTATGGAAAAATCAATTGAATTCAATGAAACACTCTACTTAGCCTTTGTCGACCAAGAAAAGGCATTCGATAGAGTAGATAGAAACAAGCTGTGGGAATTCCTTAAACAATATGGAGTGAGTACACATCTAACAAACCTATGTAGAAGTTTATACAACAACAGTTAATGCATAGTGAGAGCAACTGGAGGACACTCAGAACCCTTCACCATAAGATCTGGAGTACGACAAGGTTGTGTCCTGTCCCCTCTCTTGTTCATAACATATATAGACAACATATGTGAAGAAACCAGCCAAGTTGAGATAGCAAGAATACCACATGACGAGAACACAGAAGAAGAACCATCTGCAAATCTAACCATTAGAGAACTCCTGTTTGCGGACGACCAAGCACTAATAGCAAAATCAGAAGCTGAATTACAAGACCACACGAATAGCCTAAATGAAATGTGTAGGGAACATAACATGAAAATTAGCACAAGCAAAACAGAGGTAATGACTATAACTAAAGAAGAACAAACAACAACAATTCACCTAAACGAACATCCCTTGAAACAAGTGAAGAGTTTCAAGTACCTGGGAAGTATAATATCATCAAATGGCAGATCAGAAGACGAGATCGAAAATAGGTGCAATAAGGCAAATCAACTCATTGGACAAATGGCACCAATACTAAAGAACAAACATGTATCAGTAACTACTAAGAAAGCACTTTACAACACAATCTTCCAACCAACTCTGTGCTACCAATGCCAAACCTGGACAATGACAGAAAAAGAGAAAAGAAAAATCACAACAACAGAAATGAGGTTCCTGAGAAGAATACTCAAAGTCAAATGGTTTGGCCATGCAAGTAGGTTACCAACTAACAGTATACCACAACAAGCTATGATGTACAGACCAGATGGAAACAGAGGAAGAGGCCGACCACGTAAACGTTGGACGGGGGGAATAGCAGAGTCCGTGGGAATGTCGATATATGAAGCCCATAATCGGGCACTCTCACGAAGTTTATACTTCACCTCGACACCGCAAGGTACAAGAGGAACATGATGAGATGAGATGAGATGAGATGAGATGAGCTGATGTCATGAGAACAAAGAAATAATATGTTGTTTGCTGATGTCATGAGAAAAAAGACATAATGTGTTGTTTGGTGATGTCATGAGAACAGAACGAACGAACGAACGAACGAACAAACAAACTTTATTTTAAAAGGGTAACAAATTGGGCACGCAGGCCCGTCTTACATTCGGCCCTTTCAATCACTCATCTTTCATTCATCAAATGTGCATGTTACATTAACATAGTGGAAAAAAAAACATTGTCAAATGGATTTTGTAAGCATAAACAATGCATATTACGCATGATACATTCACATGAAAAAAAAAAACATTGTCAAATGAAAGTTGTAAACATAAACAGTGCATAATGCAATGTTGTGAGACACATCCCCCATCCACCCTCATATCCCCCAGCCACCAACACATCCCCCAACCACCAAACCTCCCCCACCCACCCACACATACCTCCACGCACTCACACAGAACCAGGCAAACATACATGCCGCCACCCACCCACTGATCCCCCACCCACACACATTTCCCCACCCACACACACATCCTCACACACCAAGAAGAAGAAGAAGAAGAAGAAGAAGAAGAAGAAGAAGAAGAAGAAGAAGAAGAAGAAGAAGAAGAAGAAGAAGAAGAAGAAGAAGAAGAAGAAGAAGAAGAAGAAGAAGAAGAAGAAGAAGAAGAAGAAACCACCTCTCAACTACACATCCCCACCTATACATACATCCCCACCCATAAACACATCTCCCCACCTGCCCACACATATCCCCCACCCAAAAACAAACACCTTCCACCCAGACACACCCCGTCACCCACATATACCCCACCCACACACATCTTCTCACAACTACACACCTCCCCCACCCATACACTCATCTCTAACACACATCCACACACTCATGTACTCTTCCATCAACCACTCACACCCACACATCACCCACGCGCCCAGCAACACATGCATCTCTCATCTAAACTCCCACCCACACACACCCCAACCACCCAGCCTCTGTAGAACTTCTTCTTCTTCTTCTTCTTCTTCTTCTTCTTCTTCTTCTTCTTCTTCTTCTTCTTCTTCTTCTTCTTCTTCTTCTTCTTCTTCTTCTTCTTCTTCTTCTTCTTCTTCTTCTTCTTCTTCTTCACACATCCCCCATCCTCGCATACATCCTTCAATCACCTGCACATCCCACACCTCCCCCATCTGTCACACATCTCCCCTCTCACACAAAACTCCACCCATAAACACATCCCCCACACACACATCCCCCACATACATTCCCCATACACATCCCCGCCCACACATCTCCTCACCCACTCACACATCCTCCACCTACAAACATCCTCAACACCCACACATACATCCTCCACCCACTCACATTTACCCCATCCACACTCACACACTCCCACCCACACAGACATATCCCATTCACAGACACCTCCCACACCCATTACACACCCATCCCCCAACCCACACAATCTCCAAAACACCCATTCACCCATCCATATTGTCACCCCAGTTGCTCTCTTCTCATGTATTAGAGAAGTATTGGTGTTGCCGTGGTGGGGGGGGGGGGGGGGGGGGGGGGCTTGCGTGTCCCATTGACCCCATCTGCTTGCCGATGGATGAAAACTACATATCGGACAGCTTATGGGATAGGGGCCAGACTAAGAGAGACACAACCTGCTGCTCTGCAGGTAGACTGAGGATAGCAGTCAAGAGTTTGAATCAGGCGCACGAAGAGAGACATAATGTGTTGTTTGGTGTGTCATGAGACCAGAGACAGATTATGTTGTTTGCTGATGTCATGAGAACAAACACATAATGTGGTGTTTGGTGATGTCATGAGAACAGAGACATGATGTGTTGTTTGGTAATGTCATGAGAACAGAGACATAATGTTATTTGGTGATGTCATGAGAACAAAGACATAATGTGTTGTTTGATGATGTCATGAGAACAGAGACATAATGTGTTGTTTGCTGATGTCATGAGAACAGAGACATAATGTGTTGTTTGGTGATCTCATGAGAACAAAGACATAATGTGTTAATTGGTGATGTCATGAGAACAAAGACATAATGTGTTGTTTGGTGATGTCATGAGAGCAGAGACATAATGTATTGTTTGGCGATGTCATTAGGAGATAGACACAATGTGTTCTTGGGTTCTTTGCTGATGTCATGAGAACAGACACATAATGACAAAATGACTGTATTCGCTGGTGGTGTCATGAGAAGAGAGCAACTGGAAAATATCGTGTCCATTAGACAGAATAGCGATAGAAGAACAGAGACAGAAATTATGCTGAATGGAATCAATATGTCATAGACGATCATGTTTTCCACACAAGAGAATACATAAAGCAACTTGTGCATCGCCAGACACACACCCTAGAACTCAATCTACCATATCTGTACTGGCCAGTCCCACACTGTAGAACTCAATCTACCATATCTGTTCTGGCCAGTCCCACACTGTAGAACTCAATCTACCATATTTGTACTGGCCAGACCCACACCATAGAACTCAATCTACCATATCTGTACTGGCCAGTCCCACACCATAGAACTCAATCTACCATATATGTACTGGCCAGACCCACACCATAGAACTCAATCTACCATATATGTACTGGCCAGACCCACACCATAGAACTCAATCTACCATATCTGTGCTGGTCAGACCCACACCATAGAACTCAATCTACCATATCTGTGTTGGCCTGACCCACACCGTAGAACTCAATCTACCATATATGTACTGGCCAGACCCACACCCTAGATCTCAATCTACCATATCTGTGTTGGCCAGACCCACACCATAGAACTCAATCTACCATATCTGTACTGGCCAGACCCACACCGTAGAACTCAATCTATCATATATGTACTTGCCAGACCCACACCGTAGAACTCAATCTACCATATATGTACTTGCCAGACCCACACCGTAGAACTCAGTCTACCATATCTGTGTTGGCCAGACCCACACCGTAGATCTCAATCTACAATATATGTACTTGCCAGACCCACACCGTAGAATTCAATCTACCA
Organism: Cepaea hortensis; assembly: GCA_963921405.1. NCBI lineage: Eukaryota > Metazoa > Mollusca > Gastropoda > Stylommatophora > Helicidae > Cepaea > Cepaea hortensis. The sequence continues at coordinate 3,123,773 of OY992877.1, forward strand.
TATCTGTACTGGCCAGTCCCACACCATAGAACTCAATCTACCATATATGTACTGGCCAGACCCACACCATAGAACTCAATCTACCATATCTGTGTTGACCAGACCCACACCGTAGAACTCAATCTACCATATCTGTGTTGGTCAGACCCACACCGTAGAACTCAATCTACCATATCTGTGTTGGTCAGACCCACACCGTAGAACTCAATCTACTATATCTGTGTTGGTCAGACCCACACCGTAGAACTCAATCTACCATATCTGTGTTGGTCAGACCCACACCGTAGAACTCAATCTACCATATCTGTGTTGGTCAGACCCACAGCGTAGAACTCAATCTACCATATCTGTGTTGGTCAGACCCACACCGTAGAACTCAATCTACCATATATTTACTGGCCAGACCCACACCGTAGAACTCAATCTATAACATATGTACTTGCCAGACCCACACCATAGAACTCAGTCTACCATATCTGTGTTGGCCAGACCCACACCGTAGATCTCAATCTACCATATATGTACTTGCCAGACCCACACCGTAGAATTCAATCTACCATATCTGTGGTGGCAAGACATTGAGGTCATCTCTATATGGTTGATACGTTTCAGAGAAACAGATCTACATTCGGATAGGTGTCTGTTAACAAATTAAATTTAAACTCAAGAGATACATAAAATCTTATAAACATGATATTCAGCATAATGTTGGATACTTCAAAATCCAAGAAACCAAGGAACTTTTTACGTCCACAGTTTAAAGTAAGAACCAGGTCCTGCGGCAGTCAGTAGACGACGTCAGCGAGAGAGACTGCCGGTTGCAGGATACAAGGATCTGGAGCGGACTCAGGTATGGACGCTACTGGTACAGTTATTCGCACATCCTTTACAGGACGTAGCAGTCAGCCGCAGAATTTGTCGACTGTTCGTGAATCCTGGGCAAGTTAACGTTCAGTAGTTGACTGGCATGCATAAAGAATGGATATCGCCGGAAACTTCATTCAAATAGAAGGCAGGAAAAATAACAAAACAGATATAATTAATAGCACAACCAGACCTTCTCAAGTCAGAGCCCAAGACAAATTCACAGAAGCTAAGACAGACGCCAGGAAGCACATAATGATAAAGAATTCATTGACAAACAACTAAGGGATGGACAGGCATGCTTCCGCCAAATAGATCCTCAGCTGACCCGATAGTTACATTACACATAATGAATTTGTTTTTTTTTTCGCATATCCTTTACAGGACATCGCTGTCAACACCAGCATTTTACCTCTGTTGTTGATTTCTTGGCAAGATTACGCTCAGTAGTTAGCCATCTGGCTTGAAACAAGGTGATGCACTATCGCCGCTACTGTTCAATCTGGCTCTAGAGAAAGTTGTAAGGAAGGTAAAGGAGGAATGTGATATTGGAGGAACATCCAAGCTGCTTGGTTATGCAGATGATATAGATATTATAGGGGAAAATGAACAAAAGACATCGGAAATATTGACTCACTTAAAGGAAAAAGCCAACAAATGAGGCTGGTTATCAACCAAGATAAGACAGAATATATGGTAATTTCAAGAGAAGGAACGGCTAAAAACTCTGGCCAAATATAAATAGATAATATGACCACTAAAAGAACGGAAACATACAAATACCTGGGTACAATCTTCAACTGCTCCAACATCATAAGGTAAGAAATACAAACTAGAATCAATTCTGGAAATAAGATATACTATGCACTACAACATCTACTAAAATCAAATGCGCTATGTCGTAACACCAAAATCACAATATACAAAAAAACTGATCAGACCAGTTGTGCTGTATGGCTCAGAAACCTGGAGTACAATGAAAGGAGACGAAGCCTTGTTACAAACCTTTGAGAACAAAATTTTAAGACGCATCTTTGGACCCATTAGGGATACACAAAGTGGAGAGTGGAAAAGAAGAAGTAACAAAGACATTTATGATCTGTTTAAGTCCCCGCTGATCACTGGTATCATGAAGGATAATAGACTACAATGGCTGGGGCATATAGACAGAATGGAAGACAATAGGGAAACAAAACTCGCTTACACTCAGGAAATAAATGATCGTAGACCCCTAGGTAGACTAAGAAGACGGTGGAGAGATAATATATATTGTCAAAGAGCTACGTAAGAGCTAAGAGCTAAGAAGAATATAAAGAGAGCTAGAGAAGAGGAAAGTAACATAGCGATCTAGGAAACCAGACAGAAGGGACACAAGCACGAGTGAGAACTATAAATAGTTCTCTAACTGGACACACTTGTGTCAACAAGGAGGTCAGTGAGTATACGTGAGCTGGGGTTACCCAAGAGACTGGGAAACCCGCATCACGAGAAGTGACCATGCAACACTGGTTACTATAACCAGGTGACCAGCGTGCTGGAACTCCAAGCACGCAAAGCAGCTAATGCACGCAGAGCCAATTGCTCGTGGCTGAACACGCCACTGAGAGATTCGTCAGACAGTGACTCGACGGCGTAGGCGACGGACTGTATATCCGCTGTGAATACTTTGTTGCTAAGAAGGACAGTATCAATAGTTAGGACTTAAGCTTAGCTTCATTAGTAATTACCCTCAACATCATCTTCTCATTACATCTTTATAACATACTATGATGTTTAATACCGATGTGGTATTCCGCTAGCGGAGCTCATGTACTATCTGCTCCAAATAAAATGTATACTATTGTACAACGTACGAGTTGTCATTTTCGTGTGGTACAAAAGAAGGGAATCCTTGTATGCCTATCGCAATTGAGTTGTTGACGGGCAGGATCCGATTTGGTGTCAGAAGGTGGGGCTTGAACCACCTTCAAACACTTTAAATTACCATTTTTCCCACATAAATTCGGAAATTCTACAAAATGTTATTTATGTTATTTGTGTGAATTCTTTTGATGAAAATGTATGAAATATAAACTGTGATTGTGTGCAAATTGCAAACATGTATCGAAATTACGAATTTAACTATCATTTGTGAAACATTTCGTGTGATACAGTCATAATGTCAACATTCATCACATTCACTTATGTTCTTGTGCAAAATCAACTTCTTCTTGCACAAGAGAAATAAATCAGAGGTCAAGCTAAAGTCATATAGCGCAGCTCAGTCAGAGACGATAGAAAGTGAAGACAAGACGACATTGACATTCATTTGACGATTCATCCTACAGTTCATTGACGATTCATTCTTACTATCATAACATTCATATCATTTACATCATTCATTATATTTGTATCACATTTGCAAGTTACCATCCGTATAAACTGTATTGTTTAAATTAATAACAACTATGTATTGGATATTACATGCATTTTGCTAATTGTTGATGCTCTATAAAACAGAGACATCAGCTGTACAAACAAGTCTATCAATTGTGTGTAGAACAGGTTCCAGCACAGTGGTGTGACATCCCGGGGCCCGTATTTTTCAGCAGATTAGATGAGTATATTTTCCACTAATTTTGATAACCACCGTTAACCATGCATCTTCTTTTTCAGTGAAGATTGTAAATATCTAACGCTTATTAACTGTAAAATTGTATTGATATCAGTCGTGTAATAACATAAAGCCATATAATGTCATCATTAAATGACTGCATCCAGGCTGGCAAAGAACTAGGCCATACTGGAGAGAGATTAGAGAAATGGGCAGAACAAAAATACAGAGAAGAAACAGAAAGAAAAGCTGCTCTAGAGAGAGATGAAAGAGCATTGGAAAGACAGCATCAGAAAGAGATGAGAGAGTTAGAAGAGGCCACTAAACAAAAGCAAATGGAGTTTAATAACGCCACCAAACAAAAGCAAATAGAGGTGGATTCACAAACAAAGTTAAAAATGAAAGAGATGGAAGTGGGCTCAAACATCCAGATAGCCTCCACTAAACAGATGAGTCAGGAGGAGCAAAATAAATTTTCTAAATATAAATAGATCATCAAGCCCTATAGTCAAGGCGTTTCGATCTCAGCATGAACTGAGAATATAGAATTTCAGCTTAAAATTCAGAAAATTTACATTGGCACCTTTCCGTCTTGACAGACGATAGTTTGGTACATTGTGCTTCAAAAAGGCTTAATAACTACGATCCATGGCGGTGGCGAGTGTGGCTGGTAAGGCCAATTCTTGCTGCAAATGTTTGCCCACAGTAGGTGCATGTGAAAACATGGTCATTTCCACCATTTTGCACCATCTTACGTCTCTCACGCTCTGTGTGTGCTTTATCTGCAATCATTTTCTCCTTTGTCTTTATTCCATTTCTGATAGTTGCCCTCCATGCAACACGTTCAGCGGCGACGTGCTCCCAATGTGCATTATCAATGCCTGTATCAATCATGTCCCGCTTACACACATCTTTGTATCGCAGTAGAGGCCGACCCTGAGATCTCCTACCCGTCTGTAATTCACCAAAAAAGATGTCCTTTGGTATTCTACCATCATCCATCCCCCTAACGATCAGAAAAATTCAGAAATTCAGAAAAATAATAAAATAGTAATATATAAATTATTAATATAAATATTAATAGTAAAATTCAGAAAATACCGTTAGAAGATTGGGCTATGATCTATATGAGAAATCTCAGTGGGGAGCCATTAAAAGTTATCGAGTCGATACCAACAGAACTAAGAAATAACTATCAATATATCCATGATAGGATTATGCAGCATTTTCTACTCGATGCTCCTGGATATCAGATCCAGTACTCACAAATCAAACCAAAGCCAACCGAAACGTTTTTAGACTATGTATCAAATGTTCAGAGTGTATTCAGTAAATGGCTTAAGGCGGCAAAAGTAGGGAAGAACTTTGATAGATTACAGGATCTAATGGTGATGGATAAAGTCATATCCACAGTTCCTACTCCCTTTGCTAAATTCCTTCAACAAGCAGACATTGAATCTATTGAACAACTTGAAAAACGTGGTTCAGCTTATTTTTCTTCAAACCGCGATATATTTAAATCATCATTACATGATACTGATATTACTGCTTTTGCTAAGAACGTACCAAGCAGGTCTTACAACCAAAAAGGGTATCAGAAGAAAGACAAACCTCATCAAAAGCCACCACAGTGTGGATACTGCAAGCTATTCCATCCGCAGTACTCGATGTGTGATAAAAGTCCCTCATACCCTGCGCATCTTGAAATGATGATGAAAAAGCAGGAAAACAAACGAAACTCATACAAACGTGCGGTTAAATGCTTCTTCTGTTCATCTTATGGTCACTATTCTTCCAAATGTTTGGGCAGGCAAAGAATGAAGGCTAGCAATGCTTTGCTCATAGATAAATCATCTGACTATTATAGTGTAGTTGATTCTGAGCTCGAATATGTATTATTATTCAATGAGTGTGAGAGTGTGGCTGTAGTTACTGATATGTTAGACTTTAATAAATGAGACACGTGTCACCAGTTTCATGCGGACGGGAAACTCAAATGTGGTCATATTGTACCATGTTCCAACGAAGATGCTAATTCAGCTGTAGCCTCCAGAGGTAATCTAAAGTTCCACGATGCACTGGTCAACGAATAACCATGCCAATGTTTACTTGATAGCGGGAGCACTTTACTTGGCGTAAGGAGAGAGCTAGTTAACCCAGAGGATTATACGGGCGAGTTTGTTAAATGCCGCACTTTTTCTGGTAACATTGAGAAATACCCGCTGGCAAAAGTCCGTATAAACACCCCGTTCCTTTCCGGCACATTTACGTGCGCGATTTTACAGAATCCCTGTACTGACCTGATTTTGGGTTGCTTGCCATCATTAAAACACTGTACTGATGACGAGATATTAGCCTGGAAACAAACAAACACGGCTAATGCTGTAACTAGGTCAGAGACCCAAACACATTATACTGACCTACAAAATGAAATGTTACAGTTGTTAACACCCAGCGGTGCTAGTAACAATACCACTTGACAAGAGTTTATCGAGGCACAACGCACCGATCAAACTATCGCACCTTATTTTAAATTGTTAGGTGAGCGAGCGAAAGTAACTAAAAATGCATCTTGGTATTTCAAAATGCATAATGGAATTCTCATGCGTTATTATACCACCAATAACCATGAAGTTCAGCAGACGGTGTTACCTTTAAAACACCAACAAAATGTGCTAAAGATTTCGCATGAGTCACCGTTTGCTGGACATTTGGCTTATGACAAAACGAGGGCCAGAATTTTGTCACATTTCTATTGGCCTAAGTTTTGTAACGATATTAAATCTTTTTGTCGGTCATGTACCATTTGTCAACATTTAGTGAGAAAGGGAAAGCATGTAACAGCCGAGGTCCAACGTTCAATATTGGCCTTCAGACCATTCGAAAGTGTAGCGGTGGATATTGTTGGACCCCTGAATAAGGTGTCGAGCAAAGGAAACCGGTTCATACTAAGCGAATATGCCAATAAGGGTACCAAAACCCTAAACCTTGAACCCGATCAAGAGGTACTACTTTTACTACCAGATAAACGTAACTTATTATTAACGTCATGGCAAGGGCCATTCAAAGTGGTGCGAAAGATATCAGATGTCGATTATGAAATATCGATAAACCGAAAATTAAAGATATTTCATATCTGACACAAAGTGAATGTTGACTAAGTGACAGATAGAGTGGCTATGGTTGTGTCTAGGGTATGTCCTTGTAACAATGTGATGTTGAACAACAGATTAACCAAGATGCATCACACCCAAACACCAGTCAGTGAACAAGCGTTAATTTGCGCACATAATATTCCTTTAATTATGAATTAACACAGACACATGTAGCATATAAATCCAGGAACAATAATTCTCTAAGAATATATCTCCATCCCAATGGAACACTTCGAATAACATTGCCTCTCAAGGCTACTAAAATCTCGTCCCACACGACAGGTATACTAGCCTCTCTCTAGGCCAGACTCAAAGTAACCCACTATGGGTCTCGAATTCCACTCCCTATCCCTGGAACCCACAGTGCGGAGTTATCTTCCGAACTCCGTCACAATTCTTCACTTTATCAGACCACGACCTTCTCCTGGTCCGGTCTAGACTCAACTCTCTCTCAGCTCGGAGTCCACACATCAACTGCCCCCGTCAGTCTTTGTCCCTCTCAATTCAACAATTCTATCCCCCACAATGCTTCACACACAACACACAACCTCACTGCTCCAACTGTCTGCCTCACCAGCTGACTTCTTCTCAGCTCCCCCTTTCAATTATTGTCTTCTCGTTTTCGCCCTCTGGGGGACTTACTATCCGCCCTATTTTATCTCGTGAACTGTTTATCTTGTACGGCCACTCACCTTAATGCCACTGAACACAGGCATGTGACAATATCAACATGCTGAAGCCTTATTTCTCACGACAAGGACTGATGACAGACTGATGACAGACCAACACCAAGCAACCGGACGACAAACGTACATAACACAACTACACTAGGTAGGGCGACAGATGACGACGACATCGCAAACACACCGAGTCAGGAAACAGAACACACAGGTAGTACAACTACAGTACTTAATCAGACGGATGACGATGAGATAGAATTACCAGTCCCGACAGTAGACATGACTGGGGCAATTGATAGCATACGGTTAGAACCGAAGCTCACAGACGAGCAACGACGACAAATCATAGAGCTAGTAACAGAATACAGGGACATTTTTTCCGACATCCCAGGTAGGACAGACAGGATAGAACACTCCATTATTCTGACTGATAACACTCCTATCAAATGCCGACCTTATTCCATCCCATTAAATTACAGGGAAAGTCTCGACAAGGAACTTCTAAGTCTTGAGTCGAGTGGAATAATCCAAAAGTCACAGTCAGAAAACTCTTTTCCTATTGTCCTTGTGAAAAAGAAGGACTCTACGATCCACCTCTGTGTCGATTATCGCCGGTTAAATAACGTGACCAAGGTCGATGCAGAGCCAATTCCATCATGTGAAGATCTCATTCTTGATATGTCAACATCTCGTATCTTTTCCAAACTTGACATAACTAAGGGATATTGGCAAGCTCCGATGAATACTCTGTCTATCCCTTTAACAGAATTCTCAACACCTCTAGGTCTGTATGAGTGGCGATTCCTTCCTTTTGGCCTTCGTAATGCTCCAGCCACTTTTGTCCGACTCACCAGGGACCTTCTCCATGGAGTTACGAATACTTCGACGTACATTGATGACATTTGTATTCATACTGCAGACTGGACATCACACTTACAGAAACTGCGACATGTCTTCGATAGATTGCGATTATTCGGTCTTACAGTAAAGCCAACCAAAGTTGAGTTGGGAATGGAAGAAATTGATTTCCTAAGCCATACGATCAGCAGAGGCCAACTTAGGACAGATGACAAAATTGTCACTAAAATTTTGAATTTAACTATGCCGACGACCAAGAAGCAGGTCCGAAGCTTGCTTGGTTTAGTTAATTACTATAGCAAATTTATACCTAATTTGGCTGAAATCACCAGCGTTTTTTCTAATGTTTTGAAAGCATCTGTGAAATTAAATGTACAAGATGCACAGTTAATTGGTGCCTTATCAAAATTAAAACGTATGTTCAGCGTTGCACCTATTTTGCGCTTGCCTAACCAAAATCTTAAATATTTTCTCCATACAGACGCAAGTGCTATTTCCATCTCTGGCGTTTTAGGCCAGTTCTATGAGGGAATCTTCCACCCAATCATGTACGTAAGCCGGAAAATCACTCCTGCTGAATCAAGATACCCAGCGTCTGAGTTGGAAGCTTTAAGCGTCATTTATTGTATTAGGAAGCTTCATAGATTCTTAGCGGGTACAGAGTTTGTCATTGAAACCGATAATTCGTCGCTTACTGTAATGCAGACGGGAGTCCACCGTAATAACAGGATCTACAGATGGTCCTTGATCCTTCAAAATTATGCGTTCACTATTCAGCATTTAAAGGGGAGCATGAACTCACTGGCTGACACTTTGAGCCGACCTTCTCACATTGAAATACCTGAAGTACGAAAAGAGAGCGATCTTATATCACCAAAGACATTGACACTGTAAATACCTAGTGCCCTATGTGGTGATTATGAACACTGTAGTGCAGTTGCCATCGCCAGTCGCCTGAACGTGTGTAATATTAACTGTGCTAGTTTGAGTGAAATGAACCGACACGTTATTACTTGTCTACACCACCACCATATATACAACCCGTGAGTGGAACGAGATGTGAACGTTAACCAGGATGAGAGCGTATAAATCAGACTTTGTCTAGATAAACTCTATTCTCGAGAAGTGTTAGATGTGAACCTACACAAATGGCAAAATCAGTAGGATCCGATTTCCGAGGAGAATCAACAGAGAACGCTACTCCGAAATCACACCTGGATGTAATTAATTAACTTAGTTAAAAAAGAAATTATATGTGATATGTATATAACATGTTTTTATAATAGTTGCTTATAACATTATATTTTGTAGTGATATTAGAATGTAGAATGTACAATTACCAATATAATTTTATTTATAACATTTAAGAGTTAAAATTCACCCATATGTAATTAGAAATTCATTTAGTTTAACACCTACATCTTACTTTTCAATTATGAAACACTACTTTAGTTTACCACCATTTAAACACATTTATTTATAGATTTGGTTAATTAAAACATTATTTACAAATTAACCCCATCATTTAGGAATTTATATCATTCGATGTACTAATAACACTTTAAGGTAACTAACCCACTTTTCCCCATTTTGATCATTTAGTTAGATTAGTTCCCGTAGATTAATTTAGAACAGTACACCAACTTGCAATAGATTAGATATGTCAGTCATTACCACAGGATTGGTAGCAAACACTCCTCGCAACCATGTATATTGTTGTATAGATATGACGAGTGCACAAATACAGCACAGTCATTTGGCTTGAAACCCTGTTTAAATTCAGCCAACTATTTATTGTATATATTTATTGTTCATCCATTTGCTGTTTCTTGAACCATATTTTAATGACTGAAACTATTATTTTAAAACCACTGTGGAATGAAAGATGAACAAAAGAAGTGTGAATGAGAGGGAGAGAATTAATTAAATAAGAAGAATGAGACATTTAGCGGTAATTTATTTCACCGCACAATGCGACTGTTGTAATTCGTCTGTGTGGGTCTGTGTAAGCAATGTGTTGTTGAGATTTTTTTTTATCTGTGTAGTTGCTATACTTTAGTGATAGAGATAGGAAATATATTTTGAGCATCTTAAAACGGGACTGTAGTCATGAATCAGCATAACACACTCGTTCGTGGCTACAATAAACCGCTTTATGGCGCTCGAAAGAGTACATACACGTAAATTATAAACGCATACACATATTAGTAACTTAAATACACTTTAGTTTAATAGAAAACACGCAACCAACCAGGAAAACTAACACATAAAGTTGCATACATCATTATTTACAAAGAACGATAACTACTCTAACAGGGGACACAATAACATCTCGAAAATCTTCGTTAACACTTAAATATTTCTTCACAAGCGGAAGCTAAAAAGGTGAAGAGTGGCACATAAAGCATGTATACTAGTTGGAGTAAATATTATATGGGAGCATGAACATTCATTGTTCATGTATTGTACTCGTAACAGAGGCAAGTTGTATAGGTTGTCATTTTGGACAATTGGAGGACAGGTCTTAAGGCATTGGTTCCGGATCACACAATTCCCAAGAAGTATAATGATAGTTTATAGCCAACTGTACTAGTGTGGTGGGCTACTCAATTAGCCAAGTGAAGTAATACAACAGTATGACGAGGGAAAGAAGAGATCTTGTCCTATCCTCAGAAGAGAAGTAGAGAACTTACGCAGTCTTTGACAAAATTAGACATCCAATTTTTGGTGAGATTACGACTTGTGTTACCCCACAACTTAAAAGTTTGTAACACAACACGGAGGGAAGGAGAGCCTGTCAAAGAGCTACGTAAGAGCTAAGAGCTAAGAAGAATATAAAGAGAGCTAGAGAAGAGGAAAGTAACATAGCGATCTAGGAAACCAGACAGAAGGGACACAAGCACGAGTGAGAACTATAAATAGTTCTCTAACTGGACACACTTGTGTCAACAAGGAGGTCAGTGAGTATACGTGAGCTGGGGTTACCCAAGAGACTGGGAAACCCGCATCACGAGAAGTGACCATGCAACACTGGTTACTATAACCAGTTGACCAGCGTGCTGGAACTCCAAGCACGCAAAGCAGCTAATGCACGCAGAGCCAATTGCTCGTAGCTGAACACGCCACTGAGAGATTCGTCAGACAGTGACTCGACGGCGTAGGCGACGGACTGTATATCCGCTGTGAATACTTTGTTGCTAAGAAGGACAGTATCAATAGTTAGGACTTAAGCGTAGCTTCATTAGTAATTACCCTCAACATCATCTTCTCATTACATCTTTATAACATACTATGATGTTTAATACCGATGTGGTATTCCGCTCGTGGAGCTCATGTACTATCTGCTCCAAATAAAATGTATCCTTTTGTTCAACGTACTAGTTGTCATTTTCGTGTGGTACAAAAGAAGGGAATCCTTGTATGCCTGTCGCAATTGAGTTGTTGACATATATACAGACCTACAAGCACTTGGAATCAACGACTGGCAAGAGAAGGTCAACCAGAGAGACGAATGGAGACAGATTGTATCTGCAGCAAAGAACCTCAATGGCTCGGAACGCTGAAGAAGAAGAAGAAGAAGAAGAAGAAGAAGAAGAAGAAGAAGAAGAAGAAGAAGAAGAAGAAGAAGAAGAAGAAGAAGAAGAAGAAGAAGAAGAAGAAGAAGAAGAAGAAGAAGAAGAAGAAGAAGAAGAAGAAGAAGAAGAAGAAGAAGAAGAAGAAGAAGAAGAAGAAGAAGAAGAAGAAGAAGAAGAAGAAGAAGAAGAAGAAGAAGAAGAAGAAGAAGAAGAAGAAGAAGAAGAAGAAGAAGAAGAAGAAGAAGAAGAAGTTAGCCATTGCTTTCTGAGCGGCCGGCTCACTTATCCCGTAAGTTACCAACGTGGCGAAAACCGCTAATAATTCTCGCGCGCTGTGTTACCCCACGTGGATAAACGGGATTACGAAGAAAGTAGTTTAACTCCTAGGGACAGGGAGCAACGTACTGAGCTGCATTCACCCTTTCATATTTGTGGATAATGAAAAGGCATTTAGCAGCATTGGTAGGTATGTACTTCCGGTAAATATGGCGGATCGGTTGTGGGGCTGGTAAGGCCTGTGGGGTGTGTTTGCTTCTGGCTGCAGTTTGTTTATGCATTTTCCTCATGTTGGACTGGTTCCGTCGCCCAGCTACTGAGTTAAGTGCGTGGAGCGACACCGTGAGCTGTGGATTTCATACTGAGTTAAGTGCATGGAGCGACACTGTGAGCTGCGGATTTCATTTGGAGTGCTTTTACATCTGTCCGCGATTGTTTGTATTATGATCTGCATAGTAAGAAAAATGGCGGACGACCGGTTGCTCAACTAGCTGGTTTTGCCTTATGCAGTAATGTGTATGCAACTGCTGGTTTTGTAGTGATTGCCGCTTCCATCGACGACGAACTGTAATTTTCGTCGCCGACTGCTGTGTTGGTATTCTGGCAGCGGCCTTGTGCATTATGGCTGTCTGATGCTGGTTTGTGGGTATTTGTATCTTTCCTTTTCACGTAGGACAGTGAGAAGCATTTTCTGAGAAATTTACAGGCACAAGAACGGAGCATTGTGAGGTGACCCATTGCCGTGAAGTTGGAACCGCAACTAACTAACGACTAACTAACAATGGAACAATCTTAAAGTGTTGCCAAGCCGCGACCTATCCACCAATCAATGGTAAACACACGACTACCACGTGACTCGCTGGATGTGCTATTTATAGAACCGACGCAAACCTCCAGTCACGTGCCCCACAACATGCACGCGGATACCGGGCGGGGAGAATGACCACGTCTACAAGTGGGACGTGGTGCAGTATTTGTTCCCGCCATGCCCCGTGTTTGATGTTGTCTATCAGTAGTCGGCCACTACATTCATAGGAAAACATATTAGATATCAGTAATTGGGAATGACATTAGATTATTCATTAAACTCACGGACTCAACAATAGAACATTTTACTGGCAGTGATCACATAACAAGAACACAGTCTGCATAAATGTAATTGTTGTCGTTTCTAGGTCCCTGGTCTCAACGAGAATGGAAGGTGTCGCGTGCTTAAGTACATAACTAACCGGTTATTTAAATGATCCCCTGGCACGTGACCGAGGAGATGGGGTATGTTTTAAGGGGACATGTTAAAACGATGCAGAGATACACTTGCTCCGTGGCGATGAAAGCGATGTTTGTGCTGGACTCACGTTGATCAACGACAGCTCGAGTTGCAGGCTCAGAGAATGGAACTTTCTAGACTCGGTCTCGGCCTGGCACGTGCTGTTACCTGGCTATGTGCACGGTCTACGTTTTGTACCTGCAACCGTTATCACTCACGCTTGCTGTACAACTTTCAGGTTTATAACCAACCGCACGTTTCCTGTACAACTTTAAGGTTTATAACTTACCGCACGTTTCCTGTACAACTTTCAGGTTCTACCGCACGTTTCGTGCACAACTTTCAGGTTTATAATATACTGCACGTTTCCTGTACAACTTTCAGGTTTATAACCTACCGCACGTTTCCTGTACAACTTTCAGGTTTATAACCTACCGCACGTTTCCTGTACAACTTTCAGGTGTATAACTGTCACAAGGTTATGACAGATGGAAGCGGCTGTGGTTGTGTTTAGTGATATGTCTGTATGCACACTCTGCAGGTTTTGACATATAGCACAGCTATAGACACTGGATAACTCAGTTTTCGCGCACATAATTTTATTAATGACACAGATCCATCCATCATGTGCCATGCCGGTAAGCGTGGGCGGTCATGTTTTGCCATCTCACTCGATCACCAGAGCCGTGGATCAGCTCCGTGTTTCTGTCTCGACCATGCCACGAGGCCAAGCCATCCAGGTATATGCTTCTAGGTCTTCCCCTTGGTCTGTTCCCTTCGATCTCACCAGTTGTCACCAAGTTCTCCAATTCATTTCTTCTCATAACATGAAAAAAAATTTTGACTGTCTACGTCTAATGACTCTAATCAGTTTACGATGTTCATTTGTTTCTTGAAGGACTAATGGCACAGATACGTGATGGAAATAAAAACATGACACTATGTCCATAAGTAATCTCGGTACAGGTACATCAAAACCAATTCCAATTCCAATTTTCGAAACAAAGATTCCAAATTCGGTCTCGTCAAACCTGCTTCCTCAGCGTCGGTTATTGTTGAGATCCGTGGTTGTGTGGATTGTTAGTCCTAGTTCATACTGGTTTTATTGGTGCCGCTCTGTTTGTCGGATAAAGTTCTCTTGTGCTGTCTGGTTATTTTCTTCTGTCTTATGCTGTGTTGTTCTCACCGGGGCTGGTCCCGGTAACGTTTAGTCCTCATAAGGACTCGATATTGGCAAAGGCTGAGAGTTTAAGTGCAGTCTCAAGTTGTTCCCCTGGTCAGCTGCCTGCCCTCCTCTACTTTCGCTTTCTTGTTTTCGCCCTCGTTGTATGGGTTGGTGCGACAACAAGACGACAAGGTCTCCTTGTCATCCCCGTTCAGGCGCCCTTCCGTAAGAGACAACTAACCATCCTGCCACTCACCCCGCCACTCAGCATTTTATTTTTTTGGATATATGTGTATTTATATATATATATATATATATATATATATATATATATATATATATATATATATATATATATATATATATATATATATATATCCGAGCGTTTGAGTCGTAAGATGGTGCATGATGGTGGAAATGACCACGTGTTCACATGCACCCACTGTGAACGGACATTTACAGCGCAAATTGGCCTTAACAGTCACATTCGCTACCGCCATAGGTAAAAGTTATTATGCCTTTTTAAAGCACAAACTATCGTCTGTCAAGACGGCAAGGTGCCAATGTAAATATATATTAAATATAAAATAAACATTTAAACATATAAATATATACAATGTAGGGAGGTTATGTGGCCTTCCCAGTTCTGCAGATGAACTGTCTGACCAGCCGCTGTATTTCTGGGTTGCTGTTTGTGTGCAGGCACCCCGTCATTGTCATTGGAGTCTCAGTTTTGACGAAGTGATCTCTTAGATCCCTTCGTTCACTATTGTACTTGTCGCATGTTAGTAAATAGTGTTCAGTGGTGTTATTTTCTAGGCATGCTCTGCAGAATGGGTTTTCTCTTGTGTCTTTCCTGTTACCTAGTCTGATTCTCCACAGCTGTCTGTTTGCCGGCGCTTTCATGTTGGTCTTGACTTGTGGCTTGTATCTGGGTTCGCCCATTACCTGGTAGGCATGACGGCCTTTATCGCTGTCTCGCCACTGTTGACTCCATTCCTTGAGAATGTAGTTTTTGACTATATTCTTCCCTTCTACTTTACCTAGGCCAGTGCAGATTTGATTAGTGCTGGTTAATCCCCGTTTCGCCGCTCTGTCTGCCTGTTCGTTTCCCGGGATACCCTTGTGTGCTGGTATCCATCCGATGGTGACTTGGCAGCCCATGTACCTGAGGTTAGTGGCTGTCGCTAGTATCTCCTCTTTTATGTCAGGTCTGTTGCCTCTATTTAAGTTCCCGAGCGTTTGTACTGATGACAGGGAGTCTGTTCATATACACAGTCTCAGTGGTGGGTTTTCGGCTGCGATCTCTAGACCTTTCATTATGGCAACCAGTTCGGCCGTGCATACTGCTGTCTGGTCTCTTAGCTTGAACTGTCTCTTCAGCTTCCAGTCTGGGACCACTACCCCTGCTCCTACCTCTCCCTTTTCGTTTTTGGACCCGTCTGTGTATATTATGAGGTTGTCCTTACTGATTTCTTGTATGTACCTTGACCGCGTCTCTTGCATCTGTGTCCTCCGTGTCCTTGGTGATGGTCTTTGTTAGGCTTGTGTCTGTGAATGGGGCTGTTAGTTCCCATGGTGGGATTG
Organism: Cepaea hortensis; assembly: GCA_963921405.1. Classification (NCBI taxonomy): domain Eukaryota; kingdom Metazoa; phylum Mollusca; class Gastropoda; order Stylommatophora; family Helicidae; genus Cepaea; species Cepaea hortensis. Next base: position 3,139,793 of record OY992877.1, read on the forward strand.
TTGGCTTGAATCGTCTTGTCTGTTTCAGGGTTTCTGCTAGCTCGATTTCTTCCGTCATCTTCTCCGCTGCTTCCCATCCTGCCGGTCTTTGCAGTTTTACTATTGGGATGCCCCCCCCCCCCCTTTTGCTGTGGTGTCACTGAACGTTTGGTATCCAGGATGGTCTTCCAGGATGGATCACCTCGCATGCATACATTACATCACCCCACATCGACACATTACATGGCTTCATACTGACACATTAAATCATCCCACATGGACACATTACATCACTTCATATTGATACATTAAATCACCTCACATACATACATTACATCACCCCACATCGACACATTACATCACTTCATATTGATACATCACATCACCTCACAATGATACATTAAATCACCTCACATTGATACATTACATCACTTCATACTGATACAATACGTCACCTCACATTGACACATTACATCACCCCACATCGACACATTACATCACCTCACATCGACACATTACATCACCTCACAGTGATACTACCCTTGACAGAACAATCACCGGCAATGAGAGACTCCTGGAGCGAGGCGCTGATTCTACCCGGAGAGACAAGAGCCTCGGGCTAAAATCCTCAATCAAGGCCAAGGTTGAGTTTCCCACAAGATTCCCTGCCAGCCTCTTTGGTACTCAATTCCAATTTGCTGTCGACAAACAGACACCCAGTCTTAAAACAGGTTTTTCTCGAGAACATCGTGTCCTGAGCTGGTCCTAAGTCGTCTCAACTCTCACACGTAACACAGCCTCCCGGCCACGGAACACAGCTTCCCGGCCGCGGTCTTGTGTTTCGGGTGCAGTTCGTGCCTCAGCCGCCGGCTGTAAGGATTAGCCCCTGCCTAAACGCGTTAATTTTACTGGTAATTACGATCTGGCTAGATCCCTCGGCGCTCCAATAGAACCCTCACGTCTGAGGTGCCTGTCTGCGTGCTGTGGCGTTACTCGGACGGTGTTTAAAATGATATCGCGTCCCCCTCGGGCTGTGATATGATCAATGGGCCTCAATTATCACTTTAAACTGCCGAATGCGGCGCCTATTCCTTGGGACAATTGCAGATGTTTGCACTTTCACCGGGGGAAGCAATCATGCAAGTTAACACGGATTACAAAGATAAATAAAGTCGAGCAGCATGCACAGTATCGCCTGTTCGAGCTGAGGTCACACAAGCGTATCCCTTACTCCCGACTACTTGCTTGTAAGGGTATCACTTGTACAGCAGAGAGACCCAGTCGCAGAGATCAACGCTCTCACTAACAGTGCACAATTTCAGGTCCCGGCTGGCGGGGTCGCCTGCCGGCCTTCGTCCCCATCGGAGCATAGGCCCTCGCCCAAACCACGTCCTCTCTGTTGCTACCACCTGTAGCTGCCTCAATGTCTTTCCTCTTCTCCCTCTGGACGAAGGGCTACCTTACAGTCGAGTTTAGTCTTTCCTCTTCTCCCTCTGGATGTAGAGCTACCTTACAGTCGAGTTTAGCCTTTCCTCTTCTCCCTCTGGACGAAGGGCTACCTTACAGTCGAGTTTAGCCTTTCCTCTTCTACCTCTGGACGAAGGGCTACCTTACAGTCGAGTTTAGTCTTTCCTCTTCTCCCTCTGGACGAAGGGCTACCTTACAGTCGAGTTTAGCCTTTCCTCTTCTCCCTCTGGACGAAGGGCTACCTTACAGTCGAGTTTAGTCTTTCCTCTTCTCCCTCTGGACGAAGGGCTACCTTACAGTCGAGTTTAGCCTTTCCTCTTCTCCCTCTGGACGAAGGGCTACCTTACAGTCGAGTTTAGCCTTTCCTCTTCTACCTCTGGACGAAGGGCTACCTTACAGTCGAGTTTAGTCTTTCCTCTTCTCCCTCTGGACGAAGGGCTACCTTACAGTCGAGTTTAGTCTTTCCTCTTCTATCTTTGGACGAAGAGCTAGCTACCTTACAGTCTAGTTTAGTCTTTCACCCTATGTGAGAGAGAGAGAGAGAGAGAGAGAGAGAGAGAGAGAGAGAGAGAGAGAGAGAGAGAGAGAGAGAGAGAGAGCATCACTATTTTTATGTCACATACATTTTATGTACACATTTTTCTCCATGTTTAACATTTTTATGAGACTGCTCATGACAAGTGTCAGTGTATGTGTGTGAGTAAAGTGTGGGAGTTTCTTCATACTAGTTTCAATACTAACGTGAGACATTTTGTATGTGTCTAGATGTGAGGAAGTGTGAGTGTATGTGGAGGATGTGTGTGAGTGTGGGGATATGTGTGGGTGGGGGGTGTGTGGGTGGGGGTATGCGTTTGGATGGGTTGGGGTGTGTGGGTTTTGGTGGGTAGTGGTATTTGTGGGTGTTGGTGGGATGTGTGGATGGATGTGTGGGGGTGAAAGTAGGGGTGTTGGAATGGGTGTGGGGGATGTGTGTATGGGTGGAGGATATGTGTATGGGACTGATGCAGGGGATGTGTGTTTATGTGGGTGGAGATGTGTGGATGGTTTGAGGAAGTATGTGTTGGAGGCGGGGTTGTGTGGGTAGGGGATTGTGTTGGGTGGATTTGGGATGGAAGGGCGGGTGGGGAGAAGTGTATGGTGTGTGGGTTTGAGATATGTGTGCGGTGTGTTGGTGGGGGATGTGTGAATGATGTGTGGGTGGAGGGTATGTTTGTGGTGGTATGGGTGGAGGATAGTGTGTGGTGTGGGGGATGTGTGGGATGGGTGCTGGGAATGTGCGTATGGGTGGGGTATATGTGTGGGTGAGCATGGGATTGTGGTGGTTGGGGGAGTATGTTGGGGAGTGTGGGTGGGAGATGTGTGTGTGTGGGTGGGGAATGTGTGGGTGGGGGTGTGTGAGTGGCTTAGGGATGTGTAGGTGGGTGAGGGAGTTGTATGTGTCGGGGTGGGATGTGTGAGTGGGTGGAGGATGTGTGTGGGTGTAGGGGTATTGTGATCGAGAGATGTTTGGTTGGGGGTGGGTGGGGGTGTGTGGGTGCGTAGTGGAGGATGTATGCGTGAGTGAGTGTGTGTTGGTGGACGGGTAGGGAATGCGTGTGTGGGTGGGGAGAGGTGTGTGGTGTGTTGGTTGGTGATATTGTGTGGGTGAGGTATGTGTGTGTGGGTGGGGGATTTTTGTGGTGTGTGAGTGGGGGTATGTGGGGTGGATGGGTAAGGGTATCTGTGTGGGTGTGGGTGGGAATATTGTGTGGTATATGGGTGGGGGATATGTGTGTGGTGTGTAAGTGGGGATGTGTTGGTGAGGGATATGTGTGTATGTGTGGTGCGTGGGTTGGGAATAGTGCGTGGTAGGGGGTGTATGTGATGTGCGGGTGGGGGATTGTATGGTGGGGGATTAGGTTAAGGCTTGGGTGGGTGGTGGGGTGTGTGTGAGTGGATTGGGGATGTATGGGTGGTTAGGGAGATGTGTGTGTCGGTGTGTGTGGGGGGGGGGGGGGTAGGGACATGTCAGTTGGTGGGGATGTGTGTGTATGGTTTGGGGATGTGTGAGTGGATGTGCGATGTGTGGGTTGGTGGGGGATTGTGTGTGTGGGTGGGGAATATGTTGTCGATGGAGATGTGGCTGGGGGATGGGTGGTTTGAGGTGTGGGTGGGGAGAGGATGTGTGGGGTAGGATGTGGATGGGCGTGGGATGTGTGGGTTGGTGGGGGATTGTTTGTGGGTGGCGAGTGTGTTTTGGTTGGGGGATCAGGTGAGGGCAGTGTGTGTGGGTGGGGGATGTGCGGGAGGGGGATGGGTCGGTTGGTGGGGTATGTATGTGTCCCTTGGTGCGCGTGTGTGTGGGTAGGTGGGGGTATGTATGTGTCCCTTGGTGCACGTGTGTGTGGGTAGGTGGGGGTGTTGTGTGGGTGGGGTGATGTATGGATAGGTCGGAGATGGGCTTCATAACATGGTAATTAGCCTTGTTTATGTTTACAACATTCATTTCACAATGTTTATTTTTCTTCCTATGCAAATGTATAATGCTCTTGATGAACGAAAGACGAGTGCGCGCCCAATTTGTGACCCTAATAAAGTTGATTTGATTTGATTTGATTTGATTTTCCTCTTTTATCTCTGGACGAAGAGCTACCTTAAGTCTGGTTTAGTCTTTCCTCTTTTATCTCTGGACGAAGAGCTACCTTAAGTCTAGTTTAGTCTTTCCTCTTTTATCTCTGGACGAAGAGCTACCTTAAGTCTAGTTTAGTCTTTCCTCTTTTATCTCTGGACGAAGAGCTACCTTAAGTCTAGTTTAGTCTTTCCTCTTTTATCTTTGGACGAAGAGCTACCTTAAGTCTAGTTTAGTCTTTCCTCTTTTATCTCTGGACGAAGAGCTACCTTAAGTCTAGTTTAGTCTTTCCTCTTTTATCCCTGGACGAAGAGCTACCTTACAGCCTAGTTTAGTCTTTCCTCTTTTATCTCTGGACGAAGAGCTACCTTACAGCCTAGTGTAGTCTTTCCTCTTTTATCTCTGGACGAAGAGCTACCTTACAGTCTAGTGTAGTCTTCGGGGGGCTGAGTAGTCTCGAGGTATGGTGTCCGTCTCGAGTGCTGGAGGTCCTGGGTTCAAGCCCCTGACAAAATTTACCCTGGTCTCTGAGTAGTGAGATCGAACGCCCGTATGTATTGTTGCGCACGTAAAAAAATCCCATGGCAGTTGGAAATCGGAAAATAGTAGCCTAACGGCTCTGACCGGGGAAAATTTCGAGTTAAAATTCTACCCAAAGTACGAGAGTAAGTTAATAAGTAAGTCACAAATAGCTGTAGAATAATAACTAAATATGATAACAACTTGAAACCTGTTTATTTTTATACACACATTGTCCCTTTATTTCTCAACATAATTTCCACCAACATTGATGCACTTATTCCATCGTTTCATCAGTCCTCCCGAACCGGCTGCATAGAACTGCGTGTTCTGTTTTCTAAACCACGTTTTCACTTCACATTCATCTTTGGCGTCATTAGCGAAATGTGTCCCGCCAAGGTGGGTTGTCAGTGTTTATGTTGACAAATGTTTGTCCCGCAAAGCGGTGCATAACTGGGTATAAAACGTTACGGGGGAAAGTCAATAAATAAGTCACACAGTTCTGCGAGATGGCGCGTAAAATAAAGCAAAGCACTCAGTTGTATGCATCCGATGTGCGAGGACTGATAAAACGATGGGATTGGTGCATCGATATTGGTGGAAATTATGTTGAGAAATAAATGGACACTGTATGTATACAAATAAATTGGTTTCAAGTTGTTATCATCTTTAGTTATTTTTTCTACAGCCATTTGTGACTTACTTATTAACATACCCTCGTATTGCAGGATCCTCGACGGTGATACAGAGTTCGTGCACTAAGCTGAGATTCTCCGGACTCAGGCTTGAGTTAGGAGTAGCGCTTATGGGTTACGCCCGTGTGCCGTGATGTTGATCCGTCGACTAACCTAAACTAAACTAGTTTAGCCTTTCCTCTTCTATCTCTGAACGGAAAGCTGCCTTACAGTCTAGTTTAGTCTTTCCTCTTCTATCTCTGAACGTAAAGCTACCTTATAGTCGAGTTTCGTCTTCTTCGTTCATCTGGAATATTTGCTTCGGACGTAATTCTTTTGTGCCTGTCGCAGTGCTGCGATATTTGAGTCTTTCGGCCGACACATCCAACTTCTTCAGGCATTTGTTGACCGGTTAACCTTCCCGGGTGTTTCGTTGAACGTTGGACTCTTATTGTTGTGTTGTTATCGCCATTCCAGCTGGCCCATTCAGTACAGCTGACGATATGCCTGTCAGCTCTCAAGGGAAGGCAGGGACAGACCATGGGCATTCCCCGCCATCCAAGGAGGCTTCAATAATTGCAGAGCCAACACACAGCGCTCTGGTACTGGGCTCACCCAAGGAATCGTCACGTCCTGCACATGGCTGCTTAGCCTCACTTCCGCATATTGGGCCTTCCGTTCACCATAGGCTTTTCTTCGGTAACCAGAAGATTGGAGTCTGTAGATGACATCCACACAGTGAGCTCTCGATTCGGACTTTCCATTAATGGATTTGTTAGCCACACAACATGCACTGTCCGGCTATATAGAATAGACAGATAATGCCCAGTAATATAGCATTGTGTTGTGGTGCCCTATATAAACAAAGGGGCATGTCCAGACGCCGAGTTGGTCGAGTTTCCATGTCAAGTTTCCTAGATAGTACATGTTGCCTTGACATCAGTCTGGTTGGATATGTGATCATCAAGCGTCAAGAAATTCTGGATGGCAATAGTGTCTGTAAGTCAAGTTTGGACAAGTCTCACAACAGGACTGGAGTTACATTCACCTGTTCCACCCCTCTTTAAGTAGGTCGGTGGACACAATCACGTCACACTTATCAAAGAAACAAGTTTAAAAAGTTAGTTGCATATCCTTTACAGGACGTCGCAGTCAACACTTGTTGTTGTGATCTCTTGGTAAATTTACGTTCAGTAGTTTGCTAGTCCTTTCTGAATTACCGACACCCATATCATTTCGTAAAAAAACCAACGCAAGGAGTCTGCTGCCAAATCTCCCTCAGCTGTGTATCGAACGCGGGTATACAGGATTACGAACTGCGCCCGTAACACCTTGGCCACGGAGCCGACATCAAAGAAAAAATGTGACACTAAAATATGAAATGGAAATAGAAGGGAACAATCTTAAACAAGTGGGTAATGTTAAATACCTAGGGACATTTATGCCGACCTCCCTGGCGAAGGGGTTATGGACGTTGTTCGTAAACCCGTATACTCACGTACGAAACACAGCTGCGCGAGATTCGGTAGCTGATCGCGTCGCGCTGATTACTTACTGAGGTATGTGAGCCTGTCGTTCAGAAAGCAATGGCAAACTATTGAATGTAAAACTTGCCAAGACATCAACAGCAGCTGAAAAATACTGGTATTGAATGCAATGTCCTATAAAGGATATGCGAAAAAAGGGGGAAGGGAGCATTTATAACATCAGATGGAAGATGTACAACACAGATTAAGAGCAGAATAGGGCAAACAAAAGCCGCATTTCAGAAAATGAAGAGTATCGTATGCAATAAGTCACTGTCCATGAATGTAAGAAAGATACTTCTGAAATGCTATAAAACCTAGCTTGCTGTGTGGCAGTGAATCTTGGAGTGTAATTGAACAAACTAGGAATCACTGACTGAACAAGATCAGACAATTTGCGAAATCAATAGGAAAATGGACTTTCCATCACATGTAGTACAACTCACAAAAATGCTCCGTCTAGATCAACAAGCAGCGGTTAAAATAGATGGTGAGACATCAGATTGGTTTGACATCAAGCAAGGGGTCCGTAATAAATTGTGGATGGGGATAGATAGAAATACAAACATTCGATTTTTAAGAGCATGCATCTTTCCCATTGTAACATACGCCTGTGAGACCTGAACTAAACAAACAGAACAGCGCATAAATACCTTTGAATATAAACGTTATAACCAGTTTCTAAGATGCGTGTCCCTCAATCGACAGATCTGAGGGTATAGAGTGTATTTTTAATGACTGTAGGGTTTTTGAAAATATTGCCGTTCCAAGTTTTGTATTTACCTTTTATGTTGCATGAATTCCACAGAGGGTGAATACAAAACTTGGAACGGCAATATTTTCAAAGTCATTAAAAATACACCATATAGCTCTTTTCCTGACAATTATACACTGCAGTTGATCAAGTGAAGTATGATCAAATGATATATATGTTGAAGGATGTTAAAATTGATGGTAAAGATCTCGGAATAATAAAGAGAATTTACTGACAAGTAGCAGATATTAACATGATAATTAAAGTGGGCAATTACGAACAGATCTCTCTCTCCCTCTCCCTCTCTCTCTCTCTCTCTCTCTCTCTCTCTCTCTCTCTCTCTCTCTCTCTCTGTGTGGTTGGGGGTGTGTGTTTGGCAGGGTGGTTGGGGGTTGTGTGGGTGGGTGGAGGATGTGTGAATGGGTGAGTGTGTATGGGTTGTGGGATGGGTGTGTGTGTGGGGGGGGGGGGCATTATGTGACTGGGGGTATGTGTGTGAGGATGGGGTGTTTGTGTGCGTGGTTTTGGTGGGAGCAGGTATGTGTTTCTGGGGTGTGTGTGTGTGTGTGTGTGTTGGGTGTGTATGTGGGTGGAGGATGTGTATGGGTGGGTAATGTGTGGGTGGGGGTGTAACTCATACCACATGATGCTGGATCGACTGAGGCGATGGCGTGGGGAGGTATCATCGATAGAGATGATCCAGAACACCAGGGACAGAGATCTGTGGAGAGACATGGACGTCTACCCCAGTTGGCTGAGTACACAATGATGGTGATGCTTTGAAGCGATGTTGAACCAGACATGTCCGTGCCGGCACGCCAGCCTCTAGACTACCACTGTCCCCACTAGACTACCACTGTCCCCACTAGACTACCACGGCCCCCACTAGACTACCACAGTCCCCGCTAGACTACCACTGTCCCCACTAGACTACCACAGTCCCTGCTAGACTACCACTGTCCCCACTAGACTACCACGGTCCCCGCTAGACTACCACTGTCCCCACTAGACTACCACTGTCCCCACTAGATTACCACTGTCCCCACTAGACTACCACAGTCCCCGCTAGACTACCACGGTCCCCACTAGACTACCACAGTCCCCGCTAGACTACCACTGTCCCCACTAGATTACCACAGTCCCTGCTAGACTACCACTGTCCCCACTAGATTACCACAGTCCCTGCTAGACTACCACAGTCCCCGCTAGACTACCACGGTCCCCACTAGACTACCACAGTCCCCGCTAGACTACCACTGTCCCCACTAGATTACCACAGTCCCCACTAGACTACCACTGTCCCCACTAGATTACCACTGTCCCTGCTAGACTACCACGGTCCCCACTAGACTACCACGGTCCCCACTAGATTACCACAGTCCCCGCTAGACTACCACGGTCCCCACTAGACTACCACGGTCCCCACTAGATTACCACAGTCCCCGCTAGACTACCACGGTCCCCACTAGATTACCACAGTCCCCGCTAGACTACCACGGTCCCCACTAGACTACCACTGTCCCCACTAGACTACCACGGTCCCCACTAGACTACCACTGTCCCCACTAGACTACCACGGTCCCCACTAGATTACCACAGTCCCTGCTAGACTACCACGGTCCCCACTAGACTACCACGGTCCCCACTAGATTACCACGGTCCCCACTAGACTACCACGGTCCCCACTAGATTACCACGGTCCCCACTAGACTACCACGGTCCCCACTAGATTACCACAGTCCCCGCTAGACTACCACGGTTCCCACTAGACTACCACGGTCCCCACTAGACTACCACGGTCCCCACTAGATTACCACGGTCCCCACTAGATTATCACAGTCCCTGCTAGACTACCACGGTCCCCGCTAGACTACCACGGCCCCCACTAGATTACCACGGTCCCCACTAGACTACCACTGTCCCCACTAGACTACCACGGTCCCCACTAGATTACCACGGTTCCCACTAGATTACCACGGTCCCCACTAGACTACCACGGTCCCCACTAAACTGCCACGGTCCCCACTAGACTACCACTGTCCCCACTAGACTACCACGGTCCCCACTAGATTACCATAGTCCCTGCTAGACTACCACAGTCCCTGCTAGACTACCACGGCCCCCACTAGACTACCACGGTCCCCACTAGACTACCACTGTCCCCACTAGACTACCACAGTCCCCACTAGACTACCACAGTCCCCACTAGACTACCACGGTCCCCACTAGACTACCACTGTCCCCACTAGATTACCATAGTCCCTGCTAGACTACCACTGTCCCCACTAGATTACCATAGTCCCTGCTAGACTACCACAGTCCCCACTAGATTACCACGGTCCCCACTAGACTACCACTGTCCCCACTAGACTACCACAGTCCCTGCTAGACTACCACGGTCCCCACTAGACTACCACTGTCCCCACTAGACTACCACAGTCCCCACTAGACTACCACAGTCCCCACTAGACTACCACGGTCCCCACTAGACTACCACAGTCCCTGCTAGACTACCACGGCCCCCACTAGACTACCACGGTCCCCACTAGACTACCACTGTCCCCACTAGACTACCACAGTCCCCACTAGACTACCACTGTCCCCACTAGACGACCACAGTCCCCACTAGACTACCACAGTCCCCACTAGACTACCACGGTCCCCACTAGACTACCACTGTCCCCACTAGATTACCATAGTCCCTGCTAGACTACCACAGTCCCTGCTAGACTACCACAGTCCCCACTAGATTACCATAGTCCCCACTAGATTACCACAGTCCCTGCTAGACTACCACTGTCCCCACTAGACTACCACAGTCCCCACTAGACTACCACAGTCCCCACTAGACTACCACGGTCCCCACTAGACTACCACTGTCCCCACTAGATTACCATAGTCCCTGCTAGACTACCACAGTCCCTGCTAGACTACCACAGTCCCCACTAGACTACCACGGTCCCCACTAGATTACCATAGTCCCCACTAGACTACCACAGTCCCTGCTAGACTACCACAGTCCCTGCTAGACTACCACAGTCCCCACTAGACTACCACTGTCCCCACTAGACTACCACAGTCCCCACTAGACTACCACAGTCCCCACTAGACTACCACGGTCCCCACTAGACTACCACTGTCCCCACTAGATTACCATAGTCCCTGCTAGACTACCACAGTCCCTGCTAGACTACCACAGTCCCCACTAGACTACCACAGTCCCCACTAGACTACCACGGTCCCCACTAGACTACCACGGTCCCCACTAGATTACCATAGTCCCTGCTAGACTACCACAGTCCCTGCTAGACTACCACGGTCCCCACTAGATTACCACAGTCCCTGCTAGACTACCAGAGTCCCCACTAGACTACCACGGCCCCCACTAGACTACCACGGTCCCCACTAGATTACCACTGTCCCCACTAGACTACCACTGTCCCCACTAGACTACCACGGTCCCCACTAGATTACCACTGTCCCCACTAGACTACCACTGTCCCCACTAGACTACCACGGTCCCCACTAGACTACCATGGTCCCCACTAGATTACCACTGTCCCCACTAGACTACCACTGTCCCCACTAGACTACCACGGTCCCCACTAGACTACCACGGTCCCCACTAGACTACCACGGTCCCCACTAGACTACCACTGTCCCCACTAGACTACCACGGTCCCCACTAGACTACCACGGTCCCCACTTGACTACCACTGTCCCCACTAGATTACCACGGTCCCCACTAGACTACCACGGTCCCCACTAGATTACCACAGACCCCACTAGACTACCTGGACTGCGGAGACGCCTAGATTATCTCGCAAACAAACCATCATAACGGTACCACTGACTGTCAGACGAGGGGAGAAGTGTATCGGGACTCTCAACTCGCTCTCGTGACACGTGAACAATTAATCAGATATCTGGCCAATTGGCGTGTTCAAATTTCGTGCAAGTGTCACATAAATACAGAATCCATTTGGCCGAGCTTGCACCGAGAACCCGCCTGTGTTTTGTGGCGGGAAAGCATATCAGAACTCTCTTGTCCCCGAGATTGAAAAATGCGTTGACACGCCTGGGAACAAAGATGAGGTCAAGGGAGGTTAACAGGGACTGGCAAAACGACCCGATGGTCATTTTCCACTTAATAGTGGTCACTTTCACAGATGGGCAAAAGCTTTCGGACCTCCCCCAATTATCTGGTTGATAAGCTGACGACAAGCGGTCAAATGAGACGCGACTGTTTTCCTGGAGTGGTCATCTCTGGACACCAGAAATACCACACTTGACCAATCAAAATCACCCAGACCGATGTGGCTGCGTGTTTATTCTTCATTAACTTTGAACGGGGCAAAGAAAATTAGTTTTAACTTGGGAATGAAAGAAATCTGCACAATCAAGGTGTCTGTCAGAAATCTCCGGAGCTGGAATGTGGGGCTCTGAATACAGACTTCTGTCATAGTCTGACATTGTTGCTTGCTGTCACTCCACCTAGCTGTAACACTAATCTACCACATTCAATGTTTAAACAGTACTTGGCCAACTGGCGTGGGTGATCATGTACCATGCCACTCTTGCTGGCTAGTGTTTAACAATTGATGTGCATACTGGGGCAAGACATGCGCAGTACAAACTGTTACATATCGGTCTAGTGGACTCCACCTCCGTCAGCGGGGTTCAGTTAAAATAGTTTTCTTCTGTGCTGCAGTAATCAATAACATCTTCGAGAAGTAAATCATGAATATTTACTACAGATGTGTGGAGTGTAGAATATCACCTCCAGCTGTATGATTGCTCGGTGCTAGACGCTACCACCGATACCTCATCAACCGAGGCAGTACTTTCAGTTTCTCCTCAACCTCAAGAACAGCCAGGTTCCTACTGCACGACTTTGTGTTGTAAATCGATGCAGAAACTGACTTTAGACAATATCCTAACATTCAACTACATAGTTGTTCCAACGTTTTGGCGTATTTTTTAATGTAAACATAATGTTGTTCATACTTTTGGTAGTATTTTACAATCTAAATATAAATATTGAGCACAACCCACTACTGGCAACGCCGATCACATTCTGGTATGAACCTAAGGCCTATCCACGTCAATATGGAAGCACTATACTCGAGTTTCGCCCTCGTTTGAGCTCATCAGTAGTGCATATCCCTGACCGGATCCGGAAACAGTCCCGGATCACGCGTGTGAAGCGGGTGATCCGGGACTGTTTCCGGATCCGGTCAGGGATATGCACTACTGATGAGCTCAAACGAGGGCGAAACTCGAGTATAGTGCTTCCATATTGACGTGGATAGGCCTTAGGTTCATACCAGAATGTGATCGGCGTTGCCAGTAGTGGGTTGTGCTCAATATTTAAATTTCAAATCCCGAAACAACCACATAATCAATCTAAATATAATAATTTCCCCTACCTTCTTCCTGTCCTATTTTCGTAATTACAACATTCCTACTTCCTGTCTCATTTCTCTAAGTAAACATGATGTTATTCTTACTTCCTGTCTCATTTCTCTAAGTAAATATGGTATTATTACTACCATATCATATTTTCCCAAGTAAACATGGTGTTATTACTACTATATCATATTTTCCTAAGTAAACATGGTGTTATTTCTACTATATCATATTTTCGTAAGTAAACATGGCGTTATAATAGGGAAACAAAACTCGCTTACACCCAGGAAATAAATGACCGTAGACCCCGAGGAGACCAAGAAGACGGTGGAGAGATAATACATGTACAGACCTACAAGCACCTGGAATCAACGACTGGCAAGAGAAGGTCCACCAGAGAGACGAATGGAGAGGGATTGTATCTGCAGCAAAGAACCTCAATGGCTCGGAACGCTGAAGAAGAAGAAGAAACATGGCGTTATTTCTGCTATATCAAATTTTTCCAAGTAAACATGGTGTTATTACTGCTATATCATATTTTCCCAAGTAAACACGGTGTTATTACTAATATATCATATCTTCCTAAGTAACATTGTATTATTTCTAATATATCATATTTTCCCAGGTAAACATGGTGTTATTACAACCATACAATATTTTCCCAAGTAAACATGGTGTTATTACTACTATATCATATTTTCCCAGGTAAACATGGTGTTATTACTACCATACAATATTTTCCCAAGTAAACATGGTGTTATTACTACTATATCATATTTTCCCAGGTAAACATGCTGTTATTACTACCATACAATATTTTCCCAAGTAAACATGGTGTTATTACTACCGTATCATATTTTCCAAAGTAAACATGGTGTTGTTACTACCATGTAATATTTTCCCAAGTAAACATGGTGTTATTACTGCTACTGGAATAGAAGAAAAAGCAGCGGCTGCAGCAGGATATAACGATATGAATTGGAAACAAATAGGTATATTATGCTCCTGCGAGAAGAAACGTACTAAACGCAAACACGTTGCACATACCTTACAAGGAGATCCATCGTATACCGGGATACAGGTGAAAATCCAAAATCAGAAGTAATCAATAAACATATAAAATGAATCCATATATATAAAATAGAATGTATGTCTGTCTGTAAGTATGTTTGTATGTTATTGATGAGTTCGCGAACGGTCCATCCGATTGAGATGAAATTTTCTACACGTCTTCTTCTCATTCCGGTGCTGCCAACTGTCATAGTTTGCTTCTGTACAAACAGTTATTTACTTAATATTATTTAATATTTTAATTTACATTATAATTTATATATAGCGAGGGGACATAACTTTTAATAGCATTGCTATATATGTAAAAGTGTTGCATATTTCTCAAACAGGTGGACCTTTTCGCTACAGCTATCTACAGGCATATGCGTTATAATCCTCCTCCTCCTCCCTCTCTTCTTCCTCCTCCGCCTTCTTCTTCTGCTGCTGTTGGTTTTCGTTTATCTAAGGTTGTTCTATCTATCTATCTGTCTGTCTATCTATCTATCTATCTATCTATCTATCTATCTATCTATCTATCTATCTATCTATCTATCTATCTATCTATCTATCTATCCGTCCGTCCGTCCGTCAGAAACTGGTAACAGCATATACTTAGTGGATCCAGCAGGCAGTGTCAAACATCACTTTATTGTTATATAGGTACAAACAAAAACATCACTGCATTGCGGTAGTCATATGAACAGCAGTCACATTATCATACCGAAGATTGTACCCTTATTGATTACACCTTGTATCCGATTGTAATGAGGTCTATTGTAATAAGATTACCTAGAGAGAAGACCATCATGCATTCCCAATAGAATAAATAGAATGAAGTGAGGGTAAAGAGAAACGAGAGAGTCATAGAAAGAACAATAAGAAGGCATATCAGCTAAATAAAAGAAGGACACAGTGGGTCGAAAACCACTATACGTCAGAGATATGGCACTCATAGGCTAAGAGAGATAGATGAAGAAACTAGCTAATACATGAACCAGCAGGGAACAAAAGAGATACAACGGAGCGAAAGAGGAAATGAGAGTTTTAATACACCAACATGATACGGAAATCGTTGATGTACACGGATTTCCAGTAAGTTATCGATGATATGCCATATTCAAGGGGTAGTTAAATTTTCAAATTTTAATTGTGGTAGTACATGTAATTGCAATGTTATATGCCATGCAGGTTAGAATGACAAAGTTGTAGGTTTGAGAGATGCATGTAGAGATGAAAGAAATAATTTATACAACATTGTTATCGTGTGCCATAAGAGTACAACTAAAGATAGTTGAGCGAAAGAATGTCTAGGAAGAGAATGAGAGGGTGAATATGAATAAAAATGAAATGAAATGCAGTCATGAGAATGGATGAGAGTCGGAGAGCTGGAGACAATTAGGTACACATCGTATGACCAGGCAGGGAGCCGAGAACTTAATCTCCACTGCCGTAATGAAACGTCGAGAGACATCGACGGCAAGCAACTGAGTGTACGCTAGATATCTTAAGCGTGTACCCATGGCTGAGAATAGCGTTGCCGCGAAAAGGCGGACGGACATATTCACTCTACAGCACGAAGTCCAGTGGTGTCGTGGGCGGAGGTTGCCGGCCTGTGAATGTAAGCGCCTGCGGCCATGTTTAACGGGACTGGTGTAAGTAGGGTTTAGGGGAGTTGTGTGTATACCATTGTAGATGACTAGATAGCCTGAATAGCAGGCCGTACTACAATAAGTGTGCAACCAAATATTATGTTTGCAGATGGAACATTGCAGCGACCAGTGGGTGTCGCGTATAGAAACAATACATGATGCCATTCTATAAATGTGAGGCAATGAGTTATGTTCTCTGTGTGTCAGCGAACATTCCATTAAGAATGTCAACGCAGCAGCACCAGCAGCCCAATACCCTAGTTACGTCGGCAAGCATTCGTTGGCAACTTGGGGGTTTACGTCCTTCAAAAGAACTCGGCAAAATTGAGGCAAATGGCAATCGTACCCACTGTGAGCGATAGTCAACGTCAATAGTTCAGTAAATGATTGCTAGCTTCAGTTTGTTACAAATGATTCAAAGTATTACACCAAAGGATGTGCGCCGACACGAATTATGTGAAGCTGGAAAAAGGAATGGTTATCATGGTAGTCAACAAGATGTATTATCAGCTACAGAATCTTCAATAAGCAATAAACAGTTAAGGCTATGTACACCAACAAGATAATAGGACAAGCACATTAATGACAAACAACAGAAGCCACTGTGCTACCTAATAGTATTTGTAGTTAACGACATAAGGTGTATAAGTTACACCACCACAAGATCAAGAGATACAAAAAGGACAGGAAAATTAGGTAGCCTACAGCAGGAATAACAACATAGGGTCATCTAGAGTGCCTTCATCAACTAATTATGTCAAAACTAGTATCTGTTCCAGAAATGTGTTCCAGGACAGTGAGTAGTACCCTATGAGATATCTACACCACTGGTGAGGAGCTGCACCTGACGACCAAGTTTATCCATGTCAACTTGTGAGTGGAACGGAGACGGCCACGCTGAATGATATCAAGTCCGGAAGCAAGCGGAAGTTGAGCCGAGCATCGGGACAAGCCACTTGAAACATCATCGATGGATATATACAGGGCAAGTTAATTCCAACTAATTTTGTATGTGTACTGCTCGATTACAGAGAGCTATCAGACATCTTTATATAATATTGTTCAATCAGCCTGATGAATTAGATTGTTCTTCCACAGGGATGATGTTAGTTAGTTAACCTTTGATAGTTGCAGTCGATTGGTCAATAGAGTTACAGGTTACAGGTTACCAAAACAAGATCAGCAGTAACACCGACTGCGTGGACATATAGTGACATATATATTCCAGCTAATAGACACAACAGATAACCATGTCTACATTGGCAGACTTCATAGCTCTAGGCGAGAAGTGTGGTTTCACAGAGAAAGAGCTTATGACATGGGCTAAACAAGAGTTGAGTGAACATCAGAAGCATTAATGAGAAGATAGAGCAGCAGCTAGAGAATTTGAGAGGCAGAAATTAGCAGCACAAGCAGAGCTCGAAGAAAAGAAATTAGCAGCACAGGAAGCAGCAGCTAAAGAAACCAAAGAACTTGAGCTACAAAAATTAGCAGCACAAGAGGCAGCACTAGCTTTCGAGAAAGAGAAATTGGCAGTGCAATTAACATTGAAAGACAAAGATGTAGAGGGTAGTATTAAAGTAAAGATGCTAGAACTGGAGAAAGAGACTGAAGTTGCGAAAACTAAATTGGCAGCCAAAGCATTGGACCCCATTCGAAGATATCAAGGTATCATCAGGAACTTTGCACAAGGGAATTCCATCTCCGCGCGTTGATGAACCACTACAAGGTGCCAGTCGAAGAGTGGGCGATCCTCTTCCATAAGCATTTGACCCTTGAGCCATTGAAGGTAGTAGAGGTCATCACAGAGCATCTGCGAACTGATTACAACTATGTCAAAGAAAGAGTCTTGGCACATTTCAGTTTAGATGAGGCGGGTCTTAGAACCGCATATTGAGTGCTGACTCCGAAGCCGAACCTAACCTTCATGGATTTCGTTGCCGAAACCCAATCTCTGTATGGCAAATGGCTGAAGGCAGCTAGGGTAGGCAACGACTTCGAACAGCTCAGAGATCTGATGCTGAGAGATAAAATTATTTCAGCTGTGCCAGTCTCCTTGGCAACGTTCCTGCTTGAAAATAAATGCGCCACAATATCTGAAATGGAGTCCAAGGGCGAGGATTACTATAATGCCCACAGGGGGATTTTTGCAGAGGGGGCACAGCCATAACTTATGGTAGGAGCAGCTGCCAGGTTCTCTGATCGAAGGCAGTCATACGGACCCAAGAGTAAATATCAACCAACGACTAGATATACCGACTGGCAAGAGAAGGTCAACCAGTGAGACGAATGGAGACGGATTGTATCTGCAGCAAAGAACGTCAATGGCTCGGAACGCTGAAGAAGAAGAAGAAGAAGAAGAAGAAGAAGAAGAAGAAGAAGAAGAAGAAGAAGAAGAAGAAGAAGAAGAAGAAGAAGAAGAAGAAGAAGAAGAAGAAGAAGAAGAAGAAGACTAGATATACACAAGTCCCACTGAGACAATTGGACGTAGTTCGAACTGGGCCAGTAAGGGAATGTAAATATTGTGTTCGCCAACATGGGTCGTTGGAAATGTGCGACCGAAATCCTGAGTACAAGTCATAGCTCAAGAACATGTCGGTCAGAAGAAACAATAGGTACGCAGACTGTAGAGACAGTCTAAAATGCTGGTTTCGTAGAAGCTATGGCCACTTGGCAAGGGCATGTAGTCTGAGAAAACTGAATGAAGACACCAACATGGCATACGCCATGTCCAGCAGCGCCGAGGACGAACAACAAGACACGAATGCAACACACATATATGACAGTCAAGGCGACAGGACTGACAACAAAGTGTATATACAAGAAGCCAACTCTTGATACATAACAAACGGAAATTTGGACGTTCGACGAGCCATAGTGAATGGTTTTGCAGTGAAAATGGTCAGAGACACAGGGACTTCAGTTGTGGGGGTAGACAGTAAGATTGTAAGAGACGAAGACTATACAGACGACAGAGTGATTTGCAGAATATGTAGCGGTGCTTTAGAGCAGTATAGAGTAGCTTGGACAGACATCAACTGTCCTTACTACAAAGGGCGGGTAACAGCGGCTGTGTTCCCACATAACACAACAGAACTAAACTTGGGCAACATCCCAGAAGGCAAAGAGTGCACACCCCAGGACATACCGAAATGGGAAAAAGAAAACGTACAGATAGAGGAATGTAACTATGCAGCTTGGACTGTCGCAACAGAAGACAAGACGAGTAAAGTAGAAGACGATGCATCAGACATAGGGACTGACATTTACCAGACATACGACGAATACGGAAGGAACCAAGGGCAAACAAGTGACCATAGTACAGGGACTGAACAGGGGACATCTTTTGATGATAAGAACACAGTCATGGATGACAAGCAGGAACCAATTGATAATTGCGAACAAATAAGACAGTTGACACAGCAAGAACTGACATGGGGTACATTACCGTTTAGACCAGACCTAACCGAGGACGAAAAGGAGAAAGTAGCCTTTGGGGTTGAAAACTTTAGAGTGGGTTGCCCACAATTCAACGACAGCACAGCAACGGTGAAACAATTTTTTATACCATACTTGACTCGCACAGGTGCTAACAGGTTAGAAAAACATATGGTACAACAAGCATGTTCAGCACAAGAAAGTTGGTCAGTATCTGGTTATAGGTTCCAGGACGAAGCTGTCGTACACAAGAATAAAAACAGGCAAGAACAAAGATCCTCCCCCGATGGTGTTTCCACCTTGTCGTGGTGGGGGAGCTTGAGTTTCTCAATGACCCTGAGAGCTATGCCGGCGGTAGCGTAGCTACCAGCAGGGCCTCCCAAGCCGGACAGGTCAAAGGGTAGAGAACAGACAAAGAGAAACACCCTGGTCCTCCAGGTTGGGGGTTGAAGCGTGGGGTTAACATCCCCACCTTTGTAAAAACCTTTCTTTGTTACGAAACAAATACATGAGCCTCGATATCGGACTGACTTATCTGGACAACGACCTTGGAACGTTAAAAGACTTTTGAGATTTGGAACATGGAATGTACGGACACTATATCGAGCTGGAGCGGCCGAAGAACTAACCCGGGAGCTGGGTGAATATCAAATGGATATAACAGCAATTCAAGAAATAAGGTGGCCAGGAGAGGGTACTTTAGAGCAAAATGGAATGATTATAATATATGGAGGAAACACCCAAAATAAACATGAATTAGGAACAGGATTTGTCATCAAAAAAGAGTTATGGGGGAACGTTTTAAACTTTAAAGCTTTTAATGACAGGATTAGTAAATTACGAATAATAGGTAAATGGAAAAATATAACGATGATTAATGTACATGCACCTACTGAAGAGAAAGAAGATGATATTAAAGAAGACTTTTATAATGATCTGGAAGATGTCATAGAAGAAACCCCCAAACAGGACATCCTGATTGTGCTGGGAGACTTCAATGCAAAAATAGGTAGAGAGCAAACTAATAAAAAAGTGGCCGGTATGGAAAGCCTACATACAACTTCAAATGATAATGGAGGGAGAGTCATCAACCTGGCAGAAGCCAAAGGACTGCAGATTAGCAGTACCAGACTACAAAGAAAGGATATACACAAACAAACTTGGAAATCATGTGACAAGAGAACCTATAATCAAATAGATCACATTTTAATTAACAACAGAAATGCATCAAACATACAGCAAGTCAGAAGTTATAGAGGAGCTGAATGCCACAGTGACCACTTCCTCGTTGGAGTAAAATTTAAAATAAAACTTAAGAGAGCTTTCTATACTAAATTACAAAGATTACACCCAACATATAACAGAGAAAAACTGCAAGACATTACAGTCAAAGAGAAATTTACAGATGAAATAAAATGTAAACTTGAAACTCTGCAAAACCCTTTGGAGGAAAGCGTTGACCAAACTTGGTTGAACATCAAGAATACAATTCAGTCTACCGCAGAAGAATGTCTCGGTGTGTTAACCACGCATAGAAAGAACAGATGGTTCAATCAAAAATGTGAAGAAGCAGTCATTAGGAAGAAGAATGCCAGACATGTATGGTTAAATGACATCAATAACATCCAAAAGGAAGAGCATTATAGAAATGAATGTAAAGAGGCTACAAAAATAGTCAGACAGCAGAAGCGAGAATATATGAGTAATATAATCAAAGATATGGAAACTAATCACCAGAAAAATGAATCCAGAAAATTTTTTAAAGAACTGAAGTCAATGAAACGAGGGCACCAACAAAACACATATGGTTTAAAAGACAAAAATGGGAATATGATAAATACCAATGAGGAAATGTGCAACGACTTAAAAACAATAAGGCAACTGGGACTGATGGAATTGCTGCTGAATTTATAAAGGCAGGTGGCTGTCAGGATCTTATAATTGGCTCGTTAGCTAACACGTGTGAGACAGTACAAGTATAACGTGATTCGACGTAAGACACAGCAACACAAGTTCTATGGATTTATTGCCACATTAAATACAGAACGATAATTACAGCAATCTACAATATATAACTCACGACGCTCACAACCACAATACAGCTCATAGGTCTGACGCTCAAGATATCAGTCGTTCGGCTTTCAATCACGGAGATTCACACAAACGCCTTGCTCTCATCGCACATGTCCGTCCAGTCTCCGGTCCCAGCTCGGTCTGAGCTTAGCACGCCAACTGCCCACTGCCTCTAGTGGTGTCACGTGTCCTGCGTGCGTCTGTCGTCAGCCTGACCGCTAGTCGCGTGTCAGGTAACAATCTTGTCAGCCGACAATTCTTGTCCGCCGGGTGTCGCAACGATGTTGCTGCACAGCTATACCATGTTAGGCTCTGACATTCTCCCCGGGTACCTCAATGAAAGATGTCATCTTTCATTCATGACGTATGTATATACTGGGGTAGTGTTAACTTCATGTCAGAGACTACTCTTTCCCAGTGTTATGCATGAAAGTACATATATGGCATGGAAATATATACAAAAAATGTAAGTTGCATTGAAATGACAACTGAAGTACAACTTTTAACACAACTCAGGTTTCATCCCCCTGATGGCTGGTTACCTCCATTGCAATAATACCCAGTCAGATCAGTAGTACCAGCTTCACGCATCTACTTCGCAGCAATTTGAAAAAAACGTAATAATATGGTTGTTTTGCAACAGCCATCTAGCCAGACTGAAATACGACTTTACATGAGTCGTATTAAACACTCAAACTCTGACCTCATTTGGCCAGGAGCTCTTATGTTGGTTTGCAATGTTGGCAGCTCTCTGCCATGCTTGGTGGACGCCTACCCGGTGTGTTAACCATTTGAGCAACAAAATGTCTATTTATACAATACACATTAATGAATATGTTTCAAATTATGGCCCTTGGTGTAATTTGTAAATGCAAGGGAAGTAATTTTGACAATCAAGAAATTCAATAAATTACAATAATTATTTAATTTCTTAGCGTCATTGCTTGACGTTTCTTCATATTAACGAGAAAAAGTCGGTAATATGAATACATTAATCAAGATATGATTCTAAGATTACACTACTCAATTTAAATAAGTACCCAATTGGTGTATTATATTTTATAGATTCAAAAGGATTTTACAATCGTCATAAGTTTTTGAATATTTGTATATCGTCTGCTAATTTTGCTATACTTTTTAAATTACACAGGAAGTACACACGAAACGCAAAATTTAGTTGCTGTTACACGGTTTGCACACAAATGCTCCCGTTTTATTTTGTAACGGATAGTTAAATGTTCTCAAAGTTCGTGTTTGATGTTCTAGTATCACAACTATCGGATTATGATGGAATGTTCTTATTTCCGATGTGTTGACAACTTCTGGATAAAGATTGAATGTTCTTATTTCCGATGTTCAACTGTCGAACATTTTGGATTAAATTCGATGCAGAGGTGGTGTAGAAGTCACTGTTCAGTCCACATTTGCACACGTCGTTAAAATATCACGGTGAAGAAAGTCACTCACAGCTGTCACTGTTAAATGGTAAAGTTCGCTTCTGGTAAGTGGTTAAGCGTCTGTGACACTGTTCTTGGTGTATATTTACAATTAATAATGTTCTCTTTCTAACACACACTACACAATTATACTACACTCATTACATGGCTTGATTAAAATAAGTATATTATACATGTCGGTTTTTTAACCGTATCACAATTACAATTATAGACCTTACACAGTAGGTGAATAGAAACAACATTCACTCATTGGTGGCTGTGTTGTTCTGAGTGTATTAGTACACTCTGCACCCAGACATTGCTTACTGGGTCGGTTGGACAACGGGACAAAAGGTCGGCAATTGTATTGATTCTGCCTGAAATATGACGAACCTCGAAACTGTAATTTTGAAGCTTCAAGGACCAGCGAGCAATCATATTGTTGGATGGTACTCCGGCATTTATATACCGTAATGGACTGTTGTCAGTTTCGATGATAAAGTGACGTCCTAGAAGATATCTGGATAGTTTCGTCACACTTTCTACTAAGGCAAGTGCCTCTAATTGCGGAATGGACCATGTCCGTTCTCGAGGCCTTAGTTTTCTTGATATAAAATAAATAGGATGCAGGATGTTGTTGTATTCCTGCAACAGGACTGCCCCAATCGCAACGGAGCTAGCATCTGTTCTCAATCTGAAAGGTAAACGAATGTTGGGCAATTTAAGGATGAGATTATTCGAATTCTTATCAGAAAAGTATGTCAAAACTTTATGAAATGCATTTCGTAGGCATTCATCGTGTACAACTTTTTCAGGCTTATCCTTGGTTAGTAAGTTAGAAAAAACTTCGGTCAGTTCTGAAAAATCAGGAATGAATTGCCTGTAATAATTGATCAGTCCCAACAAACTCCGGACTTGTTTCTTATTAGTCGGGAGTGACAGTTTTAGAATTTTGGAGACAATTTTGTTGTCTGTCATGACAAAGCCATTGGATATTCTGTACCCCAAAAATGATATCTCTTGGTAAGCCATGCTCACCTTTGAAGGCTTCACTGTCAGTCCGTGCTGTCTGATACGGTCTAGTGTCTGTTCTAGTGTCTTTATATGTTCCGTCATTGTCTCTGTATGGACACAGATGTCGTCAATATAGCAAATGATATTAGGAATGTCAGATAGGAGGAGTCGTGTCATGCGTACGAATGTGGCTGGGGCATTGACTAGCCCAAATGGAAGTTTGCACCATTCGTACAGTCCCCAAGGTGTGGCAAAAGCTGTTAGATGTCTGCTGTCTTCATGTACAGCTATCTGCCAGTACCCTTTAGACATGTCAAGCGTCGTAAAGAACTTAGCGTCAGTCAGTTCTGTCAGAAGATCGTCAGTGTTTGCCATTGGTTCAAGATCTAAAACAGTTATTTTGTTCAGTTTTCTGTAGTCGATGCAAAGTCGTATTGTCTTGTCCTTTTTGCGTACAATGACCATGGGTGAAGAGAAGTCTGATAAGGATCGTCTGATGATGTTGTTTTTTTCTAAGTTGATGATTTCTTGATGTAACTGTTCTTTGTAGTGTAATGGTATTGTGTATGGTCTGCATCTTATTGGTGTGTTTGATGTGAGTGTGATGTGATGCTGTACTAATTCTGTTTGTCCTGGGTTGTCAGAAAAGATGGTGTTGTACTGTTGTATCAACTGTTTGCAACTGTTTGTCTCTGCTTGACTTAGGTTTGGATTGATCTTGATCTCCTTCAAGCAGTTTGTCGTGTCTAATGTAGGTGTTGGAATCTCGTCGCTAGAATCGTCATCTTCGTGATCTATTATCACGGTGCAAGCTGTCGTATCGTCTTGTTCGTTGTCTCTGTTGTGGTATGGTCTTAGCATATTTATGTGAAATATTTTGTGTTTGTCTTTTATTAGGATTTCGTAGTCTACAGATGAGATTTGTCTTGTCACTTTAAAAGGTCCCTGCCAAGAATCAGTCAGTAGCTGTCTGTCACTAGGTAGTAGTAGTAGAACGTCCTGTCCAGGTGTCAATGTTATAGTCCTGTTACCTTTGTCTGCGTACTGTCTGTAAGTAGCACCAGATAGTTTAAGTGCATTTTTAGCAATTTCACATGATTTAATAATCCTTTCACGCAATGATGTTACATACACAAATGATGATATGGGTTTCAGTATTGGAGTAGAATCAGTTAACATTTGGTGATAAATTGTTAATGGGCCTCGTGGTTAGGCACCATAGATTAGTTCAAAAGGAGAGAAACCGGTACTAGAATGTGGTACCTCGCGATAAGCAAAAAGGACAGCTGGTAAGTATACATCCCAGTTGTTGGGGTGATCTTGAGTTACTTTGGCAAGCATGTGCTTCAGGTCCCCATTAAGCTTTTCTATAATCCCGCTAGAGTGAGGATGATAGGGGCTATTGAAAACTTGCTTCACTCCTAACATTTTAGTGAAAGCTTGGGTGGATGCGGCAATAAACTGAGTGCCTCTATCAGACTGGATAGTATCTGGAAATCCAATTCGGGAGAAAATATGGAAGAACACTTCCATGATGTCGTTGGCAGTAATGTTCTTTAGCGGAATCGCTTCTGGCCAGCGACTACATTGATCAATAAAAGTTAGAATATATTTATTCCCTCTAGTAGTTGTATGACTAAGAGGGCCCACAATGTCAACTGATAATTTTTCAAAAGGTCGACTGGCTAAGTCAGTGACTTGTAACTTTGCCTGTGGGTGTTTACCTTTTTTTTACTAGTTTCTGGCATGTATCACAACTTCTGCAATATGTTCTTATGTCATTGCAAAATTTTGGCCAATGAAACTGTGTCAAAAGTCTTGACCTGGTTTTAACATATGCCATATGACCTGCAAAAGGTATATCGTGAGCAAGATGTAAAGCTTGCTTGCGATAAGTAGTTGGCAAAACAGTTTGCTTTGTTGTAATGTCACCTCTGGTGTAGTACCTGGTGAGTATATCATTGTGTAAAGCAAAATGCCATTTCGCATTTTTGGTTACTCTTGCCTTTTTGCCGATCAGGTCAAAGTACTTTGACAGTGAAGGATCAGCTTTTTGAGCTGTTATGAATGTTTCCTTCATAGAGTCACTAGGTGGTAATTCTGAGCTAAGCATTTGTATAGCCTCAGTTTGGTTACTTTCATCTTGCACTCTAGCAGTAGCTCTTGTTACTGCGTTCACACACTCAATGACATCAGATGATGATGGAATGATATCGTCAATGATGTGATGAGAACTTAGTGCTGCATTAGCTAACATACATTCAATAGGTGATATGACATTTTCTGTGGTGACATTTGGTGGTGATGTGTTATCATCAATACATAGTGATGTTATGTCATGATTATGAGGTTTGTCATTCACCTCAGGTAAATTTCCTATGATTATATCGCACACTGGGTTTGTAAGTGCCGCGACCTTTACTTTCCCGGTGAGGAATGGTGTTTCAATGTATGCCCATGCTAATGGATATTTTTCAATATTGCCTGAAAATGTTCTACATGTGATGTGTCTGCCTGTATAGTCTGTAGGCGTTATGAATGTTGTTTTCAGGCCAATAAGTGTACTTCCGGTGTCGCGAAGTACTGTAGCAAACTTGCCATTAACATACCCGTGATGGATGTCTAATCTGCCTTTTGAGTCTATTACCAAGTTAGCTTCCTCATTGGCAATAGGGATGGCGTGCCCGCATGTTAAGATACCATCTTCATAGAAGGTGTTACAGACAGTGCATTTATTAGCACTGAATACATCACAAGCCTGTGCTGCATTCACAGGATGTTTCTCTGGATTTTCGTCTTCTGACGCTGAGCTATCGAACAAGGCGGCATTGGCTTTGTTGGTCATATGCCTGCCTCTACAATCCATGCGATGGTGCCCGAAAGCCTTGCAGAGAAAACATTTACGTAAACTTTTGAACGATTTACGCTCTCTGTCTTGTCTGTTTACCATATTTTGCAAGTATGTTTGGTACCCTGGGTTTTTATCGCACATCTCGTTCAAATGGTGAGAAAATTTACAATGAATGCAATGTCTAAATTTCTCAGAGGTAGGCCTGTTTGGTTTTTGCCTACTATAGTTTTTCTCATAGTTGGCTGCTGCTACCCAGTTACTGTCAGTAGCTTCAGTGGCAAAGCATTGTTTGTTGGCCGTGTAATAGGCCGACCCACGTCTTTCAATTTCTTCCACACTTGTGCATTCATTCTCCTGTAAGAACTTAGAAAACGATGATGGGATAGAAGAAATGATTTTATCTCGAATGATGAGATCTTCTAATCTATCATAACTTTTATTAATTTTGGCTGATGAAGTCCATTTGCTGACAACATCTCGGACTAAACAGAGGTAGTCAGAGAACGTTTGAGTTGATTTTGGACTCAATTTACTGAATTGTTCTCTGTAACCTGCCTCGTCTAACATGAAATGTGCCATTATCTTAGATTTAATATAATGGTACTCTTTCCTTAGGTCTTTGGGGATGGTTTCAATGACTTTAAGAGGTTCCCCAGATAGACTCCTCATATAAAGAATATTCCATTCAGAAAGTGGAACTTGGTAATGTTCCATTAAAGTCTCAAAATTTTGGGTAAAGGCTGCTATGCAGTCACCCGAGGTATAGTTACGTACGATACCTTGATACTTCTTATACTGGTTTTCTTTTTCCAGTCTTTC
The DNA here is from genome assembly GCA_963921405.1 of Cepaea hortensis. Classification (NCBI taxonomy): domain Eukaryota; kingdom Metazoa; phylum Mollusca; class Gastropoda; order Stylommatophora; family Helicidae; genus Cepaea; species Cepaea hortensis. Next base: position 3,167,059 of record OY992877.1, read on the forward strand.
AGATTTCTTTGATTCTTTATTCATCGCAGTCTCAGTGTCAAGTTGTTTCATTTTCAACTGTAACTCTAGTTCTTCTTTCTTACTCTGAGCTGCTATTTCTGCTTTATTAAGTTCACTGTCTATCTCAGCTTGCTTTGTCTTTGCAGCCATTTCTACTTCGGCTTGCTTTAATGCTGTTTCAATCTCTGCCTGTTTTAAGGCTGTTTCAATCTCTGCCTGTTTTAAAGCTCTCTCCGCTGCTCTTTCTTCGCGTTCGTTATTTTTCTCCTGTACCAGCAGGTATTCAGAGTATTTGTTCTCGCTCCATTTTGTTAATTCATCACCTGTTAGATTTAATTTAATACCCATATCGATGAAATCAAATAATGACGACATGATGGGGAAAATACGTCAATGAAAATCAACCACACAAAATATGTTATAAATGGTTAGTAATAAACAATTTACAATTTATTTTACTATACTATTGCATACGTAAAGTTAAAGTATAGAAAAATATACTCAAGTGCCCTGGATACGGTGAAGAATGGTTGGACACTCGGGCTAGAAAACTGTAGGGTCGTTACTTCGGAACCACTAATGACCTCTACGGCAAGGTTATGGATGGTACGAAAAAAACCTGCTTTGTTTTTGGAAGAAAATAAGTTAGCGTCTATTTGTTGGTGTGTGCCTGCAAGTCACTAAGTGTTGAATAGGTTTGGATGGCGTCGAGTGTAATTGTATGTCGTAAATTTGTCGTCAACAGTGTTTTTCTCAACAGAAGTTACACTCTTTCCAAAACTCTTTGCGTTCCACAAACTCAATGCACAAAGACAATCTATCTGTATTTGAACACTCAATAACATTGATGACACATCACTTACATCAAGATGACATTCAGTAAGGACATAGACATCAAGTTTACAAGATGGCGACAAGGTCAAAATGGCGACAAAATAACAATGTCGACAAGGTCAAACGGTGACAAGTTTCACAAATCACAAATGTTTTACACGTTTACAGGATCAAACAATATGTACTGCACATTTACTAATGGTTTTAAACATATTTAAACAATGTAATAATGGATCATACTGAGACTTTCACGATCACATTTACATAGCTATAACCTTGACAAATTCTACAAGTTCAAGAATTATAGTTTTAACTATCAAAGACGAGCAACACACGTCTACATATATTAGGTTCTTAAACAAGGACGAGCAACCCACGTCCACACATGTCAGGATCTTATAATTGGCTCGTTAGCTAACACGTGTGAGACAGTACAAGTATAACGTGATTCGACGTAAGACACAGCAACACAAGTTCTATGGATTTATTGCCACATTAAATACAGAACGATAATTACAGCAATCTACAATATATAACTCACGACGCTCACAACCACAATACAGCTCATAGGTCTGACGTTCAAGATATCAGTCGTTCGGCTTTCAATCACGGAGATTCACACAAACGCCTTGCTCTCATCGCACATGTCCGTCCAGTCTCCGGTCCCAGCTCGGTCTGAGCTTAGCACGCCAACTGCCCACTGCCTCTAGTGGTGTCACGTGTCCTGCGTGCGTCTGTCGTCAGCCTGACCGCTAGTCGCGTGTCAGGTAACAATCTTGTCAGCCGACAATTCTTGTCCGCCGGGTGTCGCAACGATGTTGCTGCACAGCTATACCATGTTAGGCTCTGACAGTGGCCATGCATTACATCTAAAGCTATACGAACTAATAATAAAAATCTGGAGGACAGAAGAATTACCCCATGACTGGAAAGAGTCATTATTGATACCTATCTTTAAGAAAGGAGACAAGTTCCAATGTGGAAATTATAGAGGAATATTACTACTGTCCACAAGCTATAAGATACTATCCGCAGTATTACTAAATAGACTAAAACCATATTCAGAAGACATATTGGGTGACTACCAGGCGGGTTTTAGACAAAACAGATCAACAATAGATCAGATATTTATCTTACGACAAATAGCCGAGAAACATTGGGAATATAAAAGAGATCTCCATAACATTTTTGTGGATTTTAAAAAAGCTTATGATAGTGTCCATAGGAATAGTCTATGGAATGCTATGCAGGAATTTGGAATACCAAGGAAGTTAATCAACATGACCAGACTATGCATGGAAGATACTTATAATATAGTAACATATAAAGGCAGGAAATCAGTCCCCTTCCAAATAACATCTGGCTTGAAACAGGGTGATGCACTATCGCCGCTACTCTTCAATCTGGCTCTAGAGAAAGTTGTAAGGAAGGTAAAGGAGGAATGTGATATTGGAGGAACATCCAAGCTGCTTGGTTATGCAGATGATATAGATATTATAGGGCAAAGTGAACAAAAGACATTGGAAATATTGACTCACTTAAAGGGAAAAGCCCAACAGATGGGGCTGGTTATCAACCAAGATAAGACAGAATATATGGTAATTTCAAGAGACGGAATGGCTAGAAACTCTGGCCACATACAAATAGATAATATGACCGTTAAAAGAACGGAAACATACAAATACCTGGGTACAATCTTCAACTGCTCCAACATCATAAGGGAAGAAATACAAACTAGAATCAACTCTGGAAATAAGATATACTATGCACTACAACATCTACTAAAATCAAAGTCGCTATCTCGTAACACCAAAATCACAATATACAAAACACTGATCAGACCAGTTGTGCTGTATGGCTCTGAAACCTGGAGTACAACGAAAGGAGACGAAGCCTTGTTACAAACCTTTGAGAACAAAATTTTAAGACGCATCTTTGGACCCATTAGGGATACACAAAGTGGAGAGTGGAAAAGAAGAAGTAACAAAGACATTTATTATCTGTTTAAGTCCCCGCTAATCACTGGTATCATGAAGGCTAATAGACTACAATGGCTGGGGCATATAGAAAGAATGGAAGATAATAGGGAAACAAAACTCGCTTACACTCAGGAAATAAATGACCGTAGACCCCGAGGTAGACCAAGAAGGCGGTGGAGAGATAATACATGTACAGACCTACAAGCACTTGGAATCAACGACTGGCAAGAGAAGGTCAACCAGAGAGACGAATGGAGACGGATTGTATTTGCAGCAAAGAACCTCAATGCCTCGGAACGCTGAAGAAGAAGAAGAAGAAGAACAAAGATCAAATAAGAAGGTTAAGATAATACAAAAAGATGGTGCAGATTACACAAAATCTGGTTGGGAGAATGAACTTCCCCCAAAGAGACCACAGGTACATTACACTAACACAGACGCTCTGTTAGCAAAATGGCAACAAGAGGAAATTCCAAAAGATAAAATAAATAGACGAACACGAGACATCAAAATAAGGAATTGGAATACGTATTGGAAAAGTATAGATTTAACAGATGAGGAAAGGAAAGAAAAGACAAAAGAAATAGATAAGTTCAAACAAATAACACCATATCTTACACAAGAAGACTCAAATCATTGTACAATAATACATGTTAAGGAAACATCACATGTTGCAAAGTGAAACACTCTTGTCTTGTGATATGTATATTGTAGATACTTTATAGAGTGTATAAAGGCTATATGTATGGGATGGGTATAGATATAATTGTTTTATTAGAATGAGTGCATTGATAAGGATAATGTTGATTTAAGTGACATAATCTTCCTCTTCTTCTTCAGCGTTCCGAGCCATTGAGGTTCTTTGCTGCAGATACAATCCGTCACCATTCGTCCCTCTGGTTGACCTTCTCTTGCCAGTCGTTGATTCCAAGTGCTTGTAGGTATGTATATATATATATATATATATATATATATATATATATATATATATATATATATATATATATATATATATATATATATATATATATATATATATATTATCTCTCCACCGTCTTCTTGTTCTACCTCGGGGTCTACGGTCATTTATTTCCTGAGTGTAGGCGAGTTTTGTTTCCCTATTATCTTCCATTCTTTCTATATGCCCCAGCCATTGTAGTCTATTAGCCTTCATGATACCAGTGATTAGCGGGGACTTAAACAAATCATAAATGTCTTTGTTGCTTCTTCATTTCCACTCTCCACTTTGTGTATCCCTAATGGGTCCAAAGATGCGTCTTAAAATTTTGTTCTCAAAGGTTTGTAACTAGGCTTCGTCTCCTTTCGTTGTACTCCAGGTTTCAGAGCCATACAGCACAACTGGTCTGATCAGTGTTTTGTATATTGTGATTTTGGTGTTACGAGATAGCGTGATAGCGCATTTGATTTTAGTAGATGTTATAGTGCATAGTATATCTTATTTCCAGAGTTGATTCTAGCTTGTATTTCTTCCCTTATGATGTTGGAGCAGTTGAAGATTGTACCCAGGTATTTGTATGTTTCCGTTCTTTTAATGGTCATATTATCTATTTGTATGTGGCCAGAGTTTTTAGCCATTCCGTCTCTTGAAATTACCATATATTCTGTCTTATCTTGGTTGATAACCAGCCACATCTGTTGGGTTTTTTTTCTTTAAGTGAGTCAATATTTCCAATGTCTTTTGTTCACTTTGCCCTATAATATCTATATCATCTGCATAACCAAGCAGCTTGGATGTTCCTCCAATATCACATTCCTCCTTTACCTTCCTTACAACTTTCTCTAGAGCCAGATTGAAGAGTAGCGGCGATAGTGCATCACCCTGTTTCAAGCCAGATGTTATTTGGAAGGGGTCTGATTTCCTGCCATTATATGTTACTATATTATAAGTATCTTCCATGGATAGTCTGGTCATGTTGATTAACTTCCTTGGTATTCCAAATTCCTGCATAGCATTCCATAGACTATTCCTATGGACACTATCATAAGCCTTTTTAAAATCCACAAAAATGTTATGGAGATCTCTTTTATATTCCCAATTTTTCTCGGCTATTTGTCGTAAGATAAATATCTGATCTATTGTTGATCTGTTTTGTCTAAAACCCGCCTGGTAGTCACCTAATATGTCTTCTGAATATGGTTTTAGTCTATTTAGTAATACTGCGGATAGAATCTTATAGCTTGTGGACAGTAGTGATATTCCTCTATAGTTTTCACATTGGAACTTGTCTCCTTTCTTAAAGATAGGTATCAATAATGACTCTTTCCAGTCATTTGATAATTCTTCTGTCCTCCAGATTTTTATTATTAGTTCGTATAGCTTTAGATGCAATGCATGGCCACCTGCCTTTATAAATTCAGCAGCAATTCCATCAGCCCCAGTTGCCTTATTATTTTTAAGTCGTGTGATTACATACAGGATTTCTTCAAATGCAGGTTCTTCAATTTGTGGTTCACACGTTAGGACATCTTCCTGCGGGAAGGTGTTACTTGGAGCTTCACAATTTAGTAATTCCACAAAGTATTATTTCCATGTGTTACACATTTCCTCTTTGGTATTTATCATATTCCCATTTTTGTCTTTTAAACCATATGTGTTGTGTTGGTGCCCTCATTTAATTGACTTCAGTTCTTTAAAAAATTTTATGGATTCGTTATTTTGGTGATTAGTTTCCATATCTTTGATTATATTACTCATATATTCTCGCTTCTGCTGTCGAACTATTTTTGTAGCCTCTTTACATTCATTTCTATATTGCTCTTCCTTTTGGATGTTATTGATGTCATTTAACCATACATGTCTGGCATTCTTCTTCCTAATGACTGCTTCTTCACATTTTTGATTGAACCATCTGTTCTTTCTATGCGTGGTTAACACACCGAGACATTCTTCTGCGGTAGACTGAATTGTATTCTTGATGTTCAACCAAGTTTGGTCAACACTTTCCTCCAACGGGTTTTGCAGAGTTTCAAGTTTACATTTTATTTCATCTGTAAATTTCTCTTTGACTGTAATTTCTTGTAGTTTTTCTCTGTTATATGTTGGGTGTAATCTTTGTAATTTAGTATAGAAAGCTCTCTTAAGTTTTATTTTAAATTTTGCTCCAACGAGGAAATGGTCGCTGTGGCACTCAGCTCCTCTATAACTTCTAACTTGTATGTTTGATGCATTTCTGTTGTTAATTAAAATGTGATCTATTTGATTATAGGTTCTCTTGTCACATGATTTCCAAGTTTGTTTGTGTATATCCTTTCTTTGTAGTCGGGGACTGCTAATCTGCAGTCCTTTGGCTTCTTCCAGGTTGATGACTCTCCATCCATTATCATTTGAAGTAATTTTTTAATAGGCTTTCCATACCGGCCACTTTTTTATGAGTTTCCTCTCTACCTATTTTTGCATTGAAGTCTCCCAGCACAATTAGGATGTCCTGTTTTGGGGTTTCTTCTATGACATCTTCCAGATCATTATAAAAGTCTTCTTTAATATCATCTTCTTTCTCTTCAGTAGGTGCATGTACATTAATCATCGTTATATTTTTCCATTTCCTTTTATTCGTAATTTACTAATTCTGTCATTAATAGCTTTTAAGTTTACAACGTTCCCCCATAACTCTTTTTTGCTGACAAATCCTGTTCCTAATTCGTGTTTATTTTGGGTGTTTCCTCCATATATTATAATCATTCCATTTTGCTCTAAAGTACCCTCTCCTGGCCACCTAATTTCTTAAATTGCTGTTATATCCATTTGATATTCAACCAGCTCCCGGGTTAGTTCTTCGGCCGCTCCAGCTCGATATAGTGTTCGTACATACCATGTTCCAAATCTCAAAAGTCTCTTAACGTTCCAAGGCCGTTGTCCAAATAAGTCAGTCCGAATTCGAGGCTCATGTATCTGTTTCGTAACACAATAGTTTTTACAAAGGTGGGGATGTTAACCCCACACTTCAACCCCCAACCTGGAGGACCAGGGTGTTTCTCTTTATCTGTTCTCTACCATTTGACCTGTCCGGCTTGAGAGGCTCTTCTGGTAGATACGCTACCGCCGGAATAGCTCTCAGGGTCATTGAGAAACTCAACCCCCCCCCCCCCCCCACCACCACGACAAGGTGGAAACACCATCGGGGAAGGAAGTGGCATAATGATATGATAAAGTCTTCAGAGGTAAAACAGTAAGAATGTCTATAGTTATAGTTGGTAAACAGTACAATGAGAACGGGTGATGCTAGCCGTGACATGAGCTAAGAAACGTCACACCTGCTATATGAAAAAAGAATACGGTCAAAAAGGGGACAGAATCCCGAGAGTACACTGTGGCATATGGCATACGGCATACATAAATTCTCCTGATGAATAATGTAATGAAATTTTTTTTTTATTCGCATATCCTTTACAGGACATCGCTGTCAACATCGGCATCTTTCAGCTGATTGTTGATTTCTTGGCAAGATTACGCTCAGTAGTTTACCATTGCTTTCTGGGCGGCCGGCTCAGTTATCCCGCAAGTCACCAACGCGGTTATTTTCGATTTTTTTGCTAGTATCCTGGCTACTGCATAACTAGCTTTGTCACGAAAATAAACTTGCTAGTTTCGATCGATGACAAACAAGACCCGACATTCGTCTGCAAAAACAGGCAACCCTTTGATGTGTATAGACGGAGGAACAAAAATACGTCGTTAAAACTGTCTGCACACGGTCGGCATTTCTAACTGAGAAACAAAATACGTCGCGTCAAAATGTCTACACACAGTCGGCGATTCTTAATGATGTGGGTTGTTCGAGAAACGAATAATAATGCCAGACGTCTGCCAAGGTGGTAGTTAGCCTTTGAAGTGTAGAAAAAATGTCTGAATACAAGTCGGATGAACTTCCGGTACAATGGCGACAAGATGAAGCGTTACTTTTCGGAGGGACGCTATTTAGTGTTTTTCATTGGATTTCGTGTGATTTCCTTTGGATTCCCTGTGAATAGTGTTTCCCTGTGGATTATGTGATGTTATATTGTGTTCCTTTTATTGGAAGTTTTCAAAAGAAGCCACGGAAGGCAGGTGGTGGATGTAATTTTGAGGGCAGCCGACAGATATTTGTGGGTCATGGCCTCGAGTTACACGACGGCAGGCAGACGAACTCGTCTTGAGTCAATGGCTGCGGTCTCCGACCAGTAAGGTCACTGCCATAGAGGAAATCAACGGCAAACTACCTCTTTAAAAGTGCCTAGTATATCACGATTCGTTTAAAGACCGATCATCGCAAGACAAGGACAGAGACGTTAAAATTAGCAACTTGGAACGTTAGGACGTTAAACAACGACGGAAAATTAGAGAACATAAAACAAGAAATTGAAAGAGAAAAAATTAATATTTTAGGTATGTGCAAAACGAGATGGACAGGAGCAGGCATCAAGATAGAGGAAGATTTCAAGATTATTTATTCTGGAGGTGAAGATCGTCATAGGGGAGTGGCAATTATTCTGGACCGGAAAACATCAAAATCTATTCAAGGATATTGGGCCGTGTCGGACAGAGTTCTACTAGTTAAATTAAGTGGCAGACCTTTTAGCATAAATATTATTCAAGTATATGCCCCAACAGGAGAATCCAGTGAAGATAGTGTAGAAGAATTTTATAATGACATAGAGTCTGCCTTAAAGAAATGTAAAAATTCAGAAATAAACATCATAATAGGGGACTTCAATGCAAAAGTAGGAAATCAAGGAGATAGATACACAGTAGGAAACTATGGTTTAGGAGAGAGAAATGAAAGAGGATACAGGCTCGTAGAGTGGGCAAAAGAACAGGAATTGATTGTAGGAAACACCTGGTTCAAACAACACCCTAGAAGATTATGGACATGGAGGAGTCCTGATAGCAGGATTAGAAACCAGATTGACTACATTCTGATTAGCAGAAGATTTAGAAACGCATTAACAATAGCAAAAACAGTTCCCAGTGCTGATTGTTATAGTGACCACAGATTACTCACAGGAACATTGAGGATAAAGTTGAAGAAAGTCAAGTATATAACAGGAAACACTAAATATGATTTGTGTACATTGAGTAATGACAAGGAAATACAAAACAAATTCAACATAGAAGTACAGAAAAGATTTGAAATTGTGTCTGATCTAGAGATCCTATTCCAGGATGTGGATGATCAATGGGAAACGTTGAAGAACTCAATCAATGTGGCTGCAGAAACAACTATTCCAAAATTAAAGAAGGTGGGTTGTAAGAAATGGATGACTGAAGAAATTTTACACCTCATGGAAACAAGAAGACTCAACAAAAATAATTCTGTCAAATATGAAGAAATTCACAGACAAGTCAGAACATTATGTAAGGAGGCAAAACAAGCATGGCTTGAGGAAAAGTGCTTAGAAATTGAAAGCCAACACAACAGTCAAAATACAAACTTAGTGTAAAAAAGAATTCAGGAACATACTAATAAAAGAACGAGTACATCAACAGGGTGTCTAAAAACTTAAGATGGCAAAATCATAATAGAAAAAGACCAGATTCTACAGGTATGGACAAATTATGTGAAACACCTTTATGATGATAACAGAGACGAACAGTATGATATTAGATTTAATAATGAAGGACGGCCAATTTAGGAGATGGAGGTTCGAAATGTTCTTAAGCATATGAAAGCTGGCAAGGCCCCCGGTGCAGATAACATCACATCAGAAATGATTAAAGCTATAGAAGAATTTGGACTAGATCAAGTCACCAGACTGCTGAACACATTATATGATACTGGAGATATACCTCCTGAATTATGTAACTCTATATTTATTGCAATCCCAAAGAAATCAGGAACCTTGGAATGTGATCAACATAGAACAATTAGTATAATGAGTCACATCACAAAGATTTTGCTAAAACTTATCATGCAAAGAATGAGGGAGAAGATACAACCTGAAATAGGGGAAGAACAATGCGGGTTTGTAGAAGGAAAGGGTACAGTAAATGCTGTGTATATGCTGCGAACAGTTATTGAACGTGCTATAGAAGTAAACAAGGATATACATCTTTGCTTTATTGACTATACAAAGGCTTTTGATAGTATTAGACATGTCAGCATGGTGGATATGCTTGCAGATCTACAAATTGATGGGAAAGACATTAGACTTATAAAAAACATATATTGGAAACAACAAGCTGCAATAAGGATTGATAATGAAGTGGGACAGTATCAGCCAATTAAGAGAGGTGTTAGGCAGGGATGTGTGATGTCTCCAGATCTTTTTTCCCTGTACAGTGAAAATATTTTCAGAAATGTAGAGGATATAAATGGAATCAGCATTGGAGAACGAAACATCAATAACATTAGATATGCAGATCATACAGTATTAATTGCAGACAATGCGCAGGACCTGCAAGAATTATTAGATGCGGTTGTTGTACACAGTGAGCAACTGGGGTTGGAATTAAATTGTAAAAAGACTCAGGTTATGGTCGTCAGTAGGAAGGAATGAGTGCCACAATGTAATATACAAGTAAATGGAAATATTCTTCAACAAGTGAATCGGTACAATTATCTTGGAACAGTTATAACATCTGATGGGAGATGCCTTGAAGAGATTAGAACAAGAATCGCCATGGCGAAAGTAGCCTTTAGCAAGATGAAAAACATTCTGACCAATAAAAAGATGTCAATTGAAACGAGAAAAAGAGTGTTGAGGGGATACATAGAGCCTGTTCTTTTGTATAGATGTGAAACTTGGACAATGAGCAGTCAAGCTGAAAAGCATCTGATGGCTGCAGAAATGTGGTTTCTGAGGAAAATGCAAAGAATACCATGGACAGACAGAAAAACCAATGACCAAGTACTACAGGAGACAAATGAACATCGTAGACTGATTAGAGAAATTAGACGTAGACAGTCAAAATTTTTTGGACATGTTATGAGAAGAAATGGATTGGAGAACTTAGTGACAACTGGCAAGATAGAGGGGAACAGACCAAGAGGAAGACCGAGAGGAAAATACCTGGATGGCTTGGCCACATGGCATGGACGAGACAGGAACACTGAGCTGATCCACGACACTGGTGATCGAGTGAAATGGCGAGTCATGACCGCCCACGCTTTCCGGCATGGCACATGATTGATTGATTGATTGGATTCTGTGATGTGGGGAATTTTCTGGTTCACAGACAGACAGAACTATTGTTGTACGAGACAAAGGATTTCCCCAAATGAAAGCAAACTTGACGGCAGATTGACTCCTGTTAGTCTAAAAACAGGAGGAGAATACCAGACTCTGGACTGATTAGCGTCTAGACTTTTTGGTGACGTTACTCAAGCCCCGAATTAAAACCCGTTGCGGTAAACAAGTGGAGTTAGTCGACCAAGATTTCTGAAGTTTGAAGGATCGGTGCAGTTTCCCAGTTGTGTTCTAGAAAGAGACTATAGTGTCCAAGTGTTTATAATTATCGGCAGACATAGATCCAATCAGTGATCGCATAGTCTCAATCTTCAACCGGAAATAGGCATATGGTATTCTATTAATCATATCTAACTTAGAGTATGATTAGGAATAGAGTACAGTACTGTGCTGTGATATAATGTATTATAGGTGTGGTGATACAATGTATTATAGGTGCGGTGATAGAATGTTCTATAAGTGCGGTGCTAGAAAGTATTATAGGAGCGTCAGCACTAGTATCCTATTGTGTGGCTTTAACTAGCTTGTGTGATATATCATTTTACTCAGGGAGTTGAGGACAATGTAGTGGGATAATAATTAGAGAGATTGAGGATGGTTGGGAGGGAGGAGGGGATTGTGAAATGGTAGGATCTTCCAGTAGGGCATCTGCTGGGTTTCTACCCGTTCCTTTATTCTTTCCTGGTGTTAGTTAGTTAGTTAGTTAGTCGAAAGATCATCCTCATTGCACATCGAACCATTCAGTCCATAAGTGCTCGGATCCCCTCCTCAGCAAATCCCGCAACGTGTAGCGGCTAACGACGCCAGTTCTGTGTTGGTTTATAAATCTTCTTTGGCTTCCTGTGTAGTGTTCTTGTTTGGCCACCCCTCTTTTAATTTGCTGCTCTCGCAGTCTGGCCATTGTTGTAGATTCACAGTCATCACTTGGTTCTCGCAAAAGTCTTACTTCTCGTAGAGCATTCAGAATGTCGGCCTGGTCCATGGCGCGTCCGCCCTCCACAGTAGCCTCAACTGCGAGCTTGTCAGCCCGCTCATTTCCTTGTACTCCCGCATGCCCTGGCACGAAGATGAAACTAATCTTTGCCAGTCGAGACCGCTCCAAAGGCAGCAACCATTCTCTTCGGATCGACCCCTCCTCTATCCTCTTGATCATGTTCATTGAGTCGCTAAGGAAACAAGCCCTAGTGAATGTCTGTGTCTCGAGCCATGTTATTGCTTTACTTACTGCCATGACTTCCATGGTCAGGCTACTTGTGGTTTCAGTGAAAGCACCAGAGTCCTCCTTCACAATTCTCCCTCCGGCCCGAGCTGTAAAGGCCCATGAGCTTCTCACATGTCGGACGACCGACCCATCTGTGTAGATGACCGCGTCACCGTCTAGCGAATTCTCGAAAATCAACGCTTGTACTTCAGCCTCAACAGCAGCCGGATTTTCATGTCTGCATTTTCTATCTAGTTGGATGCAAACTGAAAAGGATGTGCAGAAGTCTGTTGGCACTTGCACCCACTCCTCGCCAGGTTCTAAGTCCTTAAGTGAACACACCTGTTGAAGAATGTCTTCGGCTTGACCCATCCACGACCGTCCTCTTTTTAACCTGCTGCCCTTCACCTTCCTAATTTCACTATGCAGTGGATGTTGTGTGTTTGCGTTAATTCTGAGGTAGGCGCGTACCCTGCAACCTTGTATTCTCTCTTCAATGGTTGGAAAACCAAGAAGGTAGCGCATCGCCCTGCATGCTGTATCTCTTGTACATCCAAGAATAATGCGCATAGCTTCATTCTGTATCCTTTCCATCCTTTCTATCTGCTTATGGCTGAGAGTCAGGATTGCCATTGCATACTCCAAAACGGACATGACCAACCCCTCGTACAGAAGACATAGATGGCGCTGCTCACAGTTTGCTGCCGCCATCACCCGCATCGCTGCCAAACCCCGCTTGGCCTTTGTTATCACCTGGTCTATATGCACATTATAAGCAAGGCTTCGATCAAACCGTATCCCCAGGTAATTCATTGCCTGCGTTCTTTCCACCGTCTCTGAACACAGCATTACAGTTGGTGTTGGAGCGTTGACAATATGATTATTCAACGAGAACCAAGTCACTGTTGCCTTTGTTGGGTTGACCATTGCCCCAGCTTCATCACACCAAGTACTTATGCGATTGAGTTCGGTTTGTAGTTCCACAGCAACCTCCTCTCCATCCTTCCCCTGACGATATGTAACAGTGAGGGAATTAGGTTAAGAGTAAAGAGTTAAGGAATGCTGCGCATTCCTTGACTAGGGGGAAAACCATAGTGAACGTGGGTGCACGAATGAAGAAGTGTATCTAGGTAAGCACACACGTCACTTGGGTGCTAGCGAGAAGAGATGTCAACATCAAGAAGGGAGTCTCCATCATGTGTGCAGAGATAGAACGAGTCGACTAATAAAGTTATCTTTCTAACAACGCGAAGACTTGTGTGCTGTACGATCACGTGCCTAACCTGTAATGTCACACTATTATAGATACACTAAAACATCATCGGCATATGACAATGTCCTGCCAGGTCCAGTGATCTGCTCACTGGTGATTCTCACTGTGTAGGCGTTGAACAGTACCGGAGATAATGGTGATCCCTGTGGTAGGCCAGGATATATTGTTGTTGGTTCCGAAGTCCAACTGCCACATCTAAAAACTACTTTCAGTTGGAAGAGGGCTGCAGCGATCCAACTAAGGAGGAATGGACTTACGTTTAGTTCGAGAAGCTGAAACATTAAAAAATCCAGTGGTACTCTGTTGTATGCGTCTTCAAGATCAATCGCTGCAGGAACGGTTTCAGTGCCTGAGTGGAAACCTTCATAGACATCCTGGGCAAAGACTGCTGCATTGGTCCAGGTTTCTCTCTTTGGACGGTACCCACCCAGGGTGGATGGGAAAACACCTTGCCTCTCTAGTTGGCTTGATATTTTCCTGGCAATTACCTTCTCCAGCAGCTTGCCTATTGTATTCTGCATGGTTATAATTCGATATCCCTGAATTTTTGTGTGGTCTTTGTCAGGCTTCGGCAAGGGAATCAGATAGCTGTGTAACCATTCCTCTTTGATGCTAGCACTCCCTATACTGTTGTTGTACATGTCTGCTAGTTTCTCTAGCTCATTGTCGGTACACCTATTGATGTCGTCGTATCTTATGCCATCAGGACCTGGAGCACTGTTTTTTGATCGTCGAAGCACAGCCTTGATTTCTTTCACTGTCACTGTGTCTTCATCCGAAGTGTTCTGGGCCTTGCATCTGTCTGAAGTGACCTCCTTGGCCAGATTTCGGCCTCCCATGTCTGTCTGGTTGCTTTGCTCAAGGTAGCGTTCAAAGAGGGCTTTGCCCTTGTCCTCGTCAGTCCTCTGCCAGATGAGGTCAGCACCTTGGAAGTCAGAAATGCTCTTATTCTTGACTACACCACTCATGCTTTTATGTAGTCGCCAGAACACTTTCAGTGACTTGTCTGTGCTTACTCTTTGACACACCTCTGCCCATTTTTCGCTTTTAACAACCTTGACCAGTTTTTTGAAGTAGCTTACTTTTGTGTGCATCTCTCTTTCTAAGTGCAAGCAGGGACTAGGATGACCAGCTCTGTTCTTCTTGGCATTTTGCCATCTCCTTACAGCACTACGCTTATCCACCCAAGCCTTCTCCACCTCGAAACTCCACCACGGTGGCTGCTCCCAGCTTTTTTTCCTGCCCTGAAACGTTCTGCGCTTGTCACGTCTTATTTTACTCACCACATCTTGCCCTGTACTGTCATACTGGAACGTCTTTACCTTTAGCTTGTGCTGCCTGGTTCTGCCTTTCTCCACCAGTATGCTGCACGGGTGGTGGTCGCTGCCATGGTGTCCTAGGACACCCCATCTACACACTGTAGTGAGTGAAGGTGAAACTAGCGCCAGATCAATAGCACTGTCCTCATCGCCCGGACGGCTTGCTGTCCTGGTGACACAGCCACTGTTGATACAAACCAGGTCGATGGTTTCCAGTGCAGTCTCGAGCTCCTCCCCCTGTGTATTGGAGGAAGTGTTTCCCCATGATCTGCCTTTAGCGTTGAAGTCACCACAGAAAATAACATTTCTCTCGTGGCCTAATATGCCACTTAAGCACTGCCACTTCTGGGCGTCCACACTGGCATTGCGGGCATTAACATTAACCACCGGTTTCCGGTTTCAAGATGGCGACGGACGGTCGTGTTGTTTTGTGTTCGTTAACTTTTTCGCATAGGGGATGGATTTATTCATCTCTTGCGTGTAATTGGTGTGCCAGGATGTAAAACCAGGAGTTTCTACTCAAGATCTGCGCGGGTGCTACAGAGTTCGTGCATCGAGCGAAGCCATCCTTGAGTTAATTTTCAGCAGCGTGTGTGGTGTTCTCAGTCTGTGTTTACGTTTTTTTCAACATGGCGGAACAACGTGTTTTCTTCGTGCGGTCAGCAGTCAACATACCGAAGCGGCGTGGTATTCGCGCAGGGAAAAAGAAGCAAGGTAAGCGTGGAGGTTTGAGGCGTTTTAGACTCAAGTGTCACCGACTAGGACTCAGGAATATCCGTATTCTATATTGGAACTGTGCCAGTGTAGAACAACGGGGCTCTATTTTAGAAACCCTAGTTTAGAGGAACGACATTGTAGCACTCCAGGAGACGAGACTGGGCGATCAGCTACTCCAAATTGCCGGCTTCAAATGTTTCTACAACAGACATCTGGGAATGGCGATTCTCGTTCGCGACAGCATGGTGGCGTCAGAGCTAGACATGTCCAGTTGGGACAGTGACGATATACAAATACAGGCGTTGAGAGTTCATTCCAGTATACCATTCCTGGTGTTGCCATGTCTCAGACCAATGAGATGAGCTATTTGGCCGTATGACAGAGATCGGATCTCTGTTATAGATCTTAGTGCTGCTATTGGCCTACACTCACCTAGTAAGGTCAGGATGGAGTTGCTCGCACCATGGTATTCTCTACTCAACAGGTTCCACGTAGGTGTGCTATGATATTCAACAGTGAAGCTAGAACACAGTTTAGAAAATGATGGCTCAGGATTTGAAGACAGAGGTTGCTGAGAGGCCTCTACACTGGGCTTATACCCCAGTTGGTCTGCGGGAACCTGGCTTCTGCTGAGCAGGATATGCTGATGATACTTATGTTTAGCAAGTGATAGTTGTATCACTGAACAGTCAGAACATTATATATATATATATATATATATATATATATATGTATATATATATATATATATATATATATATATATATATATATATATATATATATATATATATATATATTAACACCGATAACAGGAACATTCATATAAAGTTATAGAAATACCTGGAACATTCATATTGTTGTGTTAATATGGGGGATCTTTACAACCAGTGACAATAGATCAAGTAAGATTTCCCAAGTAACAGTGACAATGGTGTTAGAATTCTCTTATTAACAATCAGCTAAATAACAGAGGAAATTCATAGTGGGAATTAGATTTAAGACTCTCATTAGACAGTGTTCGACATGGATGTCCAAGCATCCTAGTGGTTCAAGAGACAACGGAGGAAGTCTTCACGTGACCAGAGAAGCATCACCTCGGTGAGGTTGTTTGTCTGGAATACCTGGTGCTGGTGTATTCTCAGCACAGTGATGAGAATGACTGTGGGATAATAAATGAGAATACCATATGAAATGGACTGAAATAGTGTCTAGGGGAAACAATCGATAGGTCCATCAGGTTCACCGCACAAAGGCAGTTGATCGAGACAGTTTATTTCCCAAAAGACTCCAGGAATAGAGTAGTTATTGGCTCTATTGAAGTAAGAATGGGGTTATGGTCGGATAGACTCCACCCAATTTACAAGATAAACTACCTTCCTGAAGAATAAAACAGAGAATAGGTCACTTAACCACAGATCTCTATCAAGTTGTTATTCTTGGATAAAATATCTGAGACTGTGTGTTGGTCGACCTCCCACTGGATTCTCTGCACGTATACAAATACAGTAGCACAGTTCTCTACAACAACAAACAGTGTAACACTGGTCACTAGACAATGAAAACTCTCCTGACGAACATATATCTTTTATTGTCAGAATCTCATAATATGGAAATACGAGACTCTGTCTCCACTACAATCTATCAAAACATCCAACAACAAATGCATTCTCTAGTAATGCATTCAATTCTAATCTAACCACTCCCTCCTCCTCTTCTCTTCCCTGCACCTAAAAAACCAATAACAGTCAGGGACTGTTGATTGTGTCCTTATTGTAACTCAGTTCTTGAAGTCACCAATATTCAAAATCAGGAGAATGTAGATTCACTCCATACAGGGCTTCTCTACAGCTGTCTTTATTCTCCAGAAGAAGAAGTCTTATGACGACTCTCCCACATTTATAACCTAACTCCTCTTCCTCTTCTACCGCTAAAACAGATGGGCTCTCCCATCCTAATTTGACCAAACACCACAATGTGCCACTGAGAAAAAACAAGGTTCTCTGGATACTGAACACTGTAATGGGGATACGGCTCATTGACGTTGATAAAATACAGTCATAATTGACCAACAAAAGGAACTGTCCTCAATTGTCCCTTCTATAAAAATGATGATGGTGTGACTGAGTCTGGACTACTCGATCTGGCATTAGTCTTGAGAGGAAAATATGTCTGCATAAAATAGGGATTTCACCCCTGGGTGTTAATATCCATCATTCGGGAAAAGTGGAAGCACGGACTCTCAACGACGTACTGGGGTTGTTGGTGAAGGAAGGACTCTCCCTGAGCATGGGTCATAGCTAGTTGAACCTCTCTAGGCGATTTCCCGAAGATTGTAAGCCTTGCATGCTTCATCGTTGGAAAAGACGAAGTCTCAAATGTCTCAGCACGACATTTAAACAAACCGGAGAAGTGTAGCTGGGTTCATTTTTAAGTCGAATTATGATGACCTCTCATAAGGAAAGTACCATTCCATCCGTGACTTTGGCAGACCTATACTTCCAGGATTAACCAAGAAGAATAAGAAGCCCCTCTCCCAACATTCTGGAACGAATAAAGCACAGACTCTCAACAAAGTCGCTGGGGTCTCCAGCGAACGAAGAACTCTCTATAAGCTGGTGTCATAGCTGGCTGAACATCGTTAGGCGGCCTCCCGTAAAATAAAAGGGGTAACATGCTTCGTCCAAAGAAAAAGATGCATCCACAATATCGCAGTTGGACATTGTAACAACGGGAGGATCCGTACTAGTTTCATAGTTCACTCCATTAATTATGACTGCTTCACATCGAGAGTAACCTCCAGTCCGTAAGCTGTTGCAGACTATAACCTCCCTGATATTACAGGAAGAATATTAGTGTCATCTCTCGTCAGACGCCAGTGATGAGTAGTTGAAGCTTTTCAATAGATGTCACCAGAATGCCAAACCCAAAAAAAGGAGATAACTCCGTCTGGAGTTTCTCACTGTTGCTAGAAGAATAATAGGGGGTTACTTCCCCTCTGGTTTTCTAGGAAAGAATGTGGCTGGATGGAAGTACTGAGTGACTTCTGGGCTAGATCATTAACCCTCATAAAAGACTTCTCGTCCAAAAGTATCGGCCAAATGTGTACAGCCAAAGTGGTCTATACTTCGATTCAGCTAAAATCAACTAAGATCCAGCCAAGAACCAGCTAAGATGTCCCACGCCGCCTCACATGTCTGCAAATCAAAAAATGACAAGCCATAAATATACTAGCTTATTATGCAGGCTCATAAGACTCACAGAGACAACAATTAAACATATAGTCCGAGGACAAACCTCATATCATGATGGGTGGTATCACCTGTGGGCCTGTAACGTATGGGTCTATTTGGCGGGAAAGTGGGGTGGTAATCTGAACACTCTACCAACCTCACTCTTCTACCTACACAACGAACAGGACATCACAGATACCAAATGGAGATATATTCTCACACATAAAAACACTCCTCTCTATATGGGAGTACACCCATCTGTTATAGAACATGCCCGGGGTGGGGTGTGTGATTAAGGTCGGAGTTTTGGAAATCTTGGCTCCAATGTCTTGTTATTTTGGCAAGCACACTGCACGATTTACGGCAGGTAAAAATGAGTATGTAGGTATGTAAACCGTTCTCATAAATATAATTGTATAACACCATAATAACAATAATACCAGATCCACCAAATCCGACAAAAGCAATGGGGTGTCTTATCTAACTGTGTCCCCAGGCTGTCATACACACAAAATATATGTTCCGTCCCCGGCATATTCTGCACACAGATAAAGTAAAGATTCACACACACAAGATATATATGCGTACAATATCTGAATCTTTAACAAAGGCATTATGTAACACCTGAATACTTTACCAAAAGTCCGGTAAAGATAGGCTCTTCCCTAATTGAGAGTGAACCAAAAGTGAAGATAGATTGAACTCTGCAGACACAGTACAGAATTTACAGAGACATCAAACTCTTCAAAAGAAGATGAAGTAGTAATCATAGCATAAGAATTGTAAGCATAGGAATAAAGGACAGTGGTATAGACGTTCAAATCTCAGGCTGGCTTTCTTACAGAAGTAATGGTGCCGTAGCAGACTCCGCCAAACTACCTACAAAACAGGTAGGATACTTCTCATATCAAACAAAGATTGTATTAACTTTCTAACACAAATCTTATCATTCAAAGAAAAAACATATGTATGCTCACCAATGCAACATAGAGGCAAAAATTGCCCCACAATGGGGCCTATACCCGCTCCCGGAACGAATCACATCCTAATCGGTGGCTGGCCCAGACTCAAGTGACGATGTCTGGTCCCGCCTGGGAGTTTTACCAAACTATTCCCTGCTATTTCCAGCTACTGGCACATTCCTTGCCTCTATCTGAGCGCTGGCATTCGTTACCATAAAAGGAATTGCCAGTCTCTCACACGTGAAATTCTCCTTTCCAAGAAGAGATATTTATAATCGTCTGCAAGCTGGTGCAAACTGCGGACATTATGTCACAGAAGTCCCCCAATTCAACTTGTTGAGTACAACAAGTAACACCAGATAAAACAGCTTCCAGACTCCATGTGGTAACCACTTTCCTACTCCCTGGTGCCTCTCCTAAACCATCTACTTTCGCCTGATTTTTCCTATACCATTCCTCCTAGCTCACAAATTCTGCTGCTATAAATCACGAATCTTCCTCTTCCTGGGCCGCCTGCATTCATATCCTGAAGGTATATTGGCGAACTCAGTAATAAAATAGAGGTTTTACTCCACCTCTAAAGACGTGTGTGAACGAAAAAGGAACGACTCCATTGGTCCTCCTCTGTTCTCACAACATCAAAAAAATAGAAATCTTATCCGCAAAATCCCACCATCCGGATGTCGATTCTATTATCAGAGTAATGTTATGTCCCTTCCACTAAACTCAGTCACGTCGGCATACGGAACCGATAAAATGTTGACTAGCACTTCGTGCTAATATATATTCCTATTTTGCCCACCACCAAGAATCCAAAAAGCAGCTCCTACAAACAGGAGTTTAAAAATAGAGTCAAGTCTATGACTCAATTAATTCTGGCGATGTGCTATAAGAATTAGTTCCGTGGTTTACTTGGGTAAATAGTGCTCTGTTTGTGACCAATTTGGAAAGGGCCACATTCTCTTTTCTCCTCCAACTCCAATGTCTATTGTTGATTACAAGTTTTAAATCTAATCCGTTCGGTATAGTTTAAACTTGACCGTCCCATCGACGTAATTTCAACTCAACATCCAAGAATTCTCTGTCGTCAGTAGAAGTCCAATGCATCAGCTGTGATGAGTCAATGTTTATAAACAGTGCTGAAGCCCTTCCGGTTACGCGCCCAATTCTTCATGACGTATGACCCGCGGGTCTTTCCCGGAATGCGATCAATGCAGATGAACAAACGTTCTAGTTTCAGTTTCACCCCGCCTTCTCCAATTGTTACTGGCTTGTCCGTATATTTACTTTTCCTGCCTGTTTGTACTGCGAATGCCGTGTTGGGCGAACTGAACTAGGTCAACCTTCCATTAACTTCCACTGCGACCTAGATTCTAATTACTTGGTCCATCAGTACATGATTCCAAGTGAAGAATCCAAGCATTTGGGCCCTCAAGGTGACGTTTTAAAAATGTCATGCTATAGAATAATTTAAAAGACTTCTCCTGCTAGTAGCATTGAGGTCTAAAAGTCTACTTATTCGTAGAACAACAAGAGATTACTTATCCGGAATAAAACTCTTGTATTTAAAAGCCCGGAATAGAATAATAATAATAATAATAATAATAATAATAATAATGTGCACTGATTTCCGGTTATTTCCTGCTGGCTAGGAAAAGAGGGTATACTTTCTCTCTCTCTGTCATTTTACCGCGCTACATGGTAGGTAAAGATTAAAACCAACAGTACTTAAATAGAAAGAAGGCGAGCTCTGCCTCTTTCAACCTGTCATACGTGAAGACTGGGTCTGCACGAACTTTCCACCTATATACATAGATGAAGATGAATATGACAGTTCATGAAACTATCCTGGGAAGCTAAAGCTGCCGGAATGTTCCATGTTCCCCTGAAATGAGGATAAAAGAAAAGATGTCGTCGCCGAAGGGCTGTGTCATACCCCTCGTAGATTGGAGAGTTAATAGGTGGGGTCCCCTCCTAAAATTACGTACGACTTCTCATAATTCGGGATAAAGGCGATTTTATAGAAATACACCTTAACGCTTAATTGACAGTTGTCAGAGTCTAAGGTATTGCCAGCAGAGATGCAGGGACATCGTTACGCCCGCCAGGCGAATAGTCCCTAGTGGGGATGCTGTAACATCGTTACGCCCGCCAGGCGAGTATCAGTTACCTGCCTGCGAGGTTGCCGGCTGACGAGACAGCCAGCGGTCAGGCAAGGACAAAGCAGGACGCACGCAGGCCTCGTGAAGCCACTTCAGGTGGGCAGGCGCGTTGCGAGAGATAGCCAGACAGCTCTGGGACTCGGACTCGACTGGACGTATGATGGGAGAAAGGCTTGTGTAGTTCTGTGGCCCGAAAGTCGAGTGCTTGTACATCTTGTGAGACTGATTGTAAACTGTGGGTTGCTTGTAAGTGTACTGTTATAACTTATGTATTGTGATGATCATCTCTAGATCGTGATCTGTAAATAAATCCATCGAAACTTCGTGTCGTTGAGTCTCAAGTCAAATCACGTTGTATTTGTACTGTCTCACATGTGTTAGGTTAACGAGCCAGGTTTAAGACCCTGACATGTGTGGACGTGGTGGCATTGAGATTTATCAATTCAGGTGTACCTTCCAACCAAATGATAGCTCGCTGGTCTCTTAAACTTCAAGATTACAGCTTTGAGTTTCGACACATCGCGGGCATAACCAACACGATTGCCGATCTTTTGTCCCGTTGTCCGACCGACCCAGTAAGCACCAATGTCTGAGTGCAGTGTGTAAAATACACTCAGCCCAACACAGCCATGCATCAGTGAAGTTTTTTTTCACGAAAGCTGTGTATGTCTATATGATGTGATAGGGTGTATTCTTAATATATATAGTTTTTCTTATTTTATTATTAATGTAGTGATTGTCGTGAATAATTGTGTAGTGTGTGGTAGAAAGAGAACTTTATTAATTGTATATATTACAAAACAAGAACAGTGCCACATTCGCTCTGAACTTACCGCAAGCGAACTATTCAATTTATCCGTGGTATCTGCATTTGGAACATATCCAGTGATATTTTAACTCCGTGTGTGAAAGTGTGACCTGAACATTGACATCTACACCACTTCAGTCAATCGAAATCCAGAAGTTTTTCCAGTGAAACCACCAACACATGAACGATCAGAACATTGCACATTCCGTTTTACTACATCAGACCGGAACAAGTGTGTTCTACAAATTTCATCATCAGCTGTTTCGTGTGTACTTCCGGATGAGTTAGAAATTTAGTTTAAAAGTAGCAGACGACAAACAAAAGCTTAAAAAGTTATAACACTTCTAAACTATTTACGATTCAATAATTTCGAATACACGAACTGTGTATTAATATTTTTCATTTAGTGTAATCTTAGAATCATATCTTGATTAATTTATTCATACTACCGACATTTTTTCGCTAGTATGGAGAAACATCAAGCTATGACGCTGAGAAATAGAAGAATTATTGTAAGATATTATATTTCTTAATTTTTGAAGTTATGTCCCTTTCATTTGATTGTTATTACATTATTACACCAAGGGCGATTAATTGAAATGTATACGATGATGTGTTGTATATAAATAACCATGTTGTTGCCAGATTGTTAACACGCCAAGAAGCCATCTACTGGGCATGGTAGAGTGTTACCGACATTGCAGACCGACACAAGAACTCCTGGCCAAATGAGGTCAGAGTTTGAGCGTTGAATGCGGCTTATATAAAGCCTATTACGGTCTTGCCAGATTTTTTTTGTCTCAAAAAGCATATTATTACTTTTTTTTGAAAGGCTGCGAGGTAGTTGCTTGGGAAGCTGTTACTACCGATCTGACTGGGTCAATAATGCAATTAAGGTAATCAGCCATCGAGAGGATGAAGCTTGACGAGTGTTGAAGGTTGAACACCACATGTTTTTAGATACAATTTCCATTTCTTATGTGTTTCTATGCCAAGATGTGTGTTTTTGTATTTCTACACCAATGTATATAACAGAAAGGTTGACTCTGACAGGTTAAAAATATTAACCCAGTATTGTATATAGAGTGTACATGAAAGATGACATCTTTCATGAAGAAGCCGCGGGGGAGCATGTCAGAGTCTAAGGTATTGCCAGCAGAGATGCAGGGACATCGTTACGCCCGCCAGGCGAATAGTCCCTAGTGGGGATGCTGTAACATCGTTACGCCTGCCAGGCGAGTATCAGTTACCTGCCTGCGAGGTTGCCGGCTGACGGGACAGCCAGCGGTCAGGCAAGGACAAAGCAGGACGCACGCAGGCCTCGTGAAGCCACTTCAGGTGGGCAGGCGCGTTGCGAGAGATAGCCAGACAGCTCTGGGACTCGGACTCGACTGGACGTATGATGGGAGAAAGGCTTGTGTAGTTCTGTGGCCCGAAAGTCGAGTGCTTGTACATCTTGTGAGACTGATTGTAAACTGTGGGTTGCTTGTAAGTGTACTGTTATAACTTATGTATTGTGATGATCATCTCTAGATCGTGATCTGTAAATAAATCCATCGAAACTTCGTGTCGTTGAGTCTCAAGTCAAATCACGTTGTATTTGTACTGTCTCACATGTGTTAGGTTAACGAGCCAGGTTTAAGACCCTGACAACAGTCCCAAAATAGGAAGTAGATGAAACTTCTATTGCGAAAAGCTTACGAGACGTCTGTTAAAGGTTCCCGACATTCAACTGCACGTCTATCGATAGGGTGTAGTACCACGCTTCGGAGATAATGCAGCTGGAAAAAAAAACGTGCCAGAACTGACACGCAAGGTCGACTAGCCCACAAGTTACTGGGTTGATCTATTTATAAACCGGATGTGGCGAATAAGGTCATGGGGTTTCCTGAAGAATGTTCCCTAATTACCTTACGCCTTCCAGTGGTTCTCACATGTAGAAAATGACGAAAAGGATGAAAAATCGGGATTACCGACTAGAGTTTACGCTCCGTATTGATACATTGCGTCTTCTTTTCTGTCTACATGTGGAACAATAATGGCGGGGACACTTGGCCTCCTTCATTTCCTGGGAGGGGTGGTAAGATTATTATTTTATATTTCCCCATGGCTTCCTAACCAAATATATGGGTATTAAAAAATTTTTACAGGAAGCTTTTCGGGAAATTAACTAGTTGCCTAAGTCCTATAAAAAATTGGATTGTGCCTTTCTGTTGCTGGTAAGTTTACAACAAACTACAATAATAACATTTTGTTATGGCAACAATTGTTGGCACAAATCACATGGCAATATTAACAACTAGTTAATAAACATAAGTGGTCATATGTGATCAGATGATGATATAAAATCTCTCGACATAATCAAAGTTCCACTTATGGACCATCAAAACCCCATCTGTGAACATCATTACTCAGATGACGTCACATGAACAATCTATCAATTCAACGCCGCTCCACCTGTGAGGTAACATATAATTTCCCATGTCAGTATCAGCAACCTTTAAAATTATTAGGAAGAATCTGAACTCGATCATATTGAAAGAAAGAAGAAAACAATATCCCGGACATGCGTCCCAATTATTGTGGGATAATAAATGAGAATACCATATGAAATGGACTGAAATAGTGTCTAGGGGAAACAATCGATAGGTCCATCAGGTTCGCCGCACAAAGGCAGTTGATCGAGACAGTTTATTTCCCAAAAGACTCCAGGAATAGAGTAGTTATTGGCTCTATTGAAGTAAAAATGGGGTTATGGTCGGATAGACTCCACCCAATTTACAAGATAAACTACCTTCCTGAAGAATAAAACAGAGAATAGGTCACTTAACCACAGATCTCTATCAAGTTGTTATTCTTGGATAAAATATCTGGAGACTGTGTGTTGGTCGACCTCCCACTGGATTCTCTGCACGTATACAAATACAGTAGCACAGTTCTCTACAACAACAAACAGTGTAACACTGGTCACTAGACAATGAAAACTCTCCTGACGAACATATATCTTTTATTGTCAGAATCTCATAATATGGAAATACGAGACTCTGTCTCCACTACAATCTATCAAAACATCCAACAACAAATACATTCTCTAGTAATGCATTCAAATCTAATCTAACCACTCCCTCCTCCTCTTCTCTTCCCTGCACCTAAAAAACCAATAACAGTCAGGGATCTGACTGTTGATTGTGTCCTTATTGTAACTCAGTTCTTGAAGTCACCAATATTCAAAATCAGGAGAATGTAGATTCACTCCACACAGGGCTTCTCTACAGCTGTCTTTATTCTCCAGAAGAAGAAGTCTTATGACGACTCTCCCACATTTATAACCTAACTCCTCTTCCTCTTCTACCGCTAAAACAGATGGGCTCTCCCATCCTAATTTGACCAAACACCACAATGTGCCACTGAGAAAAAACAAGGTTCTTTGGATACTGAACACTGTAATGGGGATACGGCTCAGTGACGTTGATAAAATACAGTCATAATTGACCAACAAAAGGAACTGTCCTCAATTGTCCCTTCTATAAAAATAATGATGGTGTGACTGAGTCTGGACTACTCGATCTGGCATTGGTCTTGAGAGGAAAATATGTCTGCATAAAATAGGGATTTCACCCCTGTGTGTTAATGTCCATCATTCGGGAAAAGTGGAAGCACGGACTCTCAACGACGTACTGGGGTTGTTGGTGAAGGAAGGACTCTCCCTGAGCATGGGTCATAGCTAGTTGAACCTCTCTAGGCGATTTCCCGAAGATTGTAAGCCTTGCATGCTTCATCGTTGGAAAAGACGAAGTCTCAAATGTCTCAGCACGACATTTAAACAAACCGGAGAAGTGTAGCTGGGTTCATATTTAAGTCGAATTATGATGACCTCTCATAAGGAAAGTACCATTCCATCCGTGACTTTGGCAGACCTATAACTTCCAGGATTAACCAAGAAGAATAAGAAGCCCCTCTCCCAACATTCTGGAACGAATAAAGCACAGACTCTCAACAAAGTCGCTGGGGTCTCCAGCGAACGAAGAACTCTCTATAAGCTGGTGTCATAGCTGGCTGAACATCGTTAGGCGGCCTCCCGTAAAATAAAATGGTAACATGCTTCGTCCAAAGAAAAAGATGCATCCACAATATCGCAGTTGGACATTGTAACAACGGGAGGATCCGTACTAGTTTCATAGTTCACTCCATTAATTATGACTGCTTCACATCGAGAGTAACATCCAGTCCGTAAGCTGTTGCAGACTATAACCTCCCTGATATTACAGGAAGAATATTAGTGTCATCTCTCGTCAGACGCCAGTGATGAGTAGTTGAAGCTTTTCAATAGATGTCACCAGAATGCCAAACCCAAAAAAAGGAGATAACTCCGTCTGGAGTTTCTCACTGTTGCTAGAAGAATAATAGGGGGTTACTTCCCCTCTGGTTTTCTAGGAAAGAATGTGGCTGGATGGAAGTACTGAGTGACTTCTGGGCTAGACCATTAACCCTCATAAAAGACTTCTCGTCCAAAAGTATCGGCCAAATGTGTACAGCCAAAGTGGTCTATACTTCGATTCAGCTAAAATCAACTAAGATCCAGCCAAGAACCAGCTAAGATGTCCCACGCCGCCTCACATGTCTGCAAATCAAAAATTGACAAGCCATAAATATACTAGCTTATTATGCAGGCTCATAAGACTCACAGAGACAACAATTAAACATATAGTCCGAGGACAAACCTCATATAATGATGGGTGGTATCACCTGTGGGCCTGTAACGTATGGGTCTATTTGGCGAGAAAGTGGGGCGGTAATCTGAACACTCTACCAACCTCACTCTTCTACCTATACAACGAACAGGACATCACAGATACCAAATGGAGATATATTCTCACACATAAAAACACTCCTCTCTATATGGGAGTACACCCATCTGTTATAGAACATGCCCGGGGTGGGGTGTGTGATTAAGGTCGGAGTTTTGGAAATCTTGGCTCCAATGTCTTGTTATTTTGGCAAGCACACTGCACGATTTACGGCAGGTAAAAATGAGTATGTAGGTATGTAAACCGTTCTCATAAATATAATTGTATAACACCATAATAACAATAATACCAGATCCACCAAATCCGACAAAAGCAATGGGGTGTCTTATCTAACTGTGTCCCCAGGCTGTCATACACACAAAATATATGTTCCGTCCCCGGCATATTCTGCACACAGATAAAGTAAAGATTCACACACACAAGATATATATGCGTACAATATCTGAATCTTTAACAAAGGCATTATGTAACACCTGAATACTTTACCAAAAGTCCGGTAAAGATAGGCTCTTCCCTAATTGAGAGTGAACCAAAAGTGAAGATAGATTGAACTCTGCAGACACAGTACAGAATTTACAGAGACATCAAACTCTTCAAAAGAAGATGAAGTAGTAATCATAGCATGATAAGAATTGTAAGCATAGGAATAAAGGACAGTGGTATAGACGTTCAAATCTCAGGCTGGCTTTCTTACAGAAGTAATGGTGCCGTAGCAGACTCCGCCAAACTACCTACAAAACAGGTAGGATACTTCTCATATCAAACAAAGATTGTATTAACTTTCTAACACAAATCTTATCATTCAAAGAAAAAACATATGTATGCTCACCAATGCAACATAGAGGCAAAAATGGCCCCACAATGGGGCCTATACCCGCTCCCGGAACGAATCACATCCTAATCGGTGGCTGGCCCAGACTCAAGTGACGATGGTCCCGCCTGGGAGTTTTACCAAACTATTCCCTGCTATTTCCAGCTACTGGCACATTCCTTGCCTCTATCTGAGCGCTGGCATTCGTTACCATAAAAGGAATTGCCAGTCTCTCACACGTGAAATTCTCCTTTCCAAGAAGAGATATTTATAATCGTCTGCAAGCTGGTGCAAACTGCGGACATTATGTCACAATGACTATACTCCTGAACACTGATCTGAGTCTATATACACCTTAGAATATACGTCACACATTCTACACATTACACACACACACACACACACACACACACACAAACACCACACACACACACACACACACACACACACACACTTCTCCTATATATACTCTTTGCTTTAATAAATTTCTTGTTTTTATTTGTTGAAGCTAGAGTTGTCAAGTATGTTATGTTGGGGAAGAATGAGAGGGGGCATGATCCAGGGGTGAGTAAGAGTGAGAAGAAGGTGTCTTCAGATTGAGGGAGTGTTGTGGACGGAGTCTACTGGATATCTCCAGGATAGTGATATTGAATTAAACTAAATGTGGGTGTTGATTCCCCTCATTCCAGGGACGACACTAAAGCAGTAAAGAATAACAACTAACAAGAACAACTATACTACGACAAGCTTTTACATAGCATGTTGACTCTGAACCCGCTCTAGTAAATATCCTTTGTTGTGCAGAAATTTTGTTAAAAGTCATTTACTTGGTCTTGTCAACACACACACACACACACACACACACACACACACACACACACACACACACACACACACACCACACACACACACACACACACACATTTCTCCTATATATACTCTTTGCTTTAATAAATTTCTTGTTTTTATTTGTTGAAGCTAGAGTTGTCAAGTATGTTATGTTGGGGAAGAATGAGAGGGGGCATGATCCAGGGGTGAGTAAGAGTGAGAAGAAGGTGTCTTCAGATTGAGGGAGTGTTGTGGACGGAGTCTACTGGATATCTCCAGGATAGTGATATTGAATTAAACTAAATGTGGGTGTTGATTCCCCTCATTCCAGGGACGACACTAAAGCAGTAAAGAATAACAACTAACAAGAACAACTATACTACGACAAGCTTTTAAATAGCATGTTGACTCTGAACCCGCTCTAGTAAATATCCTTTGTTGTGCAGAAATTTTGTTAAAAGTCATTTACTTGGTCCTGTCGAAATTGCCCTTTGTACTTATCAAACTTATTTGCATGTTTAGTCTCGTAGTGCCGTTTGATGTTATACTATTTCAAGACAGAAACAGATTCGTTGCATATCAAACAAATGGGCTTTGTTTTAATTTCCACGACAAAAAAAAAATAGTTTGTAGTCCACCTGTCTTGAAAACTTCCTAATTCTTCTGTGATTCTTCTCTTATTTGGTCCAACGTCTTTATTAGTTGACGCCATGGATACGTAATACCTCAAATACACATAATGAATATTCACATAATGAAAACCCACATCAAAATAGTATTAATAAACTATATTAATTATACCTTTCTCACTGATGTTCTCAGCCAGTATCCAACCAATATTATCTCTTCCTTCAACAACTTCCAATCAGAGAAATATCAGGAATACAGAGTTCATACCTAATACCATAAAGTCTTTTCACAAACTAAAACACTATGGGTCCTACAGTCTATGGTCCATAATATTCCCTTTACGAATGTTCATGTTCAAGTCACTGGAGTAGAACTAGCCAGGTTAATATGTTCCTAATGTGCACATATTCATTCAGCTAAATGTTCCGGAATTGGGAGTATCCAGTGCAACAATCCTCAAGCGGTGAAATATCCCTGATAATAAATTTCTTCAGAAGTTATAAATATCCACAGGGCAGATAAACTTCAGGAGTTATAAATGTCCATTGTTCAGATAAAGTTCAGACTTTATAAATATCCACTGGTAAACTTCAAAAGTTATATATATATATATATATATATATATATATATATATATATATATATATATATATATATATATATATATATATATATATATATATATATATATATATAGGGCAGACAAGCTTCAGAAATTATATATATCCATAGGAAAGATAAACTTCAAGAGTCATAAATATCCATAACGATACCAGTCAAGGATGGAAATTATCCATACATGATAAACGACGGGCAGATATCTATGGTAATAAGTTTCAGGCGGTGACAAATAATCACGATGATACCGTTCAGGTTTTCAAACTGTCCTCATGGATAATGTTCAGGTTTAAAAAATGTTCTGATGGAAACAATGCAAGTTTTGTAAATGTCCATCTGGATAACTGCCAGGTTTTGAGTGCCAAGTCTCCCTGTGAACTCGTGGCAATGTCAACAAGAGGCGTCCCAAATTGGGGTCTTTCGGGGGACCCTAAAAGGGCCGGGGTGGATGTGGCCGAGACTGGATCCTCTAACCTCCGAAGCCGTACAGTGTGCGACCCTGGCGATTGAGGGCGTAGACGACATCCACGGTCTTCCTCTTGGCGTGCTCGGTGTAGGTGACAGCGTCACGGATGACGTTCTCTAGAAACACCTTGAGGACACCTCGGGTTTCCTCATAGATGAGCCCGCAGATTCGCTGAGGTGTGCTGACGGTGATGGTTGAGCAATTATTTCATTCTTCAAGTATTCTCATTCACACTGAGTTTTAGTTAAGCTAGTTTAATGGTACCGCTGAATCTTTCATACTCCAAATATTCTCATTCATTTTTGGCTTCTGAAAAATGGTACACCTTGTATGTATCTACAAAATCTTTCATAAATTAAACATAGCAAAAGGCAGCCCATTTTACAAAATGTAAACAGGTATATATGGCGTTTACTTGAGCTCGCACGCGAGAGAGAGAGAGAGAGAGAGAGAGAGAGAGAGAGAGAGAGAGAGAGAGAGAGAGAGAGAGAGAGAGAGAGAGAGAGAGAATCAAATCAAATTTATTTTAAAAGGGTCACGAATTGGTCCCGTCTTACATTCGGCCCTTCCAATCACTCGTCTTTCGTTCATCAAGAGCAGGGGTGGCCAACCTTTTTCAGCAGGCGGGCCAAATTTCAGAAATAATATTTCCTGCCGGGCCACACACCTAATTTTTTTTATATTATTGTTGTTCTTAATTAAAGTAAATAAACAAGCGTGCTACAGCTTCGACCACATCGTCGCTTCCCAGTAGGTGAGATCGTGCTCAAACGCTTGCCTTGTTTAATGTAAACAAACAAAAAATACGTCTTGTTAATTAATTTATCTTTCCCTTATAGATGAATATTAACATCATTTAGGTGGCCAGTTATATCGACCAGAAATGCAAAGTCGCAAACCCACTCTTTGTCTTCAAACTCTGGGATACATTTCGACTTGCTTGCAAAGAATGATTGTATTTCGTGTTGCAAATCAAACACTCTTTTCAACAATTTGGCACGGGTCAGCCATCTTACTTCTGCATAAAATGTAACGTCATAATAATCTGAGTCCAAAGACTAGAAATTCTTGGAACTGGCGGTGATTCAATCCGTTCGACTTAATAAAGATCACTATTTTGAAGACCACTTTAATGACATAGTCCATTTTGAGGGGCTTCGAACATAAATTCTCCTGATGATTAGTGCAATGAAAATTTAGCATTGAAGTGTTACCAACTTTGAAGGCCTCATTTTCAATCAATTTTACTAAACCTTCGGGTTTCCCAACCATTGTTGGAGCACCATCCGTTGTTAATCCCGATAAGTTGTTAAGTTGTAACAAAAAGCAATTCAATGTCGATGTAACTGCTTCTAACAAATCTCGTAACTTAGTAGTGTACTTAGGTGGATACAGTACCGCTAATTCTTCTGTCTTTTTAAAATGGATATCAACACCCACGATAAAAATTGCCAGTTGGGCAGTATCTGCCATATCTGTGCTTTAATCCACTGCTAGAGCATAAAATATAAACTCGGATGCTCGACTTTTCACATCTTCAATATATTTTCCAATGTCGTTCACACGCCTAGTAATAGTCTGACGAAACAGACTTATTTTTTGAGAAATCCTTCTCCTTTTCTGGACACAGAATTTCAAGGACGCTTTCCAAACATCCCTTAACCATTTCACCATCTGAATATGGTTTCGATTTTATTTATTTTTTTATTTTTTTGGGGTGCTATACTGCTATACTGCATAGCTAGCTTTTACATAGCATGTTGACTCTGAACCCACTCTAGTAATTATCCTTTGTTGTGCAGAAATGTTTTTTTAAGTCATTTACTTGGTCTTGTCGAAATTGCCCTTTGTACTTATCAAATTTATTTGCATGTTTATTCTCGTAGTGCCGTTTGATGTTATTCTCTTTCAAGACAGAAACATATTCGTTGCATATCAAGCATATGAGCTATGTTTTAATTTCCACGAAAAAGATAGTTTATTGTCCACCTGTCTTGAAAACTTCTTAATTCTTCTGTGATTCTTCTCTTCTTTGGTCCAACGTCTTTACTAGTTGACGCCATGGTTACGTAATACCTCAAATACACATAATGAATATTCACATAATAAAAACCCACATCAAAATAATATTAATAATCTATATTAATCTTACCTTTCTCACCGATGTTCTCAGCCAATATACAACAAATATTATTTCTTCCTTCAACAACATCCACTCAGAGAAATATCAGGAACAGAGAGTTTATATCTAATACCACAAGGTCATTTCACAAACTAAACCACCATGGTTCCTACAGTCTATGGTCCATAATATTCCCTTTACGAATGTTCATGTTCAAGTCACTGGAGTAGAACTAGCCAGGTTAATATGTTCCTAATGTGCACATATTCATTCGGCTAAATGTTCCGGAATTAGGAGTATCCTGTGCAACATTCCTCAAGCGGTGAAATATACCTGATAATAAATGTCCTCAGAAGTTATGAATATCCACAGGGCAGATAAACTTCAGGAGTTATAAATGTCCATAGTTCAGATAAAGTTCAGACGTTATAAATATCCACAGGGCTGGTAAACTTCAAGAGTTATAAATATCCAAAGGGCATATAAACTTCAGAAGTTATACACATCCATAGGGCAGATAAACTTCAAGAGTCATAAATATCCATAACGATACCAGTCAAGGATGGAAATTATCCATACATGATAAACGACGGGCAGTAATATGTTTCAGGCGGTGAAAAATATCCACGATGATACCGTTCAGGTTTTCAAAATGTCCTCATAGATAAAGTTCAGGTTTTAAAAATGTCCAGGTGGAAACAATCCATGTTTTGTAAATGTCCATCTGGATAACTGCCAGGTTTCGACAATGTTCATAACTCTTCTCCTGAATTTAACAACTAGCCATGAAGGGAGGACTCAGCCGGTGCGTTTACTTGAGTAGTAGGTACATTGGTGTTGGCCAGGCCATCCTCTTATATACATTGATCATTCACTCAATGGACTTCTGTAATGTTGAGGTTGCCTTAAACATGGGGAGCAAATATTATTAAGGAAATTCCGCTCTTACAGCAATATAAAGGCGAATCCTTTTCATCATATGCCGATGAATCAGCCACTCCAAATGAGAACTAGAGCATTTGTACTATGCTTCAGGTTTGGCCAAGGCACAGTCCACCATCCTGGAGTCCAAAGAACCCCACTATATGCAATACGGAAAATACAACTGGTCGCTAGAAAAGCATTTCTCAGACTACTTACAGTTCTCAATGTTAAAGCCTTAAAAAGTTCTCAATTCAATCCACACACTCGATTTCTTTTCATATACCTATCATAGGCGCACTTTTAGCACGAAACATGACAGCTTGATGGGGATGGTGTATCGGAAAGGGCCGGGCTGGAGAAAGACGTGTGGGGGGGGGGAGCAGTAGTGTTGCTATCTCCCGTCTTCTTGTCACCAACCAGATGGTCGTGTGGACGCAGTTTCCAACTCCTGTTAACTTCAAACGAAACGTACCGGCGGCTTAAGGTTGTGGTTAGAAAATTGGGCTTGGCCTCGAATTAATATTGTGACCTCTGAATACACAGTGTAATAGGGAATCCAAGTGTCGTTGATAGGCAGACAATATTTGAAATATGTCACAACGACTCATGATTTAATGCTCTTTTGGTGATATGTACAATAAGGTTAACATTTATGTTCATTTGACCTAGCTCCGCGGGCCACAACATGACCCCCGGCGGGCCACATGTGGCCCGC
The DNA here is from genome assembly GCA_963921405.1 of Cepaea hortensis. NCBI lineage: Eukaryota > Metazoa > Mollusca > Gastropoda > Stylommatophora > Helicidae > Cepaea > Cepaea hortensis. The sequence continues at coordinate 3,201,652 of OY992877.1, forward strand.
GGGCCTCGTGTGGCCGCGGGCCTCGTGTTGGCCACCCCTGATCAAGAGCATTATACATTTACATAGGAAGAAAAATAAACATTGTGAAATGAATGTTGTAAACATAAACAAGGCAAATTACCATGTTATGACGCCCATCTCCCACCTACCCATACATCATCCTCCCCCCCCCATAACTCACACACCCACCTACCCACACACACACCCAGGGACACATACATACCCCACCAACCGACCCATCCCACTCCCGCACATACCCCACCCACACACACTGCCCTCACCTGTTCCCCCAACCAAAACACACTCGCCACCCACAAACATCCCCCACCAACCCACACATCCCACCCACATATACATCCTAACCCACACATCCTCTCCCCACCCACACCTCCAACCACCCATCCCCCAGCCACATCTCCATCGACCACATATTCCCCACCCACGCACACACATCCCCTACCAACCCACACATCGCACATCCACTCACACATCCCCAAACCATACACACACATCCCCAACAACTGACATTTCCCACCCCCCCCCCCTACCACTCATCTCATCATGTTCCTCTTGTACCTTGCGGTGTCGAGGTGAAGTATAAACTTCGTGAGAGTGCCCGGTTATGGGCTTCGTATATCGACATTCCCATGGATTCTGTTATTCCCTCCGTCCAACGTTTACGTGGTCGGCCTCTTCCTCTGTTTCCATCTGGTCTGTACATCATTGCTTGTTGTGGCATGCTGTTGGCTGGTAGCCTACTTGCATGGCCAAACCATTTGACTTGCTGCTTTCTAATAAAATCTAGAGCAGCTTTAACCCCTACTTTAGTCCTGATTTCTTCATTTCTGATCTTATCTCTTCTTGATACCATGAACTAACACAATGAACTACAGCTTGATGAAGGAGGCGATCCATCTCTCCCAGAGTGGACACCGTTGACCACTGATTGATTGACAACCCCCACCAGGTTAATACGTTATAGCGCGGACCTAAGAGAGAAGTGTCCCTGTAGAACATCATGTCCAGAAGCCCACTCTTCCCGCGGACCTGAGAGAGGTGTATACGGGCAACCAGCTCCGTCCTCATGGAATCTTATATATAAAATAGAATGTATGTCTGTCTGTATGTATGTATGTATGTATGCTGTTTATGCGTTCGCGAACGGTCCATCCGATTGAGATGAAATTTTCTATACGTCTTTTTCTCATTCGGGTTCTGCCAACTGTCATAGTTTGTTAGTGTACAAACAGTTATTTATTTTAAACAATTTAATATTTTAATTTACATTATAATTTATATATAGCGAGGGGATATAACTTTTAATAGCATTGCTATGCATGTAAAATTGTTGCATATTTCTCAAATAGGTGGACCTTTTCGCTACAGTTATCTACAGACATATGCGTTATAATCCTCCTCCTCCTCCTCCCCCTCCCTCCTCCTCCTCTCCCCCCAACTCCTCCTCCTTTTAGGCACTTTTAAAGTTTTCATAATAATAATGCATCTATTTTAAATACGTGAACATTTTCGAACTCATCTTTTTATTTCTTTTCGACATCTATACAGTCATCCTATTCCCCCATGCTGTTCCCCTTACCCTATATATTCATACCTAACTTTCTCCACACCCCTATATTTTCATATCAGACTGTTCGCATATTTTTTGGCTATCTAAATCCTATCTGGCAACCTACTATACTTAAACTCTGCAGCCAAAGAGTGCCTTCGTAACTGGCAAAGCCGCCTTTTCTGCTCCCACATGGAAACAGTGTAGTGGTGCTTTTTGCTTCTTTTTTTTTTTAAATTCGTTGTTTATCTATCTGTGTTGTCCTGTCCTTGACAAAGATTCTGAGAATCGAAACGTCGGCCGTCCTGTGTGTCGTTTTGTACGCTTTTGTGTGTATTTTATTTTATGAATCATTTTATATATTTATTGATTACTTCTGATTTTGGATTTTCACCTGTATTCCGGTATACGATGGATCTCCTTGTAAGGTATGTGCAACGTGTTTGTGTTTAGTAAGTTTCTTCTCGCAGGAGCTTAACATACCTATTTGTTTCCAATTCATATTACTACTACTGCCTGGTGTAGGACCTGGAGCTGACTGGAGACTGAGACCACAAACTGTTCCTTGGGTTCTGGATCGCTGAGAAATCCTACACTGTAATGACTTCTGGATCGCTGAGATATCCTACACTGTAATGCCTTCTGGGTTCTGCATCGCTGAGATATCCTACACTGTAATGACTTCTGGATCGCTGAGATATCCTACACTGTGTTGACTTCAGTCCAATTCCAATTCCAATTTTCAAAACAAAAATTCCAAATTTGGCCTCGTTCAACCTGTGTCTTTCAGCTGTGGTTATTGTTGAGGACCGTGGTTTTTGTGGGTTCATTCACCCTAATTCTTGTCTTGTGCACTCTTACGAGTTGGTCCTGATCCGGACTGGTTCTGTTTGTTTGTGTCTGTGACGTCAGCTGGGGGTTGGTCGGATGCTATTCTTTGTGCTCGTCTCCTCTGGTGGTGTCTGTTGTTAGTGAAGGCTCCTGGCTCGTCTGGCTTGACTGGTTGCAGTCCTTATAAGGACTTTTTATTTGGTGTTTTTGCCTCCTTTTTTGTGTATTTTCTGTATGAGCTTTTCGATGTTTACATTTTCCTCCTTTCGCCTTTTTTTTCTTCTTCGAGTTTGAGCTTCTGTTGCCATTCGATTTTTTCCTCTGCGTCCATCCACGGGAGCATCACTCCATCTTCTATATAGTACGTGTAGCCGGGTCCATCCTCAAAGTCAGTAATTCTTCTTCTTCTTCTTCTTCTTCTGCGTTCATCCGGAGTTTTTTTTTTCGGACGTGATTGCGCTGTGCCTGTTTACAGCAGAGCTGCGTTCTTGCGCCGTTAGGCCGACACATCCGACTTCTGCGGGCATTTGTTGACCGGGTTAACCTTCCCGGTGTCATTAATTCTATCTGAGTATTCTACCGGTCTCCTGAGTTTCTTTGGTTTCTTCTTTTCTCTTTCAATCCAGCACCTTTTGAATTCCTGGTGCCTGCGTTCCTCCAGTCTTGCCCCTTCTCGTAGCTCCTCCAAGATAGCCGCCCGGGGTTTCTTCGTGCCGACGCCAGGGTGCTCATCTCGGTTTTCTTCGGATGTCTAGCGAGGTATTGGTTTCTCCTTGTCGGCCTCGGGCGTTGCGGTTGGGCTGCTGGCTGTAGCTTGCGGTTCAGGCTCGGTCACTTGGTTTTCATCTTTCGGTTTCTCGGTGGTTTTCATCTTGCGGTTTCTCTGTGGTTTCTTGTATGGCTTCTGTTGGTTTGTACTGGAAATGCTCCATTTCATCTTTCAGCAGCTCTCTCCGCTTTGATGGTGCGCAGTATTTCTTCGTTTTCCTTTTTTCATCTCGGCCATATGTTCCACTTCTTGCTTGATGTTTTCCTGGATCTCCTTCATTTCCGCCAGTAGTTTTTCATTGTCACTGGTCAGAGTCGGTGTCCGCAGTGCTTTGACTTGTTTTTTAAACTTGTCTATCTGGTTTTGCAGTTGATCTCTTGCAGCTTGTGATATACCCGTGGCTGTCTCGCACCTCCACCTTGCTTCGTTGTATTGTGTCTTTGTGTTGATGGCGAGCTTTAATACGTCTCTGTGTCGTTGCAGGTGCGGACATCCCAAGTATCTTGCTCCATGCTTGCACAGACAGTTGGCGCACTTTCTTTTATTGTTAGATGCTCGGAAGTCAGTGTCCAGCTTGGCCAGCGGTCACTCCTTGAAGGCGTGGTGATCGGCGCAGTATCGACAAATTTCCGTCTTACTGCGACATGTTCCTCTGCTGTGGCCGGCCCTCTGGCATCTGGAACATTGATTGATCCTTCGGATGAATCTCTCTGGCTGTTGTATTTTCTTGCTGATTGATACTGTGGTCGGCATTTCGCTGCCCTACGATGTCACCACTGCCAAGGTTGTAGGTATCTTGAAGTAGGTGAGGAGCCGCTCCGCCTTCAAGAATCGGATGTTGAGATTCTCTTCTTGTAGCTGCTTCAGGATTTCTTCGTCTGTCAGCTCCACTTGGATCCGCTTGACAACCCATCGGACTGTTTTTGAGTCGGTGTTCCCGGCTCTGGTGTCTTTCTCCTCCTTCTTCTCTGCTGTCTTGGGTCTTGTCTGTGGTGGGCTGTCGATCTTCTCCCTCGTTGTGGCTTCAGTAGTGGCTGTAGTTTCAGGTTCTTTGTTACAACATGCATGCAGGCTCTCCACGTTCTTCTTCTTGTCGGCTCCCACGCTGCACATCTTGGATACCGCGTGTTTCTTGGTGTTCTTGCCACGTGTCATTTTCCCCCGTATCAGGCTTCTTGACTTGTTCAGGTGACTTGTCTTGATAGCGCTCGCAGTGCGAATCATGGCTGATATCAGTGTGTATGAGATGCTATATATCTCAAACCGAGAAGAAGAAGGAAAGAAAAAGTTTACCAACTTGCTAAAAATCCAGCACTTCCTGGACGAAAGCACACGAAAAATATTCTATACATGCTATATCCAATCACATCTCGATTACTGTTCCACAGTTTGGGATGGTTGCCCTAAATCTAATTTAAAACGACTATGTTCTCTACAAAACCGCGCTATTCGTCTGGTTTCTAGCATAAAGCTAGTTGAAAGTAATAATTTATACAGTCATCTAAGACTTCTACCACTTCGAAAGCGCTTCCTTTTTAGCAAAGCCAAATTAGTGAATAAAATTATGTCTCAAAATATCCCAGAGTATCTTCTACCGCTGATTCAATCTAATGCAATGAACAGCAAGCGCCTAAATTTGTTACATGTCCCAAAGCCTAGATTGGACCTATACAAAACATGTTTCGCCTATTCTGGTGCTCACTTATGGAATGATCTTCCTCCAGATCTGAAAACTCCAATGAGTCCCTACACATTTAACCGAAACTCTTTCAATACTTAATCCATACCGACTATATGCCACCATAATTCATTTACTGGTATAATTTTTCATTATAATTGTTTAACTATAACTGTTCACTATATATGTGTGTGCGTGAGAGAGAGAGAGAGAGAGAGAGAGAGAGAGAGAGAGAGAGAGAGAGAGAGAGAAAGTGGGTGTCAGAGAGAGAGAGTGAGAGTGAATGTGTGTGTGTGCACGTGCATGCGTGTGTGTGGAGAGAGTGATTGAGCGAGAAATGGTGAGGGAATGTGTCAGTGCATGCAAGCGTACGTGTATGTGTGAGAGTGAGTGAGGGAGTGTGTGCGTGCGTGCGTTCATGTGTATGTGTGAGAGAGTGTGATTGAGAGAGTGAGTGTGTGTGTGTGTGTGAAGGATTGTGTGAGAGAGAGAGAGAGTAAGTGAGTGAATGAGTGAGGAGTGAATGAGTGTGTGTGAGAGAGTGAATGACTGTTAGAGTATGTGTGTGTGTGAGAGAGAGAGAGAGAGAGAGAGAGAGAGAGAGAGAGAGAGAGAGTAAAAGAGTGAGTGAGTGAGTGCACTAGGGTACGAGAGAGTGAGTGCAACATTGAGTGATAGCGTGAGGGTGTGTGCCTGTCTGTGTATGAGTGCGAGAGCGAGTTAGTGATAAAGTGAATGAAGATGGAGAGAGTGAATGAATGAGGGAAATAGTGAGTGTCTGTGAGAGAGAGAGAGTGAGCGAAAGAGAGAGAGAGAGTAAGACAGTGGGAGAGTGGATGTGTTAGTGTGTGTGTGTGCGCATGCGTGTGAGTATATGAAAGAATACAGAGAGAGAGAGAGAGAGAGAGAGAGAGAGAGAGAGAGAGAGAGAGAGAGAGAGAGAGTTGAGCAGACGCATGTCATGTAACACGCATGTCATACAACACGCGAATCCATATGTTTGTGTATTCTCATCTGTCATATTATCAGTTGAATACCATTTGATTTTATCATGTATAATATAAACCTATGTACATTACTGTAGTTTGAGTGAGAGAGTCAGTGAGTGTGAATGAGAGACAGAATGAGTGAGAGTGAGAGTGAATGTGTGTGTGTATATGTGTGTGTGTGTGTGTGCCTGTCTCTGTGTGTATCTGTGTGTGTATCTGTGTGTGTATCTGTGTGTGTGTGTGTGTGTGTGTGTGTGTGTATCTGTGTGTGTGTGTGTGTGTGTGTGTGTGTGTGTGTGTGTGTGTGTGTGTGTGTGTGTGTGTGTGTGTGTGTGTGTGTGTGTGTGTGTGTGTGTGTGTGTGTGTGTGTGTGTGTGTGTGTGTGTGTGTGTGTGTGTGTGTGTGTGTGTGTGTGTGTGTGTGTGTGTGTGTGTGTGTGTGTGTGTGTGTGTGTGTGTGTGTGTGTGTGTGTGTGTGTGTGTGTGTGTGTGTGTGTGTGTGTGTGTGTGTGTGTGTGTGTGTGTGTGTGTGTGTGTGTGTGTGTGTGTGTGTGTGTGTGTGTGTGTGTGTGTGTGTGTGTGTGTGTGTGTGTGTGTGTGTGTGTGTGTGTGTGTGTGTGTGTGTGTGTGTGTGTGTGTGTGTGTGTGTGTGTGTGTGTGTGTGTGTGTGTGTGTGTGTGTGTGTGTGTGTGTGTGTGTGTGTGTGTGTGTGTGTGTGTGTGTGTGTGTGTGTGTGTGTGTGTGTGTGTGTGTGTGTGTGTGTGTGTGTGTGTGTGTGTGTGTGTGTGTGTGTGTGTGTGTGTGTGTGTGTGTGTGTGTGTGTGTGTGTGTGTGTGTGTGTGTGTGTGTGTGTGTGTGTGTGTGTGTGTGTGTGTGTGTGTGTGTGTGTGTGTGTGTGTGTGTGTGTGTGTGTGTGTGTGTGTGTGTGTGTGTGTGTGTGTGTGTGTGTGGGGGGGGGAGCATCACTATTTTTTACGTCACAAAGTGTATATGTACACATTTTTCTCCATGTTTAACTCTCACGACAATATATTTATGTTTACAACATTCATTTCACAATGTCTTTTTTTTCTTCCTATGTGAATGTATAATGCTCTTGATGAACGAAAGACGAGTGATTGGAAGGGCCGAATGTAAGACGGGCCTGCGTGCCCAATGTGTGACCCTTTTAAAATAAAGTTGATTTGATTTGATTTGATTTTACCGAAGAGGTTGCGGATGCAATCCGCAATTGCACATACGCCTTCTAAACACAGTGCGAGCGACTTGGCAGCAGACCGCCTTGCGTTGGTTTATATACAATGGCACGAGTGATGATCATTCAGAAAACAATAGCAAACTATTGTACGTAAACTGACCTAGAAATCACAAATGACAAACCATTCTGGAGTTGACTGTGACGTCATGTAAAGGTTATGCAACTAAGCTAATGTATCTCTTGAGCCTCAGTTTCATTTTACTTATCACAAGATGTCTTCCCGTCTTTTTTTTCACTAAGTAAACATTGCTATTCCCACTTGCTGTCTAATACCCACAAGTAAACGTTGTGTTATACATATAAGTTACTTCCTGTCTTATATTTCCAGTAAACACGGTGTTATTGTTACTTCATGTCTTATATTTCCAGTAAACATTGTGTTATTGTTACTTCATGTCTTATATTTCCAGTAAACATTGTGTTATTGTTACTTCACGTCTTATATTTCCAGTAAACTTTGTGTTATTGTTACTTCATGTCTTATATTTCCAGTAAACACGGTGTTATTGTTACTTCCTGTCTTATATTTTTAGTAAACATTGTGTTATTGTTACTTCACGTCTTATATTTCCAGTAAACGTTGTGTTATTGTTACTTCATGCCTTATATTTCCAGTAAACACGGTGTTATTGTTACTTCATGTCTTATATTTCCAGTAAACACGGTGTTATTGTTACTTCATGTCTTATATTTCCAGTAAACATGGTGTTATTGTTACTTCACGTCTTATGTTTCCAGTAAACTTTGTGTTATTGTTACTTCATGCCTTATATTTCCAGTAAAACACGGTGTTATTGTTACTTCATGTCTTATATTTCCAGTAAACACGGTGTTATTGTTACTTCATGTCTTATATTTCCAGTAAACACGGTATTATTGTTACTGCATGCCTTATATTTCCAGTAAACACGGTGTTATTGTTACTTCATATCTTATATTTCCAGTAAACACGGTGTTATTGTTACTTCATGTCTTATATTTCCAGTAAACACGGTGTTATTGTTACTTCATGCCTTATATTTCCAGTAAACACGGTGTTATTGTTACTTCATGTCTTATATTTCCAGTAAACATGGGGTTATTGTTACTTCATGCCTTATATTTCCAGTAAACACGGGGTTATTGTTACATCATGCCTTATATTTCCAGTAAACATTTGGTTATTGTTACTTCATGTCTTATATTTCCAGTAAACACGGTGTTATTGTTACTTCATGCCTTATATTTTCAGTAAACACGGTGTTATTGTTACTTCATGCCTTATATTTCCAGTAAACACGGTGTTATTGTTACTTCATGTCTTATATTTCCAGTAAACACGGCGTTATTGTTACTTCATGTCTTATATTTCCAGTAAACATGGTGTTATTGTTACTTCATGTCTTATATTTCCAGTAAACTTTGTGTTATTGTTACTTCATGCCTTATATTTCCAGTAAACACGGTGTTATTGTTACTTCACGTCTTATATTTCCAGTAAACTTTATGTTATTGTTACTTCATGCCTTATATTTCCAGTAAACAGGGTTTTATTGTTACTTCATGCTCTTATATTTCCAGTAAACACGGTGTTATTGTTACTTCATGCCTTATATTTCCAGTAAACATGGTGTTATTGTTACTTCATGTCTTATATTTCCAGTAAACATGGTGTTATTGTTACTTCATGTCTTATATTTCCAGTAAACACGGTGTTATTGTTACTTCATGTCTTATATTTCCAAAAAACACGGTGTTATTGTTACTTCATGTATTATATTTCCACAAAACACTGTGTTATTGTTACTTCATGTCTTATATTTCCACAAAACACGGTGTTATTGTTACTTCATGTCTTATATTTCCACTAAACGCGGTGTTATTGTTACTTCATGTCTTATATTTCCAGTAAACACGGTGTTATTGTTACTTCATGCCTTATATTTCCAGTAAACACGGTGTTATTGTTACTTCATGTCTTATATTTCCAGTAAACACGGTGTTATTGTAACTTCATGCCTTATATTTCCACAAAACACGGTGATATTGTTACTTCATGTCTTATATTTCCACAAAACACGGTGTTATTGTTACTTCATGTCTTATATTTCCACTAAACGCGGTGTTATTGTTACTTCATGTCTTATATTTCCAGTAAACACGGTGTTATTGTTACTTCATGTCTTATATTTCCAGTAAACACGGTGTTATTGTTACTTCATGTCTTATATTTCCAGTAAACATGGGGTTATTGTTACTTCATGTCTTTTATTTCCACTAAACTTGGTGTTATTCTTACTTCATGTCTTATATTTCCAGTAAACACGGTGTTATTGTTACTTCATGTCTTATATTTCCAGTAAACACGGTGTTATTGTTACTTCATGTCTTATATTTCCAGTAAACATGGGGTTATTGTTACTTCATGTCTTATATTTCCACTAAACTTGGTGTTATTCTTACTTCTACTTCATGTCTTATATTTCGAGTAAACATGGGGTTATTGTTACTTCATGTCTTATATTTCCAGTAAACACGGCGTTATTGTTACTTCATGTCTTATATTTCCAGTAAACATGGTGTTATTGTTACTTCATGTCTTATATTTCCAGTAAACTTTGTGTTATTGTTACTTCATGCCTTATATTTCCAGTAAACACGGTGTTATTGTTACTTCACGTCTTATATTTCCAGTAAACTTTATGTTATTGTTACTTCATGCCTTATATTTCCAGTAAACAGGGTTTTATTGTTACTTCATGCTCTTATATTTCCAGTAAACACGGTGTTATTGTTACTTCATGCCTTATATTTCCAGTAAACATGGTGTTATTGTTACTTCATGTCTTATATTTCCAGTAAACATGGTGTTATTGTTACTTCATGTCTTATATTTCCAGTAAACACGGTGTTATTGTTACTTCATGTCTTATATTTCCAAAAAACACGGTGTTATTGTTACTTCATGTATTATATTTCCACAAAACACTGTGTTATTGTTACTTCATGTCTTATATTTCCACAAAACACGGTGTTATTGTTACTTCATGTCTTATATTTCCACTAAACGCGGTGTTATTGTTACTTCATGTCTTATATTTCCAGTAAACACGGTGTTATTGTTACTTCATGCCTTATATTTCCAGTAAACACGGTGTTATTGTTACTTCATGTCTTATATTTCCAGTAAACACGGTGTTATTGTAACTTCATGCCTTATATTTCCACAAAACACGGTGATATTGTTACTTCATGTCTTATATTTCCACAAAACACGGTGTTATTGTTACTTCATGTCTTATATTTCCACTAAACGCGGTGTTATTGTTACTTCATGTCTTATATTTCCAGTAAACACGGTGTTATTGTTACTTCATGTCTTATATTTCCAGTAAACACGGTGTTATTGTTACTTCATGTCTTATATTTCCAGTAAACATGGGGTTATTGTTACTTCATGTCTTTTATTTCCACTAAACTTGGTGTTATTCTTACTTCATGTCTTATATTTCCAGTAAACACGGTGTTATTGTTACTTCATGTCTTATATTTCCAGTAAACACGGTGTTATTGTTACTTCATGTCTTATATTTCCAGTAAACATGGGGTTATTGTTACTTCATGTCTTATATTTCCACTAAACTTGGTGTTATTCTTACTTCTACTTCATGTCTTATATTTCGAGTAAACATGGGGTTATTGTTACTTCATGTCTTATATTTCCAGTAAACACGGTGTTATTGTTACTTCATGTCTTATATTTCCAGTAAACACGGTGTTACTGTTACTTCATGCCTTATATTTCCAGTAAACACGGTGTTATTGTTACTTCATGTCTTATATTTCCACAAAACACGTTGTTATTGTTACATCATGTCTTATATTTCCAGTAAACACGGTGTTATTGTTACTTCATGCCTTATATTTCCAGTAAACACGGTGTTATTGTTACTTCATGTCTTATATTTCCAGTAAACACGGTGTTACTGTTACTTCATGCCTTATATTTCCAGTAAACACGGTGTTATTGTTACTTCATGTCTTATATTTCCAGTAAACACGGTGTTATTGTTACTTCATGTCTTATATTTCCAGTAAACACGGTGTTATTGTTACTTCATGTCTTATATTTCCAGTAAACATGGGGTTATTGTTACTTCATGTCTTATATTTCCACTAAACTTGGTGTTATTCTTACTTCATGTCTTATATTTCCAGTAAACACGGTGTTATTGTTACTTCATGTCGTATATTTCCAGTAAACACGGTGTTATTGTTACTTCATGTCTTATATTTCCAGTAAACATGGGGTTATTGTTACTTCATGTCTAATATTTCCACTAAACTTGGTGTTATTCTTACTTCATGTCTTATATTTCGAGTAAACATGGGGTTATTGTTACTTCATGTCTTATATTTCCAGTAAACACGGTGTTATTGTTACTTCATGTCTTATATTTCCACTAAACTTGGTGTTATTCTTACTTCATGTCTTATATTTCCAGTAAACACGGTGTTATTGTTACTTCATGTCTTATATTTCCAGTAAACACGGTGTTATTGTTACTTCATGTCTTATATTTCCAGTAAACATGGGGTTATTGTTACTTCATGTCTTATATTTCCACTAAACTTGGTGTTATTCTTACTTCATGTCTTATATTTCGAGTAAACATGGGGTTATTGTTACTTCGTGTCTTATATTTCCAGTAAACACGGTGTTATTGTTACTTCATGTCTTATATTTCCAGTAAACACGGTGTTACTGTTACTTCATGCCTTATATTTCCAGTAAACACGGTGTTATTGTTACTTCATGTCTTATATTTCCACAAAACACGTTGTTATTGTTACATCATGTCTTATATTTCCAGTAAACACGGTGTTATTGTTACTTCATGCCTTATATTTCCAGTAAACACGGTGTTATTGTTACTTCATGTCTTATATTTCCAGTAAACACGGTGTCATTGCTACTCCATGTCTTATACTGTATCCCCAAGCAAACACGGTGTCATTGCTACGCCATCACTTTTATCCCCAAGCAAACACGGTGTCATTGCTACACCATGTCTTTTATCCCCAAGCAAACACGGTGTCATTGCTACTCCATGTCTTTTATCCCCAAGCAAACATTGCTAGTTCGTGACGTTTTGCAAACAATGGCGTGGATATAACTGTACCAATGTCTAGAGACAGCAGCCAGATTCAACCCCCCACCCGTCGTCACGATCTCGACACAGCATATATGTGGGGCGCCCCCTGACCCCCACGGCACGACAATGAAAGTTTGATCACAGCTGTAATCCAGGCTCATCAATAACTCAGGCCAGTAATGGCTGGCACTTTTGTGGCGCGAGAACAACTTGTCACGTCTGCCGCACTCATGTCACGTGACTAACATTTCTAGGTCATTGTCGGGGAAATTAGGCGGAAACCAGGAACGACACATCTTCATTGATGTTTTTATTGGATTTAATGAAATCAATTATGCCATTAGCCAACAACAAATATTTTCAACGCCGGCTTTGACTGCCATGGCGATGAAATCCATTTTTGATATTCAATTATATTCCGAATTATAGACTAGGCCAGCAGTAACAGCATCCGGCCATGATGTGCTTCTCCGCCGCCATCATATCTCGCCAGACGACAATGTATAATTGATTGTTTATTGAAGTCTGAACAAACAGTTTCTCTCCTACAACACTCCCCTTCTCATATTTCAGTGTCAAACTTTCTGTTGCTGTCTTTTTATTTATTTTTGGGCGGGTGGTGGAGTGGCTAAAGTTCTGGACTGTACCTCTCTGACAAAGTTAGTTCTCAGAGAATGACGTCAGACTGGAGTAGCACATTCGACATATGCAGTTCCGAGTGTGTATCTGTGTGCGTTAGGATTATTTAAACAACACACAGACCAACTCACTGGACAAATGGTACCAACACAACAGAACAAACACGCATCAGTAGATGCTGGGGGGGGGGGGGAGGAAGCACTCTACAACACAATCTTCCTACCAACTCTATACAACTAATGAAAAACCTGGACAATCTCAGGAAGAGAGACAAGAAAAATTGCAACACCAGAAAATAGATTACTGAAAAGAATACTCAATGTATCAAGAAGAGAGAAGATCAGAAATGAAGAAATCAGGACTAATCGAAGAGCTAGATTTCATCAGAAGACTGACTGTGGAGAAGCCAACAGGCCGTCTGTCTCGTGCTCCACATGTCAAGGGTAAAGGCCAACAAGCCGTCTGTCTCGTGCTCCACATGTCAAGGATCAAGGCCAACAAGCCGTCTGCCTCGTGCTCCACATGTCAAGGGTCAAGGCCAACAAGCCGTCTGCCTCGTGCTCCACATGTCAAGGATCAAGGCCAACAGGCCGTCTGTCTCGTGCTCCACATGTCAAGGGTCAAGGCCAACAAGCCGTCTGTCTCGTGCTCCACATGTCAAGGGTCAAGGCCAACAAGCCGTCTGCCTCGTGCTCCACATGCCAAGGGTAAAGGCCAACAGGCCGTCTGTCTCGAGCTCCACATGTCAAGGGTCAAGGCCAACAAGCCGTCTGCCTCGTGCTCCACATGTCAAGGATCAAGGCCAACAAGCCGTCTGCCTCGTGCTCCACATGTCAAGGGTCAAGGCCAACAAGCCGTCTGCCTCGTGCTCCACTTGTCAAGGATCAAGGCCAACAGGCCGTCTGTCTCGTGCTCCACATGTCAAGGATCAAGGCCAACAAGCCGTCCGCCTCGTGCTCCACATGTCAAGGGTCAAGGCCAACAAGCCGTCTGCCTCGTGCTCCACATGTCAAGGATCAAGGCCAACAAGTCGTCTGTCTCGTGCTCCACATGTCAAGGATCAAGGCCAACAAGCCGCCTGTCTCGTGCTCCACATGTCAAGGATTAAGGCCAACAAGTCGTCTGTCTCGTGCTCCACATGTCAATGGTCAAGGCCAACAAGCCGCCTGTCTCGTGCTCCACATGTCAAGGGTCAAGGCCAACAAGTCGTCTGTCTCGTGCTCCACATGTCAATGGTCAAGGCCAACAAGCCGCCTGTCTCGTGCTCCACATGTCAAGGGTCAAGGCCAACAAGCCGCCTGTCTCGTGCTCCACATGTCAAGGGTCAAGGCCAACAAGTCGTCTGTCTCGTGCTCCACATGTCAAGGGTCAAGGCCAACAAGCCGTCTGCCTCGTGCTCCACATGTCAAGGGTCAAGGCCAACAAGCCGCCTGTCTCGTGCTCCACATGTCAAGGGTCAAGGCCAACAATTCGTCTGTCTCGTGCTCCACATGTCAAGGATCAAGGCCAACAAGCCGCCTGCCTCGTGCTCCACATGTCAAGGGTCAAGGCCAACAAGCCGTCTGCCTCGTGCTCCACATGTCAAGGATCAAGGCCAACAAGTCGTCTGTCTCGTGCTCCACATGTCAAGGATCAAGGCCAACAAGTCGTCTGTCTCGTGTTCCACATGTCAAGGGTCAAGGCCAACAAGTCGTCTGTCTCGTGCTCCACATGTCAAGGGTAAAGGCCAACAAGTCGTCTGTCTCGTGCTCCACATGTCAAGGATCAAGACCAACAAGTCGTCTGTCTCGTGCTCCACATGTCAAGGATCAAGGCCAACAAGCCGCCTGCCTCGTGCTCCACATGTCAAGGGACAAGGCCAACAAGCCGTCTGCCTCGTGCTCCACATGTCAAGGATCAAGGCCAACAAGTCGTCTGTCTCGTGCTCCACATGTCAAGGATCAAGGCCAACAAGCCGTCCGCCTCGTGCTCCACATGTCAAGGGTCAAGGCCAACAAGCCGTCTGCCTCGTGCTCCACATGTCAAGGATCAAGGCCAACAAGTAGTCTGTCTCGTGCTCCACATGTCAAGGATCAAGGCCAACAAGTCGTCTGTCTCGTGTTCCACATGTCAAGGATCAAGGCCAACAAGTCGTCTGTCTCGTGCTCCACATGTCAATGGTCAAGGCCAACAAGCCGCCTGTCTCGTGCTCCACATGTCAAGGGTCAAGGCCAACAAGCCGCCTGTCTCGTGCTCCACATGTCAAGGGTCAAGGCCAACAAGTCGTCTGTCTCGTGCTCCACATGTCAAGGGTCAAGGCCAACAAGCCGTCTGCCTCGTGCTCCACATGTCAAGGGTCAAGGCCAACAAGCCGCCTGTCTCGTGCTCCACATGTCAAGGGTCAAGGCCAACAATTCGTCTGTCTCGTGCTCCACATGTCAAGGATCAAGGCCAACAAGCCGCCTGCCTCGTGCTCCACATGTCAAGGGTCAAGGCCAACAAGCCGTCTGCCTCGTGCTCCACATGTCAAGGATCAAGGCCAACAAGTCGTCTGTCTCGTGCTCCACATGTCAAGGATCAAGGCCAACAAGTCGTCTGTCTCGTGTTCCACATGTCAAGGGTCAAGGCCAACAAGTCGTCTGTCTCGTGCTCCACATGTCAAGGGTAAAGGCCAACAAGTCGTCTGTCTCGTGCTCCACATGTCAAGGGTAAAGGCCAACAAGCCGTCTGTCTCGTGCTCCACATGTCAAGGATCAAGGCCAACAAGCCGTCTGTCTCGTGCTCCACATGTCAAGGATCAAGGCCAACAAGCCGCCTGCCTCGTGCTCCACATGTCAAGGGTCAAGGCCAACAAGCCGTCTGCCTCGTGCTCCACATGTCAAGGATCAAGGCCAACAAGCCGCCTGTCTCGTGCTCCACATGTCAAGGATCAAGGCCAACAAGCCGTCCGCCTCGTGCTCCACATGTCAAGGGTCAAGGCCAACAAGCCGTCTGCCTCGTGCTCCACATGTCAAGGATCAAGGCCAACAAGTCGTCTGTCTCGTGCTCCACATGTCAAGGATCAAGGCCAACAAGTCGTCTGTCTCGTGTTCCACATGTCAAGGGTCAAGGCCAACAAGTCGTCTGTCTCGTGCTCCACATGTCAAGGGTAAAGGCCAACAAGTCGTCTGTCTCGTGCTCCACATGTCAAGGATCAAGACCAACAAGTCGTCTGTCTCGTGCTCCACATGTCAAGGATCAAGGCCAACAAGCCGCCTGCCTCGTGCTCCACATGTCAAGGGACAAGGCCAACAAGCCGTCTGCCTCGTGCTCCACATGTCAAGGATCAAGGCCAACAAGTCGTCTGTCTCGTGCTCCACATGTCAAGGATCAAGGCCAACAAGCCGTCCGCCTCGTGCTCCACATGTCAAGGGTCAAGGCCAACAAGCCGTCTGCCTCGTGCTCCACATGTCAAGGATCAAGGCCAACAAGTCGTCTGTCTCGTGTTCCACATGTCAAGGATCAAGGCCAACAAGTCGTCTGTCTCGTGTTCCACATGTCAAGGGTCAAGGCCAACAAGTCGTCTGTCTCGTGCTCCACATGTCAAGGGTAAAGGCCAACAAGCCGTCTGTCTCGTGCTCCACATGTCAAGGATCAAGGCCAACAAGCCGTCTGTCTCGTGCTCCACATGTCAAGGATCAAGGCCAACAAGCCGCCTGCCTCGTGCTCCACATGTCAAGGGTCAAGGCCAACAAGCCGTCTGCCTCGTGCTCCACATGTCAAGGATCAAGGCCAACAAGCCGCCTGTCTCGTGCTCCACATGTCAAGGATCAAGGCCAACAAGCCGTCCGCCTCGTGCTCCACATGTCAAGGGTCAAGGCCAACAAGCCGTCTGCCTCGTGCTCCACATGTCAAGGATCAAGGCCAACAAGCCGCCTGTCTCGTGCTCCACATGTCAAGGGTCAAGGCCAACAAGCCGCCTGTCTCGTGCTCCACATGTTAAGGGTCAAGGCCAACAAGCCGTCTGTCTCGTGCTCCACATGTCAAGGATCAAGGCCAACAAGCCGCCTGTCTCGTGCTCCACATGTCAAGGGTCAAGGCCAACAAGCCGCCTGTCTCGTGCTCCACATATCAAAGGTCAAGGCCAACAAGCCAGACCGCCTCGTGCTCCAATTGTCAAGGATCAAGGCCATCAAGTCGTCTGTCTCGTGCTCCACATGTCAAGGGTCAAGGCCAACAAGCCGTCTGTCTCGTGCTCCACATGTCAAGGATCAAGGCCAACAAGCCGTCTGTCTCGTGCTCCACATGTCAAGGGTCAAGGCCAACAAGCCGCCTGTCTCGTGCTCCACATATCAAAGGTCAAGGCCAACAAGCCAGACCGCCTCGTGCTCCAATTGTCAAGGATCAAGGCCATCAAGTCGTCTGTCTCGTGCTCCACATGTCAAGGGTCAAGGCCAACAAGCCGTCTGTCTCGTGCTCCACATGTCAAGGGTCAAGGCCAACAAGCCGTCTGCCTCGTGCTCCACATGTCAAGGATCAAGGCCATCAAGCCGTCTGTCTCGTGCTCCACATGTCAAGGATCAAGGCGAACAATTCGTCTATCTCGTGCTCCACATGTCAAGGGTCAAGGCCAACAAGCCGTCTGTCTCGTGCTCCACATGTCAAGGGTCAAGGCCAACAAGCCGTCTGTCTCGTGCTCCACATGTCAAGGGTCAAGGCCAACAATTCGTCTTCTCGTGCTCCATATGTCAAGGGTCAAGGCCAACAAGCCGCCTGTCTCGTGTTCCACATGTCAAGGGTCAAGGCCAACAAGCCGTCTGTCTCGTGCTCCACATGTCAAGGGTCAAGGCCAACAAGCCGTCTGCCTCGTGCTCCACATGTCAAGGATCAAGGCCATCAAGCCGTCTGTCTCGTGCTCCACATGTCAAGGGTCAAGGCCAACAAGTCATCTCTCTCCTGCTCCACATGTCAAGGGTCAAGGCCAACAATTCGTCTTCTCGTGCTCCATATTTCAAGGGTCAAGGCCAACAAGCCGTCCGCCTCGTGCTCCACATGTCAAGGGTCAAGGCCAACAAGTCGTCTGTCTCGTGCTCCACATGTCAAGGGTCAAGGCCAACAATTCGTCTTCTCGTGCTCCATATGTCAAGGGTCAAGGCCAACAAGCCGCCTGTCTCGTGTTCCACATGTCAAGGGTCAAGGCCAACAAGCCGCCTGTCTCGTGTTCCACATGTCAAGGGTCAAGGCCAACAAGCCGTCTGTCTCGTGCTCCACATGTCAAGGGTCAAGGCCAACAAGTCGAATGTCTCGTGTTCCACATGTCAAGGGTCAAGGCCAACAAGCTGTTTGCTGCTCCAGGAGAGAGAGAGACTCAGCTGCTTTTTGCTTCTCCAGGAGAACGAACGAACGAACAGACTTTATTTTCAAAGGGTAACAAATTGGGCACGCATGCCCGTCTTACATTCGGCCCTTCCAATCATTCATCTTTCTTTCATCAACAGTACATAGGAAAAAACATTGTCACATGAATTTTGTAAACATAAACAATGCATATTACTATGTTATGAGACACATCCACCACCCACCCACACATCCCCCATTCACTCCAACTCCCCCACCCAACCACACACACCTACAATACATTCCCTCACCCATCCACCATATCCCTACACCTACACATCTCCCCACCCACACACACCTATCACCCACCACACATCCCATCCACCCACATCCCAAGCACACATACATTCAATAACCCACACATCCCTCACCTACACACATCTCCCCACCCACTCACATATCCTCTACCCGTCCCATTTCCCACCAACAATCACTCACCCAATATCCTCCTCCACCCACACACCTCCAACCACCCAACCAAACACACATTCCTCGGCCACACACATGTCTCCCCGTCAACTCACATATTCCGCACCTACCCACACACAAATTCCGCACTCACCCACATAATCTTCCATCTCCCCCAGCCCACTCACAGATCCCGAGCCCACACCTACAAACATCCCCCACCATCTCCTAACCTGCACACACTCACCCACCCACATATCCTCTACCCACCCACACATCCTCTACCCACCCATCCCCCAACCAAACATCCCTTAACCACACACCCTTACTCATATACAATCACCCACCCACACATCCTCTACGCAACCACACATCCTCCATCCACCCATTCCGCCAGCCACATATCCCTTAACCACACACCCCTACCCATATACACACACATCCCCACCCACGCACAATCTCCCCACCCATACAAACATCCCTCACACACATCCCCACCCACCAACACATCCCCCATTCACAAACACACACCTCCCATCCACGTACACACAACCCACACACACATCCCCAACCCATACACTCATCCCCTCACACATCCCTAGACACACGTACTTATCCCTCAACCACTAACACCTACACATCCCTTACCCACTCATCAACACATACAACTCCTATCTACCCACCCACACTCACACACCCCAACCACCCATCTAAGCACACATCCCCCACCCTCACACATATCCTTAACCCACCCGCAAACCCAACCACACCTTCACCCACCCACACAAACATCATTTATCACACCCAGCTCCCCTCCCACACAACACCCTACCCACACACATCCTAAAAACACATCCCTCACCCACACACACATCTATCCACACATCTCCTACCCATCCACTCATCCCCCAACTACAATCACCCTCACTACCCACACATACATCCTCCATCCAGCCACACACACCCCCACCCAGCCAGACATATCCCCCACCCACACACACCTCCAAATTCATCACCCACACCCATCACGCACCCCTCCCCCAACCCACACACATCCCCCACACACATTCATCCACACATCTCTCACCCACACACACTCCCCACCCATTCACCCAAACATCCCACGCCCATACATATCCCTCACCCACACACACATCCGCAAACCCACAACCACCCTCGCCTGCACACATCTCCCACCCACAACATATCCCCACATCCACATCTCCCCACCCACACATATACCCCCCCCCCCCATCCCATAACCCACCATCAATCATCCACCAACATATCCTCCTCCACCCACTCACCCACAACCACTTAGACAAACACACGTCCCCACCCACAAACACATCTCCCCGCCAACCCATACATCTCGCACGCACCCACACACAAATCCCCCACCCACCCACACAATCCCACCCCGCCCACCCACACATCCTGAGCCCACCCACACACATCTCGAATCCACCCACACACACACATCCCCCCATCCCCCAACCTACTATTATGATCAAACTCCCACACTTTACACACACATACAGTGACGATTGTCGTGGGCATTGTCGCAAAATTGTAAAGAAAATGGAGAAAAATTGTACATATACATTTTGTAACTTAAAAATTAGTGATGCAATTCAACTCTCTCTCTCTCTCTCTCTCTCTCTCTCTCTCTCTCTCTCTCTCTCTCTCTCTCTCTCTCTCTCTCTCTCTCTCTCTCACTCACTAACAAAGGACAATGTGACCGGCGAGGTCACGTGGTCTCCACATACCATGGGTATCCTGCCCAATAACCAACGTTAATACGTTAACGAGAGAGAGACCTAGCTGCTGTTTGCTGATCCAGGAGAGAGAGAGACCTAGCTGCTGTTTGCTGATCCAGGAGAGAGAGAGACCTAGCTGCTGTTTGCTGCTGGGTGAGACAGACCTAGTCCCCTCTGCCGTGCTTCCACCTTGACGAGGTAGAGGGGCTTGTGCGTTCCAATGACCCCAAGAGCTATGCCGACGGTAGCACAACTACTGGTAGGGTCACCCATGTCGGACAGGTCAAGGAAGAGGAACCAGACGAAGAGACACACAAACCTGCTGCCTTGTAGGTAGACTAGGGACAGTCAAAGGCTAGGGAAAGCACCCCGAAAAATGCTTGTCGAAATCGGATGTACTGAGCCACAGGCTTGACAAAGCATTGCAACGTAACTTTATAATTTCATGATGCCACAGATGAAACTTAATCGTTCTGGTGCTAATCCCGCGAAGTTCCATCAGGCGGTGATAGTGCCGGGCCCCCTGCCTCGAGGGGGTCCACCCATGACTACTGGTGGTCACCTTCCCCTGTGCTATGAGGTCAAGGCACAGAGGAGTAGGTTAAGAGCTATTGACCAAACACCCCGGACACTCAACATACTACAGTGGAATGCCGAAGGAGGTTATAACAAGAAAGTATCCCTAACAAAACGTCTTCATACAGACAGAATAGATGTGGCATGCATTCAAGAGACACACCTCAACGCCAATCACAAATTCTCAGTCAGAGGATACCAGGCCACACGCTTCGACCGCCAAGGACACAAAGGAGGAGTTCTACTACTTACACGAAATGCAATACCTTGCAGCGAAGTATCTGTGATCTCTGACAACCAAACGGAATTTTATAGGTTTTGATATAATGATACAGGACGTGAAACTAAGAATTTACAATCTGTATAGCCCAGCAGATAAGGACCTTACACTCTCAAACATGAAAACAACTGACACAAACTGCATTATTGTCGGAGACTTTAATAGCCGTTCAGAAAGATGGGGATACCCAGATACTGACAAAAGAGGAGATGAAGTGGAGGACTATGAAATAGACTCAAATCTCCATCTACTCAACAAAGCGGATGGCACACCGAGCTTATACTCCAGAAGATGGTTTACCACTTCTACTCCAGACTTAGCTTTCTGCACAGGAGACATCCTCCACAAAATCGATCGCCATGTGCTTGACCAATTAGCAGGTAGTGACCACAGGCCAATCAAGCTTGTAATGAATATGGAGTATGTTCCACAGGAGCAAAAGCCTTTGCACCGCTGGAATTAAAAACGAGCAGATTGGGACAGATTTGCCATACCAACAGACAAATATTGTGAAAACATAAATACACGATATGGCAACATGAAGCAAATGGCGGAAAGTCTAAACAGAGCAATAATACAGGCGGCCACTGAGTCTATTCCAAGAGGAGCGAGGAAAAATTACAAACCATACTGGACTGAAGAACTACAAATTTTGGAGGACAAAGTTGAAGATGCCAGGAAGACAGCAGAGAGAGAGAATAAACAACTGAAGCGAACATCTCTCTCAAAGCCATCTCAGCAAAATATAAGAGAACAGTAAATCAAACATCAAGAGATTGTTGGAGGGAAAAAACAGAAAACCTGAATTTTGACAGGGATGGAAACAAACTATGGAAACTAGTGAAAGCCATGAACAATGAAGGACCTAGACACAAACAAATAAGAATTAAACAAGGAAATGCTCTTCTTACAGGAAAAAAGGCTGCAAATGCACTAATGGAACACTATGCCAGTGCAAACCACATTGATATTACAACCGAACAGAAGAAAGCAATCAAAGACAAACAGATACATCATAGTAATACAGAGACAGCACCAGAAGATATGATGGCAAATCTAACAATGGAAGAAATGGAACAGGCAATGAATACCCTAAAAAAGAAGAAAACAACAGGAAAGGATGGAATCACAAATGAAATGTTATAGGACTAGGCATTAAGGCAAAAAAGAAACTACTAGCAGTCCTAAATTACAGCTGGAAGAGAGGAATAGTCCCACAGGCATGGAAGGAAGCTATACTAATACCAGTCCCAATGAAAGGAAATGACCTGGAAGAACCAAATGGCTATCGACCTATCAGTCTACTTAGCTGTGCAGGAAAATTAATGGAACGCATTATCAATGGCAGGCTAACATGGCATCTGGAAGAAAACCAACTCTTAACACCACACCAAGCAGGATTCAGAAAGTACAGATCCACTGAAGATCAAATA
This sequence comes from Cepaea hortensis, assembly GCA_963921405.1. Taxonomy (NCBI): domain Eukaryota; kingdom Metazoa; phylum Mollusca; class Gastropoda; order Stylommatophora; family Helicidae; genus Cepaea; species Cepaea hortensis. The sequence continues at coordinate 3,224,329 of OY992877.1, forward strand.
ACCTATATAGCTCAGGAAATAGAGGATGCCTTCCAAGAGAAAAAGCACACACTAGCAGTCTGGATAGATTTAGAAAAAGCATTTGATAAAGTATGGAAGGAAGGACTGAAAGTAAAACTGCAAACAATGCATGTCTGTGGTGAAATGTATAAATGGGTCAGCCACTACCTTGAGAACAGAACTGCCAGGACAAAAGTACAAGGACAAACAAGCAAAATGATGCTGTTGGAGCAAGGTGTCCCCCAAGGAGGAGTTCTTTCGCCAACATTATTCCTAGCATATATAAATGGCATCACGGAAAATTTTCCAGCCAGAGTACACACATCCTCCTTTGCAGATGTACTAGCCATATGGACATCTGAAGAATATATTAGTACAGCTAACAGCAGAATACAGCAAGCCTTATTAGCGATACAGGACTGGTCAAAATCATGGCTAGTGAAGATAAGTGAGGAGAAAACAACATGCACAGTGTTCTCTCTCTCAAATAAAACTCAGCAACCTAAGCTGGTATTGAATGGAAAAATATTGCGCTATGAAGAAAATCCAAACTATCTAGGAGTCACCTTTGATCGTCGCCTGACATGGAAGACAAAGGTTGAGAATTATCGAACAAGAGCAAGGCAAAGAGTGGCAATCATGAAAAAGATTGCTGGTACAACGTGGGGAGCAGATGAGAAAGTTTTCAAGAAGTTGTATACTGGACGGGTGAGGCCAGTACTGGAATATGGCATTGCAGCTTGGGCAACAGCAGCTAAGTCAAACTTTAACAAAATAAGTAGAGTCCAAAACCAAGGAATGCGAATCATAACTGGAAGCCTGAAGACAACGCCTATTAATGAACTAGAAAAGATCACTTGTTTACAACCAATGCAGGATAGAAGAGATAGCAGAGCCCAGCAACAAGCAGAAAAATTTAGAAGATTGACAGACCACCCTATGTATAACAGGTTTAATGGTTTTGGAAAGGTAAGACTGAAGCGTAGCAACTTTGTAGAAACTGTAAAAGGAAAAATTAGGGCAGATCCCATATTTAACATATCAACAGTCAACCCCATTTACAATGCACACAAATTCCCAGTTTGGAGACAGCAGCAACTGCCTGAGATGATAGAAAATATTCCTGGTATTGAGAAAAAGAACACTCAGAATGAAACCGAAAGAAGAAAAATAACCCTAAATTACATAAAAGAACATTACCCAAGCAGCAATTGGACCCATGCATATACAGATGGATCAGCCAAAAATTCAATAGAAAATGGAGGAGGAATTCTCCTAAATTTAAAAAATGGAGTGAAAAAACACAGTCAGTGGCAACTGGAAAATTTTCAAGTAACTTAAAAGCGGAGGTAGAGGCTTTGAAAACTGCAGCAGAAATGCTCTTGATGGAGGAAAATAAAGAGAAGCAAATAGCTATCTTCACAGATGCAAAGTCAGCTGTCTCAATACTGAAGATCAAAAACAGCACAGAACTAGCTGACCTAAGAGCAGCACTCCATGGTCTATGCCAGAAATCCAAAAAAGTTGTAATACAGTGGATCCCATCACATTGCAGTATACCTGGAAATGAAGAGGCTGACAGGCTAGCAAAAGAGGGTGGACGACTACCACAGCCTGACATAGACATAACCTATAATGAGGCAAAGAGGTTGATAAAAAGCACATATAGAACCAAATGAGAATCAGAGCATCCAGGCCATCAGAAGGATGATGCATATTACAAACTCGACCGAAGTGAACAAGTAGCAATCTTCAGACTCCGCACAGGACATAACAGGCTGAAATACCACTTGTTCAATAAACTAACGATAGGAGATACGGATGAATGTAAATGTGGAACTTGTAAAATGACAGCAAAACATTTGCTGCAGGAGTGCCCAATATATGCAGAACAGAGAAAGTTATTTTGGCCCACACCTGCTTCATTTAAGGACAAGCTCTATGGAGATATCAACAAGCTCAAGTTGACCGCAGCTTACTTTAACTACATTCAGGTTTACATCTAAAGGTGCATGAAGAAGTATTTAGACTGCCACACTTCATACCACAGGCATGTCGGTTACAAAAGCGTCCCAGAAGCATGAAATCGAAAGCTCACTGTGTGGATGTCATCTCAAGACTGCATTCTTCTGGTTTCGGGAAGAACAGCCTATGGTGAACGGAAGGTCCAATATACGGAAGTGAGGCTAAGCAGCCAGGTGCAGGATATGACTATTCCTTGGGTGAGCCCAGTACCAGAGCGCTGTGTGTCGGTTCTGCAAGTATAGAAGCCTCCTTGGATGGCGGGGAATGCCCATGGTCTGCCCCTGCCTTCCCTTGAGGACTGACCAGGATGTCTTTGGCTGTTCTATATGGGCCAGCTGAGATGGGAGATAACACCACAACAGTGAGAGTCAAACGTCCTAAGAAACCCCCGGGAAGGTTAACTCGGTCAACAAATGCCCGTAGAAGTCGGATGTGTCGGCCTAACGACGCAAGAACGCAGCTCTGCTGTAAACGGGCACAACGCAGTCACGTCCGAAAAAAAGAAACTCCGGATGAACCCAGAAGAAGAAGCAGACAGACCTAGTTGTTGTTTGCTGCTGCGTGAGAGACCTCGCTTCAGTTTGCGAGACCTAGCTACTGTTTGTTGCTGGGTGAGAGAGAGACATAGCTGCGGTTTACTGCTGTGTGAGAGACCTAGCTGCTGTTTGTTGCTGGGTGAGAGAGAGACCCTGCTTCTGTTTGCTGCTGGGTGAGAGAGAGACCCTGTTTCTGTTTGCTGCTGGGTGAGAGACCTCGCTGCAGTTTGCGAGACCTAGCTACTGTTTGTTGCTGGGTGAGAGAGAGAGACCCTGCTTCTGTTTGCTGCTGGGTGAGAGAGAGACCCTGCTTCTGTTTGCTGCTGGGTGAGAGAGAAACCCTGCTTCTGTTTGCTGCTGGGTGAGAGAGAGACCCTGCTTCTGTTTGATGCTGGGTGAGAGAGAGACCCTGCTTCTGTTTGCTGCTGGGTGAGAGAGAGACCCTGCTTCTGTTTGCTGCTGGGTGAGAGAGAGACCCTGCTTATGTTTGCTGCTGGGTGAGAGAGAGACCCTGCTTCTGTTTGCTGCTGGGTGAGAGAGAGACCCTGCTTCTGTTTGCTGCTGGGTGAGAGAGAGAGACCATGCTTCTGTTTGATGCTGGGTGAGAGAGAGACCCTGCTTCTGTTTGCTGCTGGGTGAGAGAGAGACCCTGCTTCTGTTTGCTGCTGGGTGAGAGAGACCTAGCTGCTGTTTTTTGCTGGGTGAGAGAGAGAGAGACCCTGCTTCTGTTTGCTGCTGGGTGAGAGAGAGAGAGAGAGACCCTGCTTCTGTTTGCTGCTGGGTGAGAGAGAGAGAGAGACCCTGCTTCTGTTTGCTGCTGGGTGAGAGAGAGAGACCCTGCTTCTGTTTGCTGCTGGGTGAGAGAGAGAGAGACCCTGCTTCTGTTTGCTGCTGGGTGAGAGAGAGAGAGACCCTGCTTATGTTTGCTGCTGGGTGAGAGAGACCTAGCTGCTGTTTGTTGCTGTGCGAGAGAGACCCTGCTGCTGTTTGCTGCTGGATGAGAGACCTCGCTGCAGTTTGCGAGACCTAGCTACTGTTTGCTGCTGGGTGAGAGAGAGAGACCCTGCTTATGTTTGCTGCTGGGTGAGAGAGACCTAGCTGCTGTTTGTTGCTGGGTGAGAGAGACCTAGCTGCTGTTTGTTGCTGTGCGAGAGAGACCCTGCTGCTGTTTGCTGCTGGATGAGAGACCTCGCTGCAGTTTGCGAGACCTAGGTACTGTTTGCTGCTGGGTGAGAGAGAGAGACCCTGCTTCTGTTTGCTGCTGGGTGAGAGAGAGAGAGACCCTGCTTCTGTTTGCTGCTGGGTGAGAGAGAGAGAGACCCTGCTTCTGTTTGCTGCTGGGTGAGAGAGAGAGAGACCCTGCTTCTGTTTGCTGCTGGGTGAGAGAGAGAGAGACCCTGCTTCTGTTTGCTGCTGGGTGAGAGAGAGAGAGACCCTGCTTCTGTTTGCTGCTGGGTGAGAGAGAGAGACCCTGCTTCTGTTTGCTGCTGGGTGAGAGAGAGAGAGACCCTGCTTCTGTTTGCTGCTGGGTGAGAGAGAGAGAGAGACCCTGCTTCTGTTTGCTGCTGGGTGAGAGAGAGAGAGAGACCCTGCTTCTGTTTGCTGCTGGGTGAGAGAGAGAGAGAGACCCTGCTTCTGTTTGCTGCTGGGTGAGAGAGAGAGAGACCCTGCTTCTGTTTGCTGCTGGGTGAGAGAGAGAGAGACCCTGCTTCTGTTTGCTGCTGGGTGAGAGAGAGAGAGACCCTGCTTATGTTTGCTGCTGGGTGAGAGAGACCTAGCTGCTGTTTGTTGCTGTGCGAGAGAGACCCTGCTGCTGTTTGCTGCTGGATGAGAGACCTCGCTGCAGTTTGCGAGACCTAGCTACTGTTTGCTGCTGGGTGAGAGAGAGAGACCCTGCTTCTGTTTGCTGCTGGGTGAGAGAGAGACCCTGCTTCTGTTCGCTGCTGGGTGAGAGAGAGACCCTGCTGCTGTTTGTTGCTGGGTGAGAGAGACCCTGCTGCTGTTTGTTGTTGGGTGAGAGAGACCTAGCTGCTGTTTGTTGCTGGGTGAGAGAGACCTAGCTGCTGTTTGTTGTTGGGTGAGAGAGACCCTGCTGCTGTTTGCTGCTGGATGAGAGACCTCGCTGCAGTTTGCGAGACCTAGCTACTGTTTGTTGCTGGGTGAGAGAGAGAGACCCTGCTTCTGTTTGCTGCTGGGTGAGAGAGAGACCCTGCTGCTGTTTGTTGCTGGGTGAGAGAGACCTAGCTGCTGTTTGTTGCTGTGCGAGAGAGACCCTGCTGCTGTTTGCTGCTGGATGAGAGACCTCGCTGCAGTTTGCGAGACCTAGCTACTGTTTGCTGCTGGGTGAGAGAGAGAGACCCTGCTTCTGTTTGCTGCTGGGTGAGAGAGAGACCCTGCTTCTGTTCGCTGCTGGGTGAGAGAGAGACCCTGCTGCTGTTTGTTGCTGGGTGAGAGAGACCCTGCTGCTGTTTGTTGTTGGGTGAGAGAGACCTAGCTGCTGTTTGTTGCTGGGTGAGAGAGACCTAGCTGCTGTTTGTTGTTGGGTGAGAGAGACCCTGCTGCTGTTTGCTGCTGGATGAGAGACCTCGCTGCAGTTTGCGAGACCTAGCTACTGTTTGCTGCTGGGTGAGAGAGAGAGACCCTGCTTCTGTTTGCTGCTGGGTGAGAGAGAGACCCTGCTTCTGTTCGCTGCTGGGTGAGAGAGAGACCTCGCTGCAGTTTGTTGCTGGGTGAGAGAGACCCTGCTGCTGTTTGCTGCTGGATGAGAGACCTCGCTGCAGTTTGCGAGACCTAGCTACTGTTTGTTGCTGGGTGAGAGAGAGACCTCGCTGCAGTTTGTTGCTGGGTGAGAGAGAGACCTAGCTGCTGTTTGTTGTTGGGTGAGAGAGAGACCTAGCTACTGTTTGTTGCTGGGTGAGAGAGAGACCTAGCTGCTGTTTGTTGTTGGGTGAGAGAGACCTAGCTGCTGTTTGTTGCTGGGTGAGAGAGACCTAGCTGCTGTTTGTTGCTGGGTGAGAGAGACCCTGCTGCTGTTTGCTGCTGGATGAGAGACCTCGCTGCAGTTTGCGAGACCTAGCTACTGTTTGTTGCTGGGTGAGAGAGAGACCTAGCTACTGTTTGTTGCTGGGTGATAGAGAGACCTCGCTGCAGTTTGTTGCTGGGTGAGAGAGAGACCTAGCTGCTGTTTGTTGCTGGGTGAGAGAGAGACCTAGCTGCTGTTTGTTGTTGGGTGAGAGAGAGACCTAGCTACTGTTTGTTGCTGGGTGAGAGCGAGACATAGCTGCTGTTTACTGCTGTGTGAGAGACCTAGCTGTTGTTTGTTACTGGGTGAGAGAGGCCTAGCTGCTGTTGCTGCTCAGAGAGAGAGAGAGAGAGAGAGAGAGAGAGAGAGAGATCTAGCTGCTGTTTGCTGCTCGAGTGGAGAGACCTAGCTGCTGTTTGCTGTTTGGGGAGAGAGCCCCAGCTGCTATTTGAGAAGAGAGACAGAGAACTAGCTACTGTTTGCCACCCGAGAAGAGAGACCTAGCTGCTCTTTGAGAAGAGAGACCTAATTGCCCGTTTGAGAACGAACGAACAAACATTATTTTCAAAGGGAAACAAATTGGGCACGCAGAAGCGTCTTACATTCGGCCTTTCCAATCACTCATCTTTTGTTCATCAATAGTGCATGATACATTCACATAGGGAAAAACATTGTCAAATGAATGTTGTAAACATAAACAATGCATATTACCATGTTATGAGACACATCCCCCACCACTAACACCCACACATACATTCCCCCACCCCAACACACAACCCAGGCACTCACCCACATATCCTTCACCACCCATCCACACACACCCAAGCACACATCCACCACCCATCCACACATCCCCACTTACAGACATTTCTCCGCCCACAGAATCTCTTCCATGCATTCACACCCTCCACCCATCCCCCAACAATACACAAATCCCCACCCACACACAAATACTACGAACAAACTTCCACACTTTACACACCCATATACTGACGACTATCGTGAGCATCATCATAAAAAGAATTCAAACTTGGGGAAAAAATTGGACAGCATGGAAAAACTGGAAAAGATGTGAAAATGACAAAATTGTACATTGTGTAACATAAAAAAGTAGTGATCCAATTCAATAAGATAATTCCTGGAATTGACATAAACATAATGGAATAAGCAGTGCATACAGTACATGTTAAATTCAAATGGCAGTAAAAATGCTAATATGGAAGATGATACAGAGAAAACATGGAATAGCATGTCACGTGACATGCGTGCGCTCAACTCTCTCTATATCTCTCTCTCTCACTCATACATACTCTATAACTCTCTTACTCACACTCTTTCACCTACACACATACAGACATACTCTCACATACACATAAGCACACATACATGCACACACACACACACAAACACCCACGTACACACATAGACACACATATACAGTATAAACACACACATAGACACACATAAACACATGCACACCTACACACATATATACGCACACATACAAACATACCCATACACACATTCACGCATGTACACACATAAACATACATACTCGCATATGTGCACCTGCACACACAAAAGCACCCACATACCCACACAAAAGCACCACACATACACACACATACAGAGACCTAGCTGCTGTTTGAGAAGAGAGACCTAACTGCTGTTTTCTGTTCGGGCTGAATGGATCAGAGTGTTCGTTCTGATACAACTGGTGTGCTGATACTGAGGTTGGGGGTTCACCCCTACATCAGACAGTTGGACTAAACTGTTGACTTCTTATCTTTAACTTGGGGACGTAAATTACAAGTACCTCTGAATTCGGAGTGGGGTCGCCTGATAGCGAGGGACACTGGTAATAGGGAAAGCTAATCTACACGCAAAAGTCAGTCCAGGGCAACTAGAAGTAGTGTGTATCGACTAAGATTGAGTTCAAAATTAGCGAGGGCCCAACAAAAATATATGGTGCTGGTAGAAGGAACACAAGGATCCCTGTCACAGACATTGAGACACACTGGGTCATATGGTGCTGGTAGAAGGAACACAAGGACCCCTGTCACAGACATTGAGACACACTGGGTCATATGGTGCTGGTAGAAGGAACACAAGGACCCCTGTCACAGACATTGAGACACACTGGGTCATATGGTGCTGGTAGAAGGAACACAAGGACCCCTGTCACAGACATTGAGACACACTGGGTCATATGGTGCTGGTAGAAGGAACACAAGGACCCCTGTCACAGACATTGAGACACACTGGGTCATATGGTGCTGGTAGAAGGAACACAAGGACCCCTGTCACAGACATTGAGACACACTGGGTCATATGGTGCTGGTAGAAGGAACACAAGGACCCCTGTCACAGACATTGAGACACACTGGGTCATATGGTGCTCGCCTCATATTGTTATCAACTCAGCAGCACTGGGTGGCTGATGTGCTCACAGCCCAGAGAATCTCCTGGCACCCAGGTTTGGCTGGGGCCACCTAAGATCCTCTGTCAATGTTTTCTTCTTCTTCTTTGCGTTCACCCAGAGTGTTTCTTCAGATGCGATTGCGGTGTGTCTCGTTATGCACCCTTGGGTCGAAATCCGTAGGCCAACACATCCGACTTTTAGCGTGCAATTTTGACCAGGTTAGCATTCCTGGGGATTTTGGCCATTCTGTCCTCTGGATCGTCATTGATTACCAACAACGGTGACACAATGAAAGAAATTAAACGACGACTATAAATTGCTCTTCAAAGACTAAAACAACTGAATAAATTATGGAATGGGACAGAGAGAACTACAAAAATTAGATTTTTAAGAGCATGCATCTTTCCCATTGCAACATACGCCTGTGAGACCTGGACACTTACTAAACAAGCGGAACAGCGCATAAATGCCTTTGAATATAAATGTTATAGACGAGTTCTAAGAATATCTTGGGTAAAGAAAAGAACAAATGCATCAATACTTCAAGAGCTGAATATTGAAGAAGGATGGCTATTAAAGACGATGAAACAAAGAAAATTGAAATATTTTGGTCACTTGAAACGTCACGAAAGTTTGGAGAGAACAATAATGGAGGGGTATATGTCTTGGAAGAGAGGAAGAGGAAGGCCAAAGAGAAGATGGGTGCAGGATGTGGCGGATGATCTCCAGATGGGTGTATCGGACGCGGGACATCTTGCTTACGATCGAGAAGTTTTCCGGAAAGTTGTTATGGGAGCGAGGTTCTGCAAAGGACATGCTACTGAATGCATGAATGAATGTCCTCTGGATCTAGGTTTAATGTCACAATTAAAGGTAGGAATCACGGAATTGGTGGTTCTTCGTTGTTATTGGGAATGCCATGCCGTTCCTCACGTGAATCATATGACCTACCCGTCTTTCACGTACTCCACTTATCTAAAATTGTTCCTGGGTCTTATGCGCCTGCCTTCTTTGGATTTCAGACATTCTGTTTACATGCATGTTCCTTAGTTAATGAGGCCATTGGTTTTTATGTGCATTAATTTGATATTTTGGGTGTTGTATTGTGTTTACATTTTCCTCAAGCTATGCTTCTTTTGCCTCTTTAATGCTGTGGCCTAATTATTGCAGTAATTTCTGTCAGTACCTTCCTTCCTAGTTTTTGACGGTCCCCAGCCCTGCAGCTGTAAAACTAGGATTCTGATCCTAACCCTTAACCCTGCCAGTAACACAGGTCATGGGGACACACATGATTCATCTACTTAGAAAAGGTGGAGACCTGATGAATAATTATGTCGACATGTCTTAACTCATAGTATTTGTACACAAATAAACCACATATAATAACTTGCACAGTATGTTTGCTGTCATATTTTGCTGCATTTTGTCAGGTGCATACTGCAACGTTATATGCAGTGTTTGAAAATATTCCTGGTCCAAGTTTTGTATTCACCCTAAGTAAAGTTCATGCAACATAATCAATCAATCAGTCAATCAGGTGCCATCTCCACAATGAAGGTTGGCTGCAATGGATCTCCAACACTGTCTGTCTCTCGCCTTGACTGTACATTCTGTCAGGCTGATGTTCGTCCTTCTCTTGATGTTATCTTCCCATTTGTATCGTTGTCTACTTCTTGCTCGCTTACCCTCAACCTTGCCTTCCAGTATGGTTTTTATAAGAGTATCATGTCTTTTAACATGGCCGAAATATTTCATTTGCCTCCTCTTTATTTCTTTCATCAACTCTCTCTTCATTCCCAGTTTTTCTAGAACCTCTGCATTTGATTGTTTTTGTTTCCGTGAAATATGACCTATTCGTCTGTATATCCACATCTCCAGGGCTTCTATGCGACTTTCTAGTTACTTGTTCAATGTCCAGACTTCCGCGCCATACAGTAGCGTTGAATATACGTAGCCTTTGACAATTCTCATTTTGAATGCGTTATTAATTTCTCTAGATGTTAATACTGATTTCATGCCGTTGAAAGCATTTTTGGCCATTCATATTCTCTTTTTGATTTCTATTTCACTTCCGCCATCATCTGTTATTATATGTCCAAGATAAGAGAAACTTGTTACTTGTTCCAGTATCTGCCCGTTTACTGTGATGTTCATTGATGACCTTTCCTTTTCATTGCTAATTATCATAGTTTTTGTAGCAGCTTTCTCCGTAACCCCGAATACTCTCGTGGTTGACGTGAGCGCACGAGAATTGAAAGCGGTTCGAGTCGGGCCAGTGGCTTATGAGAGTATGGAGCCGGTCGCTCAGAAAGTAATGGCTAACTACTGAGTGTAATCTTGCCAATAAATCAACAATCAGCTGAAAAATGCTGATGTTGACAGCGATGTCCTGTAAAGGATATGTAAACATTTATTTATTTAATATCTAAGCCACATCCTGCACTGTGCCTGTTTACTTCTTCCACTAGGTCTTGAAACACTTGCTCACTTTCTGCTAGTAACACGGTATCGTCAGCCTATCTAAGATTGTTTATGATTCTTCCACTGATGTTAAGTCCAGGCATTTCAACTTGTTTAAAAATTCTTTCTGTGTATAGGTTGAAGAGACTTGGGGACAGTACACATTCCTGCCGTACTCCTCTTTTTATCTCTATAGGCGACGAATAGTTATTTCCGCATCTAATAGACGCCACTTGTTCCCAGTACAAGGTACTAATACGTCTGATGTCCTTTGCGTCTACTCCTATATCTTGAAGGCACGTAATTAGTCGTTCATGTTGTACTCTATGAAAAGCTCTCTTGTAGTCTATAAAACAAACATATATACTTTTTTAAACTTGTATATATTTTTAAATTAACATCCTCAAACAGATACAGGCAACATAATAGGTAAATACAAAACTTGGACTGGCAATATTTTCAAATACTGCACAGTCATTAAAAATACACCATGCATCATATGAAGTGAATGAATAGATTAATAACATTTTGGCTGAAATACGTACCACACAAAGTCACTGGTATAAATCATGGTATATATGCTCAAAATCTGGCTTTTTATTTGTTTGTTTTTTTAGGAGCTCATTTTGGAAAACTATTTCTGATTCTGATTGGCTATAATAAGTTAGTCATTCATTTGAAACTCGCTGTTTCAGATGAACTTGTACCACGACATGATCTCAACGATACACGTGTTGCTAGGAGATATTGTAGAAATACTGGAATCCACATGCCAATGACATGTGTTGCTAGGAGATATTGTAGAAATACTGGAATCCACATGCCAATGACATGTGTTGCTAGGAGATATTGTAGAAATACTGGAATCCACATGCCAATGACATGTGTTGCTAGGAGATATTGTAGAAATACTGGAATCCACATGCCAATGACATGTGTTGCTAGGAGATATTGTAGAAATACTGGAATCCACATGCCAATGACATGTGTTGCTAGGAGATATTGTAGAAATACTGGAATCCACATGCCAATGACATGTGTTGCTAGGAGATATTGTAGAAATACTGGAATCCACATGCCAATGACATGTGTTGCTAGGAGATATTGTAGAAATACTGGAATCCACATGCCAATGACATGTGTTGCTAGGAGATATTGTAGAAATACTGGAATCCACATTCCAATGACATGTGTTGCTAGGAGATATTGTAGAAATACTGGAATCCACATGCCAACGACATGTGTTGCTAGGAGATATTGTAGAAATACTGGAATGGAATACAAGACATGCATTCTACTTAATCTGACCGTGTAGACTTGTCTACCGGAGTCACTGTAAATGAAATTTGCTAAATGGGGGGGCCAATTATTGAGCCACTGGGAGTAGTGCCTCGTAGACTCAAGGTAACCTGTTCGAGTTATGTTACGAAAGATGTTGATAATATGCACAATAACTTTATAGCTAGAAACAAATATATTGCCTTATCTGTGCCTAAAACGAATTTGACTTTTACACACACAAAATGACTTTTTCAAATACAAAAGTTGGAGAAAGGCCTGGCAAAGAGGATATATTCTGGACGTCACTGGCCAGCTGGTTATTTGTTAAGTTAGTCGACAGTTTATCCTCACGGCACATGAAGGCACTTGTGTATCTCGGTGCCCCTCACCTCAGCGTGTAACATCTGACGACACCGGTCCCAAGTTGGTTTATTATTGTTTGGCCCCCTGCTTCTGGGCCTCTTGTCTTGCTTCACACATTTTGACTTTATGTTCTTGCTGTCAGGTCAAACTTGCAGATTCAGTTATCACTTGATTCATTTTATTGTCCTGCCTTTCCCGGGGATTCATTTAATCCAGTGGTTCTCAACCTTTTTTGGCCCGTGCCCCCCTTCACCATATTTTCAGAACGTCATCCCCCCTTCATATTTCCTACCTACAAATCCCCCCACCCATACACAGTATACGTAAAAATGGAAGGTAAATATGTTAAAACAGATCTAGACATCCACATAAAACGTGATTTGTGAGTCTACTTACTTTATAAAATGAATTTTAGAAGGATGAGATGTACATAACTGTAAAGTATGAAGGGAAAAGCAATATCATGGAATCGGTTCTTGTATTAACGCGATCTTGAAATAATCTCCATTCCCCCCCCCCCCCCATGGAAACCCTAAATTCCCCCCCTCCCTGGGGGGGATTCCCAACCGGTTGAGAACCACTGATTTAATAAGTCTGGTCCATTGCTCATCTGCTTTCCACAGGCCTGACAGCTTGTTCATTTCCTCTTTGACATGCCTGGCCAGGCACAGAATGGAAGCTGGTTGTTTGTCAACCTGGACTTTCTCCGAGACTCAACCCACTGTCTAAGAGTCCAGCCCTTCTTGATCTCCCTGAGCACACTCATTGAGTCACTGAGAGAGCATGTCTGGGTGAAAGTATTCATGTCATGGCGAAAGTCTGTGTCTCCAGGTGTTGTTAGTACAGTTAGTCACTGAGAACCCAGTCGTGTCTGTCTTCATATGATTAGCCTGCATGATAGTTAGGTAGTTATAACATTTTATTGCATGAGTTATTTGCTTCACAGGGTAAGGTAGGAAATTTGCTTTATATACAATCGTAGACAAGCGTATTTGTAGTGTGCATGTTTTTTTTACAATAACTTGTTTTTAACTTCTCAGATCTAGACATAAATTGTCAATGTCTGAAGTGTGATTATTATTTTTTATTTAAATAAACTTCATAACATGCCATTTGTCAATATTCTGGTGAGCTTATTAATATTGTATTACTGAATACATAATAGTTACACTCTTATTGTTTGTGTTTATTGTGAGCATTGATTGGTTGGTGGTTTCTTTGTTTAGTGTGAGTGCTCTTGACTGCTGTCGTGCTTTCATGACAGTGTGTGATTGTGGAAGTTCGGAACCGCAATAATGGATCTGGACTGGGAGAGTATAGTGTTATCTCTTGCTTATGTCTTTATGGTGGCCAAGTTGGTGTAATGGTTAGGGTGTGGCAATGGCAAGAGCATAGTTGAACAAGCTCTCATTAGTCACTGTGGGAGTCGAAGACAGGAGCATAGTTGAACAAGCTCTCATTAGTCACTGTGGGAGTCGAAGACAGGAGCATAGTTGAACAAGCTCTCATTAGTCACTGTGGGAGTCGAAGACAGGAGCATAGTTGAACAAGCTCTCATTAGTCACTGTGGGAGTCGAAGACAGGAGCATAGTTGAACAAGCTCTCATTAGTCACTGTGGGAGTCGAAGACAGGAGCATAGTTGAACAAGCTCTCATTAGTCACTGTGGGAGTCGAAGACAGGAGCATAGTTGAACAAGCTCTCATTAGTCACTGTGGGAGTCGAAGACAGGAGCATAGTTGAACAAGCTCTCATTAGTCACTGTGGGAGTCGAAGACAGGAGCATAGTTGAACAAGCTCTCATTAGTCACTGTGGGAGTCGAAGACAGGAGCATAGTTGAACAAGCTCTCATTAGTCACTGTGGGAGTCGAAGACAGGAGCATAGATGAACAAGCTCTCATTAGTCACTGTGGGAGTCGAAGACAGGAGCATAGTTGAACAAGCTCTCATTAGTCACTGTGGGAGTCGAAGACAGGAGCATAGTTGAACAAGCTCTCATTAGTCACTGTGGGAGTCGAAGACAGGCAGCCTGGTTCTCGGTGCACTCAGGCCTACGAAAATATGATGGTCCGAACACTTCAGATAACCACAGCAGGAACCTGCTGCAGGACGTGTGTGTGTGTGTTTTTTTTTTTACAAATAGATCAACATGCACATATGGGGGGGGGGGGTGTCTGTGGTGAGGTAGTTAACCCCCGGCCTCACACTCAGAAGGCTTTCTGTTCATTTTTGAACCTTTGTCACTTGTGCATTTTTTTTTTTTGGGGGGGGGGGGGGGGACACCCAGAGGTTGTCGTTGAAGCTACAAAGTTTGTGCTGTGTGACGGTTTTGGCAGGTAACTCTGCATAAACAGAGTCGTATGGGATAAAACCTGGCGCAACTAAGTCAAGTCGGTTGCCTGAAAACCTCTATCAACATGTGCATAAACACTCATACTGATGCGTGCATGGTTTTATTTGCATGCGCGCTCACACTCACCTTTAATTTCTCTGTCTTCCTCTCTGTGAGGTTTGACTTGTCACAGCAGAGAGATGATGGAAAAGTTACAGTGCCGTGAACAGAGGCCATATATGCAGGACTAGTTTGTCGACTCTGCTTATTGTCCATACCACTATGGTTAGAAGTTGTGGATAGTTTATCAGTTTGTCAACGCAGCTTATTGTCCATACCACTATGGTTAGAAGTTGTGGATAGTTTATCAGTTTGTCAACGCAGTTTATTGTCCATACCACCATGGTTAGTTGTGGATAGTTTATCAGTTTGTCAACGCAGTTTATTGTCCATACCACCATGGTTAGAAGTTGTGGATAGTTTATCAGTTTGTCAACGCAGTTTATTGTCCATACCACCATGGTTAGAAGTTGTGGATAGTTTATCAGTTTGTCAACGCAGTTTATTGTCCATACAACCATGGTTAGAAGTTGTGGATAGTTTATCAGTTTGTCAACGCAGTTTATTGTCCATACCACCATGGTTAGAAGTTGTGGATAGTTTATCAGTTTGTCAACGCAGTTTATTGTCCATACCACCATGGTTAGAAGTTGTGGATAGTTTATCAGTTTGTCAACGCAGTTTATTGTCCATACCACCATGGTTAGAAGTTGTGGATAGTTTATCAGTTTGTCAACGCAGTTTATTGTCCATACCACCATGGTTAGAAGTTGTGGATAGTTTATCAGTTTGTCAATGCAGTTTATTGTCCATACCACCATGGTTAGAAGTTGTGGATAGTTTATCAGTTTGTCAACGCAGTTTATTGTCCATACCACCATGGTTAGAAGTTGTGGATAGTTTATCAGTTTGTCAACGCAGTTTATTGTCCATACCACCATGGTTAGAAGTTGTGGATAGTTTATCAGTTTGTCAACGCAGTTTATTGTCCATACCACCATGGTTAGAAGTTGTGGATAGTTTATCAGTTTGTCAACGCAGTTTATTGTCCATACCACCATGGTTAGAAGTTGTGGATAGTTTATCAGTTTGTCAACGCAGTTTATTGTCCATACCACCATGGTTTGAAGTTGTGGATATTTATCAGTTTGTCAACGCAGTTTATTGTCCATACCACCATGGTTAGAAGTTGTGGATAGTTTATCAGTTTGTCAATGCAGTTTATTGTCCATACCACCATGGTTAGAAGTTGTGGATAGTTTATCAGTTTGTCAACGCAGTTTATTGTCCATACCACCATGGTTAGAAGTTGTGGATAGTTTATCAGTTTGTCAACGCAGTTTATTGTCCATACCACCATGGTTAGAAGTTGTGGATAGTTTATCAGTTTGTCAACGCAGTTTATTGTCCATACCACCATGGTTAGAAGTTGTGGATAGTTTATCAGTTTGTCAACGCAGTTTATTGTCCATACCACCATGGTTAGAAGTTGTGGATAGTTTATCAGTTTGTCAACGCAGTTTATTGTCCATACCACCATGGTTAGAAGTTGTGGATAGTTTATCAGTTTGTCAACGCAGTTTATTGTCCATACCACCATGGTTAGAAGTTGTGGATAGTTTATCAGTTTGTCAACGCAGTTTATTGTCCATACCACCATGGTTAGAAGTTGTGGATAGTTTATCAGTTTGTCAACGCAGTTTATTGTCCATACCACCATGGTTAGAAGTTGTGGATAGTTTATCAGTTTGTCAACGCAGTTTATTGTCCATACCACCATGGTTAGAAGTTGTGGATAGTTTATCAGTTTGTCAACGCAGTTTATTGTCCATACCACCATGGTTAGAAGTTGTGGATAGTTTATCAGTTTGTCAACGCAGTTTATTGTCCATACCACCATGGTTAGAAGTTGTGGATAGTTTATCAGTTTGTCAACGCAGTTTATTGTCCATACCACCATGGTTAGAAGTTGTGGATAGTTTATCAGTTTGTCAACGCAGTTTATTGTCCATACCACCATGGTTAGAAGTTGTGGATAGTTTATCAGTTTGTCAACGCAGTTTATTGTCCATACCACCATGGTTAGAAGTTGTGGATAGTTTATCAGTTTGTCAACGCAGTTTATTGTCCATACCACCATGGTTAGAAGTTGTGGATAGTTTATCAGTTTGTCAACGCAGTTTATTGTCCATACCACCATGGTTAGAAGTTGTGGATAGTTTATCAGTTTGTCAACGCAGTTTATTGTCCATACCACCATGGTTAGAAGTTGTGGATAGTTTATCAGTTTGTCAACGCAGTTTATTGTCCATACCACCATGGTTAGAAGTTGTGGATAGTTTATCAGTTTGTCAACGCAGTTTATTGTCCATACCACCATGGTTAGAAGTTGTGGATAGTTTATCAGTTTGTCAACGCAGTTTATTGTCCATACCACCATGGTTAGAAGTTGTGGATAGTTTATCAGTTTGTCAACGCAGTTTATTGTCCATACCACCATGGTTAGAAGTTGTGGATAGTTTATCAGTTTGTCAACGCAGTTTATTGTCCATACCACCATGGTTAGAAGTTGTGGATAGTTTATCAGTTTGTCAACGTAGTTTATTGTCCATACCACCATGGTTAGAAGTTGTGGATAGTTTATCAGTTTGTCAACGCAGTTTATTGTCCATACCACCATGGTTAGAAGTTGTGGATAGTTTATCAGTTTGTCAACGCAGTTTATTGTCCATTTTATCATGAATACTTGACTGGGTTGTCAGCTCAGTATACCATCCATATCTCCATGGTAAGAAGTAATGGATACTTCACTGGTTTGTCAACTCAGCCTGTTATTCATATCACCATGGTTAGAAGTCATAGTTTGTCAACTCATCATATTGTCCGCATACCTTGGTTAGATGTCTATTGACCATATTACCTAGGTTAGAAGTCATAGTTTGTCAGCTCATTGTCAGAGTCTAATGTAGTGCCAGCAGAGATGCAGGGACATCGTTACGCCCGCCAGGCGAATAGTCCCTAGCGGGGATGCTGTAACATCGTTACGCCGCCAGGCGAGTATTAGTTACCTGCCTGCGAGGTTGCCGGCTGACGAGACAGCCAGCGGTCAGGCAAGGACAAAGCAGGACGCACGCAGGCCTCGTGAAGCCACTTCAGGTGGGCAGGCGCGTTGCGAGAAATAGCCAGACAGCTCTGGGACTCGGACTCGACTGGACGTATGATGGGAGAGAGGCTTGTGTAGTTCTGTGGCCCGAAAGTCGAGTGCTTGTACACCTTGTGAGACTGATTGTAAGCTGTGGGTTGCTTGTA
The DNA here is from genome assembly GCA_963921405.1 of Cepaea hortensis. NCBI lineage: Eukaryota > Metazoa > Mollusca > Gastropoda > Stylommatophora > Helicidae > Cepaea > Cepaea hortensis. The sequence goes on from OY992877.1 coordinate 3,242,139, forward strand.
AGTGTATTGTTATAACTTATGTATTGTGAGGATCATCTCTAGATCGTGATCTGTAAATAAATCCATCGAAACTTCGTGTCGTTGAGTCTCAAGTCAAATCACGTTGTATTTGTACTGTCTCACATGTGTTAGGTTAACGAGCCAGGTTTAAGACCCTGACACTCATCATATTGTCCATACCACCATGGTGCCAACGAGTGACCTCCCTTCAATGGCAATAGTTTGGCTCTGTTCATCTAGGTTTAATTATCCAAATAACTCAATGTGAATCAAACAACAGAACTGTAAGACTGGTCCCATAGAACGCTGACAGAATGCCTCAATTTCTGGTATATTTATTTCAGGTAGTATCCCATGAATTGTATGACATGCAGGTCATCAACATGATGCAACCTTCTCGCATTCCGTCATACCTGCTCACGCTAACCCTACTTAAATACGACTACTGAGCCAGCCAGCCCCTGAGTACAACTAAAAGACACACACCGAAGACACTGAGCCAGTCAGCCACTGATTACAACTAAAAGACACACACTGAAGACACTGAGCCAGCCAGCGCCTGAGTACAACTAAAAGACACACACCGAAGACACTGAGCCAGTCAGTCCCTGAGTACAACTAAAAGACACACACTGATGACACTGAGCCAGTCAGCCCCTGAGTACAACAAGAATAACACACACTGATGACACTGAGCCAGTCAGCCCCTGAGTACAACTAAAAGACACACACTGATGACACTGAGCCAGCCAGCCCCTGAGTACAACTAATACACACACACCGAAGACACTGAGTCAGTCAGCCCCTGAGTACAACTAAAAGACACACACCGAAGACACTGAGCCAGTCAGCCCCTGAGCCAGTCAGCCCCTGAGTACAACTAATAGACACACACCGAAGACACTGAGCCAGTCAGCCCCTGAGTACAACTAAAGGACACACACTGAAGACACTGAGCCAGTCAGCCAGTGAGTACAACTAAAAGACACACACCGAAGACACTGAGCCAGTCAGCCCCTGAGTACAACTAAAAGACACACACCGAAGACACTGAGCCAGTCAGCCCCTGAGTACAACTAAAGGACACACACTGAAGACACTGAGCCAGTCAGCCCCTGAGCACAACTAATAGACACACACTGAAGACACTGAGCCAGCCAGCCAGTGAGTACAACTAAACGACACACACTGAAGACACTGAGCCAGCCAGCCCCTGAGTACAACTAAAAGACACACACCGAAGACACTGAGCCAGCCAGCCCCTGAGTACAACTACAAGACACACACCGAAGACACTGAGCCAGTCAGCCCCTGAGTACAACTAAAAGACACACACTGAAGACACTGAACCAGTCAGCCCCTGAGTACAACTAAAAGACACACACTGATGACACTGAGCCAGTCAGCCCCTGAGTAAAACTAAAAGACACACACTGAAGACACTGAGCCAGTCAGCCCCTGAGTAAAACTAAAAGACACACACTGAAGACACTGAGCCAGTCAGCCCCTGAGTACAACTAAAAGACACACACTGATGACACTGAGCCAGTCAGCCCCTGAGTACAACTAAAAGACACACACTGATGACACTGAGCCAGCCAGCCCCTGAGTACAACTAAAAGACACACACTGATGACACTGAGCCAGCCAGCCCCTGAGTACAACTAAAAGACACACACTGAAGACACTGAGCCAGTCAGCCCCTGAGTACAACTAAAAGACACACACTGATGGCACTGAGCCAGTCAGCCCCTGAGTACAACTAAAAGACACACACTGAAGACACTGAGCCAGTCAGCCCCTGGGTACAACTAAAAGACACACACTGATGACACTGAGCCAGTCAGCCCCTGAGTACAACTAAAAGACACACACTGAAGACACTGAGCCAGTCAGCCCCTGAGTACAACTAAAAGACACACACTGATGACACTGAGCCAGCCAGCCCCTGAGTACAACTAAAAGACACACACCGAAGACACTGAGCCAGTCAGCCCCTGAGTACAACTAAAAGACACACACTGATGACACTGAGCCAGTCAGCCCCTGAGTACAACTAAAAGACACACACTGATGACACTGAGCCAGTCAGCCCCTGAGTACAACTAAAAGACACACAACGAAGACACTGAGCCAGTCAGCCCCTGAGTACAACTAAAAGACACACACCGAAGACACTGAGCCAGTCAGCCCCTGAGTACAACTAAAAGACACACACTGAAGACACTGAGCCAGCCAGCCCCTGAGTACAACTAAAAGACACACACTGATGACACTGAGCCAGTCAGCCCCTGAGTACAACTAAAAGACACACACTGAAGACACTGAGCCAGTCAGAACCTGGGTACAACTACAAGACACACACTGATGACACTGAGCCAGTCAACCCCTGAGTACAACTAAAAGACACACACCGAAGACACTGAGCCAGTCAGCCCCTGAGTACAACTAAAAGACACACACTGATGACACTGAGCCAGCCATCCCCTGAGTACAACTAAAAGACACACACTGATGACACTGAGCCAGGCAGCCCCTGAGTACAACTAAAAGACACACACCGAAGACACTGAGCCAGTTAGCCCCTGAGTACAACTAAAAGACACACACCGAAGACACTGAGCCAGTCAGCCCCTGAGTACAACTAAAAGACACACACTGAAGACACTGAGCCAGCCAGAACCTGAGTACAACTAAAAGACACACACCGAAGACACTGAGCCAGTCAGCCCCTGAGTACAACTAAAAGACACACACTGAAGACACTGAACCAGTCAGCCCCTGAGTACAACTAAAAGACACACACTGATGACACTGAGCCAGTCAGCCCCTGAGTAAAACTAAAAGACACACACTGAAGACACTGAGCCAGTCAGCCCCTGAGTAAAACTAAAAGACACACACTGAAGACACTGAGCCAGTCAGCCCCTGAGTACAACTAAAAGACACACACTGATGACACTGAGCCAGTCAGCCCCTGAGTACAACTAAAAGACACACACTGATGACACTGAGCCAGCCAGCCCCTGAGTACAACTAAAAGACACACACTGATGACACTGAGCCAGCCAGCCCCTGAGTACAACTAAAAGACACACACTGAAGACACTGAGCCAGTCAGCCCCTGAGTACAACTAAAAGACACACACTGATGGCACTGAGCCAGTCAGCCCCTGAGTACAACTAAAAGACACACACTGAAGACACTGAGCCAGTCAGCCCCTGGGTACAACTAAAAGACACACACTGATGACACTGAGCCAGTCAGCCCCTGAGTACAACTAAAAGACACACACTGAAGACACTGAGCCAGTCAGCCCCTGAGTACAACTAAAAGACACACACTGATGACACTGAGCCAGCCAGCCCCTGAGTACAACTAAAAGACACACACTGATGACACTGAGCCAGCCAGCCCCTGAGTACAACTAAAAGACACACACTGATGACACTGAGCCAGTCAGCCCCTGAGTACAACTAAAAGACACACTTCGAAGACACTGAGCCAGTCAGCCCCTGAGTACAACTAAAAGACACACACTGATGACACTGAGCCAGCCAGCCCCTGAGTACAACTAAAAGACACACACTGATGACACTGAGCCAGCCAGCCCCTGAGTACAACTAAAAGACACACACCGAAGACACTGAGCCAGTCAGCCCCTGAGTACAACTAAAAGACACACACCGAAGACACTGAGCCAGTCAGCCCCTGAGTACAACTAAAAGACACACACTGAAGACACTGAGCCAGCCAGCCCCTGAGTACAACTAAAAGACACACACTGATGACACTGAGCCAGTCAGCCCCTGAGTACAACTAAAAGACACACACTGAAGACACTGAGCCAGTCAGAACCTGGGTACAACTACAAGACACACACTGATGACACTGAGCCAGTCAGCCCCTGAGTACAACTAAAAGACACACACCGAAGACACTGAGCCAGTCAGCCCCTGAGTACAACTAAAAGACACACACTGATGACACTGAGCCAGCCATCCCCTGAGTACAACTAAAAGACACACACTGATGACACTGAGCCAGGCAGCCCCTGAGTACAACTAAAAGACACACACCGAAGACACTGAGCCAGTTAGCCCCTGAGTACAACTAAAAGACACACACTGAAGACACTGAGCCAGCCAGCCCCTGAGTACAACTAAAAGACACACACTGATGACACTGAGCCAGTCAGCCCCTGAGTACAACTAAAAGACACACTGAAGACACTGAGCCAGTCAGCCCCTGAGTACAACTACAAGACACACACTGATGACACTGAGCCAGTCAGCCCCTGAGTACAACTAAAAGACACACACCGAAGACACTGAGCCAGCCAGCCCCTGAGTACAACTAAAAGACACACACTGATGACACTGAGCCAGCCAGCCCCTGAGTACAACTAAAAGACACACACCGAAGACACTGAGCCAGTCAGCCCCTGAGTACAACTAATAGACACACACCGAAGACACTGAGCCAGCCAGCCTCTGAGTACAACTAAAAGATACACACTGATGACACTGAGCCAGCCAGCCCCTGAGTACAACTAAAAGACACACACCGAAGACACTGAGCCAGTCAGCCCCTGAGTACAACTAAAAGACACACACTGTTGACACTGAGCCAACCAGCCCCTGCGTACAACTAAAAGACACACAGCGAAGACACTGAGCCAGTCAGCCCCTGAGTACAACTAAACGACACACACTGAAGACACTGAGCCAGCCAGCCCCTGAGTACAACTAAAAGACACACAGCGAAGACACTGAGCCAGTCAGCCCCTGAGTACAACTAAACGACACACACTGATGACACTGAGCCAGCCAGCCCCTGAGTACAACTAAAAGACACACACTGATGACACTGAGCCAGTCAGCCCCTGAGTACAACTAAAAGACACACACCTTAGACACTGAGCCAGTCAGCCCCTGAGTAAAACTAAAAGACACACACTGATGACACTGAGCCAGTCAGCCCCTGAGTACAACTAAAAGACACACACTGATGACACTGAGCCAGCCAGCCCCTGAGTACAACTAAAAGACACACACTGATGACACTGAGCCAGCCAGCCCCTGAGTACAACTAAAAGACACACACTGAAGACACTGAGCCAGTCAGCCCCTGAGTACAACTAAAAGACACACACTGATGGCACTGAGCCAGTCAGCCCCTGAGTACAACTAAAAGACACACACTGAAGACACTGAGCCAGTCAGCCCCTGAGTACAACTAAAAGACACACACTGATGACACTGAGCCAGTCAGCCCCTGAGTACAACTAAAAGACACACACTGAAGACACTGAGCCAGTCAACCCCTGAGTACAACTAAAAGACACACACTGATGACACTGAGCCAGCCAGCCCCTGAGTACAACTAAAAGACACACACTGATGACACTGAGCCAGCCAGCCCCTGAGTACAACTAAAAGACACACACTGATGACACTGAGCCAGTCAGCCCCTGAGTACAACTAAAAGACACACACCGAAGACACTGAGCCAGTCAGCCCCTGAGTACAACTAAAAGACACACACTGATGACACTGAGCCAGCCAGCCCCTGAGTACAACTAAAAGACACACACTGATGACACTGAGCCAGCCAGCCCCTGAGTACAACTAAAAGACACACACCGAAGACACTGAGCCAGTCAGCCCCTGAGTACAACTAAAAGACACACACCGAAGACACTGAGCCAGTCAGCCCCTGAGTACAACTAAAAGACACACACTGAAGACACTGAGCCAGCCAGCCCCTGAGTACAACTAAAAGACACACACTGATGACACTGAGCCAGTCAGCCCCTGAGTACAACTAAAAGACACACACTGAAGACACTGAGCCAGTCAGAACCTGGGTACAACTACAAGACACACACTGATGACACTGAGCCAGTCAGCCCCTGAGTACAACTAAAAGACACACACCGAAGACACTGAGCCAGTCAGCCCCTGAGTACAACTAAAAGACACACACTGATGACACTGAGCCAGCCATCCCCTGAGTACAACTAAAAGACACACACTGATGACACTGAGCCAGGCAGCCCCTGAGTACAACTAAAAGACACACACCGAAGACACTGAGCCAGTTAGCCCCTGAGTACAACTAAAAGACACACACTGAAGACACTGAGCCAGCCAGCCCCTGAGTACAACTAAAAGACACACACTGATGACACTGAGCCAGTCAGCCCCTGAGTACAACTAAAAGACACACTGAAGACACTGAGCCAGTCAGCCCCTGAGTACAACTACAAGACACACACTGATGACACTGAGCCAGTCAGCCCCTGAGTACAACTAAAAGACACACACCGAAGACACTGAGCCAGCCAGCCCCTGAGTACAACTAAAAGACACACACTGATGACACTGAGCCAGCCAGCCCCTGAGTACAACTAAAAGACACACACCGAAGACACTGAGCCAGTCAGCCCCTGAGTACAACTAATAGACACACACCGAAGACACTGAGCCAGCCAGCCTCTGAGTACAACTAAAAGATACACACTGATGACACTGAGCCAGCCAGCCCCTGAGTACAACTAAAAGACACACACCGAAGACACTGAGCCAGTCAGCCCCTGAGAACAACTAAAAGACACACACTGTTGACACTGAGCCAACCAGCCCCTGCGTACAACTAAAAGACACACAGCGAAGACACTGAGCCAGTCAGCCCCTGAGTACAACTAAACGACACACACTGAAGACACTGAGCCAGCCAGCCCCTGAGTACAACTAAAAGACACACAGCGAAGACACTGAGCCAGTCAGCCCCTGAGTACAACTAAACGACACACACTGATGACACTGAGCCAGCCAGCCCCTGAGTACAACTAAAAGACACACACTGATGACACTGAGCCAGTCAGCCCCTGAGTACAACTAAAAGACACACACCTTAGACACTGAGCCAGTCAGCCCCTGAGTACAACTAAAAGACACACACTGATGACACTGAGCCAGCCAGCCCCTGAGTACAACTAAAAGACACACACTGATGACACTGAGCCAGTCAGCCCCTGAGCACAACTAAAAGACACACACCGAAGACACTGAGCCAGTCAGCCCCTGAGTACAACTAAAAGACACACACCGAAGACACTGAGCCAGTCAGTCCCTGAGTACAACTAAAAGACACACACTGAAGACACTGAGCCAGCCAGCTCCTGAGTACAACTAAAAGACACACACCGAAGACACTGAGCCAGTCAGCCCCTAAGTACAACTAACAGACACACACCGAAGACACTGAGCCAGTCAGCCCCTGAGTACAACTAAAAGACACACACCGAAGACACTGAGCCAGCCAGCCCCAGAGTACAACTAAAAGACACACACCGAAGACACTGAGCCAGTCAGCCCCTAAGTACAACTAACAGACACACACCGAAGACACTGAGCCAGTCAGCCCCAGAGTACAACTAAAAGACACACACCGAAGACACTGAGCCAGTCAGCCCCTAATTACAACTAACAGACACACACCGAAGACACTGAGCCAGTCAGCCCCAGAGTACAACTAAAAGACACACACCGAAGACACTGAGCCAGTCAGCCCCTAAGTACAACTAACAGACACACACCGAAGACACTGAGCCAGTCAGCCCCTAAGTACAACTAACAGACACACACCGAAGACTCTGAGCCAGTCAGCCCCTGAGTACAACTAAAAGACACACACCGAAGACACTGAGCCAGCCAGCCCCTGAGTACAACTAAAAGACATACACCGAAGACACTGAGCCAGTCAGCCCCTAAGTACAACTAACAGACACACACCGAAGACACTGAGCCAGTCAGCCCCTAAGTACAACTAACAGACACACACCGAAGACACTGAGCCAGTCAGCCCCTAAGTACAACTAACAGACACACACCGAAGACACTGAGCCAGTCAGCCCCTGAGTACAACTAAAAGACACACACCGAAGACACTGAGCCAGCCAGCCCCTGAGTACAACTAACAGACACACACCGAAGACACTGAGCCAGTCAGCCCCTGAGTACAACTAAAAGACACACACCGAAGACACTGAGCCAGCCAGCCCCTGAGTACAACTAAAAGACACACACCGAAGACACTGAGCCAGTCAGCCCCTAAGTACAACTAACAGACACACACCGAAGACACTGAGCCAGTCAGCCCCTAAGTACAACTAACAGACACACACCGAAGACACTGAGCCAGTCAACCCCTGAGTACAACTAAAAGACACACACCGAAGACACTGAGCCAGTCAGCCCCAGAGTACAACTAAAAGACACACACCGAAGACACTGAGCCAGTCAGCCCCTAATTACAACTAACAGACACACACCGAAGACACTGAGCCAGTCAGCCCCAGAGTACAACTAAAAGACACACACCGAAGACACTGAGCCAGTCAGCCCCTAAGTACAACTAACAGACACACACCGAAGACACTGAGCCAGTCAGCCCCTAAGTACAACTAACAGACACACACCGAAGACTCTGAGCCAGTCAGCCCCTGAGTACAACTAAAAGACACACACCGAAGACACTGAGCCAGCCAGCCCCTGAGTACAACTAAAAGACATACACCGAAGACACTGAGCCAGTCAGCCCCTAAGTACAACTAACAGACACACACCGAAGACACTGAGCCAGTCAGCCCCTAAGTACAACTAACAGACACACACCGAAGACACTGAGCCAGTCAGCCCCTAAGTACAACTAACAGACACACACCGAAGACACTGAGCCAGTCAGCCCCTGAGTACAACTAAAAGACACACACCGAAGACACTGAGCCAGCCAGCCCCTGAGTACAACTAACAGACACACGCCGAAGACACTGAGCCAGTCAGCCCCTGAGTACAACTAAAAGACACACACCGAAGACACTGAGCCAGCCAGCCCCTGAGTACAACTAAAAGACACACACCGAAGACACTGAGCCAGTCAGCCCCTAAGTACAACTAACAGACACACACCGAAGACACTGAGCCAGTCAGCCCCTAAGTACAACTAACAGACACACACCGAAGACACTGAGCCAGTCAGCCCCTGAGTACAACTAAACGACACACACTGAAGACACTGAGCCAGCCAGCCCCTGAGTACAACTAAAAGACACACAGCGAAGACACTGAGCCAGTCAGCCCCTGAGTACAACTAAACGACACACACTGATGACACTGAGCCAGCCAGCCCCTGAGTACAACTAAAAGACACACACTGATGACACTGAGCCAGTCAGCCCCTGAGTACAACTAAAAGACACACACCTTAGACACTGAGCCAGTCAGCCCCTGAGTACAACTAAAAGACACACACTGATGACACTGAGCCAGCCAGCCCCTGAGTACAACTAAAAGACACACACTGATGACACTGAGCCAGTCAGCCCCTGAGCACAACTAAAAGACACACACCGAAGACACTGAGCCAGTCAGCCCCTGAGTACAACTAAAAGACACACACCGAAGACACTGAGCCAGTCAGTCCCTGAGTACAACTAAAAGACACACACTGAAGACACTGAGCCAGCCAGCTCCTGAGTACAACTAAAAGACACACACCGAAGACACTGAGCCAGTCAGCCCCTAAGTACAACTAACAGACACACACCGAAGACACTGAGCCAGTCAGCCCCTGAGTACAACTAAAAGACACACACCGAAGACACTGAGCCAGCCAGCCCCAGAGTACAACTAAAAGACACACACCGAAGACACTGAGCCAGTCAGCCCCTAAGTACAACTAACAGACACACACCGAAGACACTGAGCCAGTCAGCCCCAGAGTACAACTAAAAGACACACACCGAAGACACTGAGCCAGTCAGCCCCTAATTACAACTAACAGACACACACCGAAGACACTGAGCCAGTCAGCCCCAGAGTACAACTAAAAGACACACACCGAAGACACTGAGCCAGTCAGCCCCTAAGTACAACTAACAGACACACACCGAAGACACTGAGCCAGTCAGCCCCTAAGTACAACTAACAGACACACACCGAAGACTCTGAGCCAGTCAGCCCCTGAGTACAACTAAAAGACACACACCGAAGACACTGAGCCAGCCAGCCCCTGAGTACAACTAAAAGACATACACCGAAGACACTGAGCCAGTCAGCCCCTAAGTACAACTAACAGACACACACCGAAGACACTGAGCCAGTCAGCCCCTAAGTACAACTAACAGACACACACCGAAGACACTGAGCCAGTCAGCCCCTAAGTACAACTATCAGTTATCAGTTATCAGTTGGGGTATCTTCGTTGCACTCCGGACATGTCCATGGGTGCTCAGATCCTCCCCCCAGCATATGCATCAGCGTCTGGTGGCTAATAGTGCCAGTTCTGTGTTGGTTGACGAGGCACTTTGTTTTCCCGATGTACCTCTCGCGTCTGGCTGTGCCGATTCTTACTCCCAGGTCTTTCATCCTGGACAGCGATGTGGAATCACTGACGTCAAAATCCTCTGTTCTCGCCAAATCTTTAAGGACGTTAATAACATCGGCACGACCCATGGGCTGACCATCTACAAGGGGTGCAGAGCCAGCCAGTTTGTCAGCTCGTTCATTTCCCTCGACTCTCGCATGTCCCGGGACGAAGATGAAGGTGACTTTACGGACAACAGACTTCCGCAGCGATTCAGTCCACTGTCTACGTACAGATCCAGCTTCGACCTTCTGAATCATGCTCATTGAATCACTTAGTACACACACGTTGGTATAATGCTGTGATTCCAGCCATATGAAGGCCTGTGTAACTGCCATCACCTCCATCGTCATGCTGCTCGTGGTCATAGAGTGGGCACCACTGGATTCTTGAACGGTTCGGCCCGCTGAACGGGCTGTAAATGCCCACGCACTTCTCTGCTGCTTTACAACAGATCCATCTGTATAGATGAGCACTTCGGGGCTATCTGAGTGTTCATAGATGAGCGCGTTAACCTCTGCATTGACAGCGGCAGGGTTCTGCTCTCTGCACCGTCTGTCGAGTGTGATAATGCAGGAGAAAGTGCACTTAAAGGCTGGAGGCACCGGCACCCATTCCTTGCCGGGGTTGATACTGGTAAGATTGCAGACCTGTCTGACGACATCTTCCGCCCGACCCATCCATGATTTGCCCCTCTTTAGCCTGTCACCATTTTCTCTGAATATAGCGTCATGTAGAGGGTGCTGCTCATCTGCACTTATTTTTAAGTATACACGAGCTCTCCAGATCTTGATCCTGTGTTCCATTGTCGGGAAGTCAAGGAGGTATCTCATTGCTACACAGCTGGTGTCTCTCGTGCAGCCCAAAATGATGCGCTGTGAGGTTTTTTTGTGTGTGGGTTTATAGAGAATTACAGAAGTTCCAATGAGTGAAGTTCTATAAAGTATATCTCTCTATAAAAGATACAGGTTAGTAACAGCAAGTGTTGTCTAGAGGTATTGATATTTATTCTCGCATAACCCTTGTAGAGAAAACATTCAGAATTTTGGCTCACCGAGTACCCCCACTGTGAGAAATTAGACCTAAGTTAAGTTCTACACAGAATTATTTATAGATGATTTCTCTTCTATGCCATATATATATATAGAGATCTTGGCAGTTAGCCACAGCAACCAATGAAAGCAGTTCTCTCATCTTCCAGTTGACTGTGCTCTGATCGCCAACCTCATTTTTGATCTCATTACTTATTTCAAGTGACACAAGACACTTGGACAAATGATCACATTGACAATTGTACCATTGTAGTGAACATAAACAACAACTGTATTTTACACTGGTTGAACAAGACAACATGAGAAGATCTTGACAACAGTTGGACAAACATTCACAAAGAATGATCACACCAACAGGTTAGACAAGTCATACATCATGGAAGATACTTGACAACAACCACACAGACTTTCACAATCTCTGTAACCAACAGCAACAGTAGAGTACCAGTCACCATGAAGATGCTTGACACCAGTTGGACATTTCTTTCTCAACAATGTACAAGACAATCACAGAGACATGTATCTCAAAAAACTGTTTTCTTACTACTAATCATTTATTAATGTTTCTGGACCAGGTGAAGACTCAGGCTTCATATAGTCAATCATCACACTTCAAATTCTTAGTTAATATGTAATATATTGACATAATTATGAACCTAAATACAACACCCAAATCCCACCGAGACATTAATCTAAATAACCCTCCTCCTTCACATCTCTACACCATAGGTTATCCTACACCACAACACTTTAATCATGCTATCACTTTTCCAACCGTCAAATGAGGAAAACACATGATAAACCTATAGCCGGGCACAAGTATAGGGAGACACTGCTATACTGATCCGTGTACCGTCTTTTAGCACCAATGAAGGTGTTGGGAATGTCTCAGGTTTCAGCTTTCCCCATAATGTTTTTCCAGTTTAGGCTATTCCCTACTTTGACTAGTCCGAAGCAAGTGACAAACATGTCCTTCCGAAGGGTGAGTAGACTGTTCGCAAAGTTGATAATTTGGGATTAGTTTTACTTTTCCAGCAGAGGAAGATCTAAAAACTATGATGTCCCATCATTCTTCTCTGTCAGTCTATCTCCCACAACAGGTTCTGATGTAATTGAATCACCACACCGACTTATCACTAATCCACTTTGTGAATTTGCTCTATTTATTAACTTCTGCTCCTTCAGCTTTCAGCCATTATTAATATTAAGCTGTGATAGGGTCAGCTCCAAGTGCACCTTTAATGTCCACTCTTAGCCAGTAGTGACATGCTGAAGACCAGGTGATCTCTCCTCTTAAGGTTTCTTCTTGAATTTATCTTGAAGATATAGCCAGGAGCTTTTACAAAATTGGAGAGTATCCCTGTTTTAGGCTTTGGATAAAGACTTTTTCTTCAGTGCCATCTGTATAGGCCAGAATTAGTGGATTCAGGCTGAACATTTGCAACCTGTTGTTCATTTTGGTCTTTTTGGAGTCTGACTTTTCAGCTGGAGTTGAAGCTAGAGCTCAGGACTTCCCTGGAGTTGTCCTGGTAATTGAAAAGCCTCCCCCATCTTTCTCATTCTCTGGAGTGCAGATGACCACATCCTAAAGAATGCTTTTGGGCAAATTTTACCACTGCATCTTGAACACGTCCTTAAGGGATGGAATCAAGGCTTCGACTGGCGGGCTAATTATGTATTAAGTAGCGTTACCAGCCCAAGGGTTACCCAATCAAATTGAGACCCCACCATTCATCTACCCTCTCTCGATCTAGAATCTACGATTCTATTTTTAGTTAGGGTATCACGACGGCTTACGTGGTTAACTACTGAGTATTGAGAAATGTAAATCATGGACTGGGGATGCGAACGTCTGAAGACATCATGCCACATGCGCATGGCTTCGTTTTGTACCTTTTCGAGTCTTCCAATCTGTGTAGGGCTGACAGTGAGGATGGCCAGGGCATACTCGATGCGTGAAAGTACAAGTCCTTGGAACAGAAGTATTAGCAGTCTTTGCTCGATATTGGCAGTCGCCATGACTCTCATTGCTGACAAAACCGAAGACACTGAGCCAGTCAGTCCCTGAGTACAACTAAAAGACACACACCGAAGACACTGAGCCAGTCAGCCCCTGAGTACAACTAATAGACACACACCGAAGACACTGAGCCAGTCAGCCCCTGAGTACAACTAAAAGACACACACCGAAGACACTGAGCCAGTCAGCCCCTGAGTACAACTTAAAGACACACACCGAAGACACTGATCCAGTCAGCCCCTGAGTACAACTAAAAGACACACACCGAAGACACTGAGCCAGTCAGCCCCTGAGTACAACTAATAGACACACACCGAAGACACTGAGCCAGTCAGCCCCTCAGCCCCTGAGTACAACTACAAGACACACACCGAAGACACTGAGCCAGTCAGCCCCTGAGTACAACTACAAGACACACACCGAAGACACCGAGACAGTCAGCCCCTGAGTACAACTACAAGACACACACCGAAGACACCGAGACAGTCAGCCCCTGAGTACAACTAATAGACACACACCGAAGACACTGAGCCAGTCAGCCCCTGAGTACAACTACAAGACACACACCGAAGACACCGAGACAGTCAGCCCCTGAGTACATCTAATAGACACACAAAAGCGAAGGCAATTAGTATGGTTATGACATGTTATTCTCACACTGTAACAGGCTCACACGTCATTGTCACACTGTAACAGTTTCACATGTCATTATCACTATGTAACAGTCTTTTATGTCATTGTCACGCTGTAACAGTCTCACTTGGCATTGTCACGCTGACCAGTCTCACATGGCATTGTCACGCTGTAACAGTCTCAAATGTCATTGTCACGCTGTAACAGTCTCACTTGGCATTGTTACGCTGACCAGTCTCACATGGCATTGTCACGCTGTAACAGTCTCAAATGTCATTGACACGCTGTAACAGTCTCACTTGGCCGTGTCACTCTATAACAGTCGCACATGGCATTGTCATGCTGTAACAGTCTCACATGATATTGTCACGCTGTAACAGTCTCACGTGACTTTGTCATGCTGTAACAGTCTCGCGTGACATTGCCATGTTGTAACAGTCTCACGTGATATTGTCATGATGTAACAGTCTCACGTGATATTGTCACGCTGTAACAGTCTCACGTGGCATTGTCATGCTGTAACAGTCTCCCGTGACATTGTCATGCTCTAACAGTCTAACATGGCATTGTCATGCTCTAACAGTCTCACGTGGCATTGTCACCCTGTAATAGTATCACATGGCATTGTCTTGCTGTAACAGTCTCACGTGGCATTGTCTTGCTGTAACAGTCTCACGTGGCATTGTCACGCTGTAACAGTCTCACGTGGCATTGTCTTGTTGTAACAGTCTCATGTGGCATTGTCTTGCTGTAACAGTGTCACGTGGCATTGTCTTGCTGTAACTGTCTCGCGTGGCATTGTCTTGCTGTAACAGTCTCACGTGGCATTGTCACGCTGTCACAGTCTCACGTGGCATTGTCTTGCTGTAACAGTCTCACGTGATATTGTCACGCTCTAACAGTCTCGCATGGCATTGTCATGCTCTAACAGTCTCACGTGGCATTGTCACCCTGTAACAGTCTCACGTGATATTGTCATGATGTAACAGTCTCACGTGATATTGTCACGCTGTAACATTATCACGTGACATTGTCACGCTGTAACAATCTCCCGTGGCATTGTCATGCTCTAACAGTCTCACATGGCATTGTCATGCTCTAACAGTCTCACGTGGCATTGTCACCTTGTAATAGTATCACATCGCATTGTCTTGCTGTAACAGTCTCACGTGACATTGTCTTGCTGTAACAGTCTCACGTGACATTGTCACGCTGTAACAGTATCACGTGGCATTGTCTTGCTGTAACAGTCTCACGTGGCATTGTCTTGCTGTAACAGTCTCACGTGACATTGTCACGCTGTAACAGTATCACGTGGCATTGTCTTGCTGTAACAGTCTCACGTGGCATTGTCTTGCTGTAACAGTCTCACGTGGCATTGTCACACTGTAACAGTCTCACGTGGCATTGTCACGCTGTAACAGCCTCACGTGGCATTGTCTTGCTGTAACAGTCTCACGTGATATTGTCATGCTCTAACAGTTTCACGTGGCATTGTCATGCTCTAACAGTCTCACGTGGCATTGTCACCCTGTAACAGTCTCACGTGGCATTGTCACCCTATAAAAGTCTCACATGGCATTGTCATGCTCTAACAGTCTCACGTGGCATTTTCACCCTGTAATAGTATCACATGGCATTGTCACGCTGTAACAGTCTCACGTGGCATTGTCACCCTGTAATAGTACCATATGGCATTGTCACGCTGTAACAGTCTCACGTGGCATTGTCACACTGTAACAGTCTCGTGTGGCATTGTCACACTGTAATAGTATCACATGGCATTGTCACCTTGTAACAGTATCACATGGCATTGTCATGCTCTAACAGTCTCACGTGGCATTGTCACCCTGTAATAGTATCGCATGGCATTGTCACGCTGTAACAGTCTCACGTGGCATTGTCACCCTGTAACATTCTCACGTGGCATTGTCACCCTGTAACAGTATCACATGGCATTGTCATGCTCAAACAGTCTCACGTGGCATTGTCACCCTGTAATAGTATTGCATGGCATTGTCACGATGTACCAGTATCACATGGCATTGTCACGATGTACCAGTATCACATGGCATTGTCACCCTGTAACAGTATCACATGGCATTGCCACCCTGTAATAGTATTGCATGGCATTGTCACGATGTAACAGTCTCACGTGGCATTGTCACCCTGTAACAGTATCACATGGCATTGTCACGATGTACCAGTATCACATGGCATTGTCACGCTGTAACAGTGTCATGTAGCATTGTCACCCTGTAACAGTCTCACACGTCATTGTCACGCTTTAACAGCCATTACTCCTGTAATTATCTTGGGGAGTCTTGGCTATATGCTGCTAGGCCAGTATTTTAAGACTGATCGGCACTTGACATTGTCAGCATCACATCACATCACCCATGTAGCTTAGAATCGTGCTAGCGGCTGTTATATACATCACATTATCCGTGTTAGCGGACGTTATGCACATCACATCATCCATGTAGCGTCTGTACAACTCTGTTAGCAGACTCTATACATATCACATCATCCATGTAGCGTCTGTACAACTCTGTTAGCAGACTCTATACATATCACATCATCCATGTAGCGTCTGTACAACTCTGTTAGCGGACTCTACACATATCACATCATCCATGTAGCGTCTGTACAACTCTGTTAGCGGACTCTACACATATCACATCATCCATGTAGCGTCTGTACAACCCTGTTAGCAGACTCTATACATATCACATCATCCAGGTAGCGTCTGTACAACCCTGTTAGCGGACTCTATACATATCACATCATCCATGTAGAGTGTACAACCCTGTTAGCGGACGCTATACATATCACATTATCCATGTAGCGTCTGTACAACCCTGTTAGCGGACTCTATACATATCACATCATCCATGTAGCGTCTGTACAACCCTGTTAGCGGACTCTATGCATATCACATCATCCATTTAGCGTCTGTACAACCCTGTTAGCAGACTCTATACATATCACATAATCCACGTAGCGTCTGTACAACCCTGTTAGCGGACTCTATACATATCACATCATCCATGTAGTGTCTGTACAACCCTGTTAGCGGACTCTATACATATCACATCATCCATGTAGCGTCTGTACAACCCTGTTAACGAACTCTATACATATCACATCATCCATGTAGCGTCAGTACAACTCTGTTAGCGGACTCTATACATATTACATCATCCATGTAGAGTGTACAACCCTGTTAGCGGACCCTATACATATCACATCATCTATGTAGCGTCTGTACAACCCTGTTAGCAGACTCTATACATATCACATCATCCATGTAGCGTCTGTACAACCCTGTTAGCGGACTCTATACATATCACATCATCCATGTAGAGTGTACAACCCTGTTAGCGGACGCTATACATATCACATCATCCATGTAGCGTCTGTACAACCCTGTTAGCGGACTCTATACATATCACATCATCCATGTAGAGTGTACAACCCTGTTAGCGGACGCTATACATATCACATCATCCATGTAGAGTCTGTACAACCCTGTTAGCGGACTCTATACATATCAAATCATCCATGTAGCGTCTATACAACCCTTTTAGCGGACGCTATACACATCACATCATCCATGTAGCGTTTGTACAACCCTGTTAGCGGACTCTATACATATCACATCATCCATGTAGCGTCTGTACAACCCTGTTAGCGGACTCTATGCATATCACATCATCCATTTAGCGTCTGTACAACCCTGTTAGCAGACTCTATACATATCACACAATTCATGTAGCGTCTGTACAACCCTGTTAGCGGACTCTATACATATCACATCATCCATGTAGCGTCTGTACAACCCTGTTAGCGGATTCTACACATATCACATCATCCATGTAGAGTGTACAACCCTGTTAGCGGACGCTATACATATCACATCATCCATGTAGAGTCTGTACAACCCTGTTAGCGGACTCTATACATATCACATCATCCATGTAGCGTCTGTACAACCCTGTTAGCGGACGCTATACACATCACATCATCCATGTAGCGTTTGTACAACTCTGTTAGGGACTCTATACATATCACATCATCCATGTAGCGTCTGTACAACCCTGTTAGCGGACTCTATGCATATCACATCATCCATTTAGCGTCTGTACAACCCTGTTAGCAGACTCTACACATATCACACAATCCATGTAGCGTCTGTACAACCCTGTTAGCGGACTCTATACATATCACATCATCCATGTAGCGTCTGTACAACCCTGTTAGCGGACTCTATACTTATCACATCTTCCATGTAGCGTCTGTACAACCCTGTTAGCGGACTCTATACATATCACATCATCCATGTAGCGTCTGTACAACCCTGTTAGCGGATTCTACACATATCACATCATCCATGTAGAGTGTACAACCCTGTTAGCGGACGCTATACATATCACATCATCCATGTAGCGTCTGTACAACGCTGTTAGCGGACACTAAACACATCACGTCCTCCCCCGTGCTGTCAAAATTGTAAATGGCGTATAAACAGACAGACCAATTTCAACTCCATCTTTGACCTCACATCCCCAGGGTAATCTGGGCAGACACAATAACCAGTTAGTTCCAGATAGTTCTAATTCACATAACGAAATTATAGTGCTCCGGCCACATCATGATTATCTCCGGGCTCAAAGGACTGTTGTAGGCTGTTCCGAGCCTCTGGGTACTCATTAGAAGTCTACCAAGAACTTATATTTGTCATTTAATGTGAGGGAAAGCTTTCTTAAGAACCGCATAGTCAACACTGACTAGGGAAGCGAGTCGTGGACAATTAACAGGAATGTGTGGAATTATGTGAAAACTACGGAGATGTGGTTTTATAGAAAAATAATGAGAACACCCTGAGGAGATAACATAAGATATCTCACAAAGAGAACTGACTACTCACATCAGAAGAAGACAGACCACATTCTTAGGGCATGTCATGAGAAAGGAAAAGCTGGAGTATGTAGTCACAACGGAAAAGCCGGAGGAGAGGAGGGACAGAGGGAGACCAAGGGAGAATATGCTGGACAGTTTGACTTCATGGCACGGAGGAACATCAGTACCAAAAAAAGACTGGCAGCACGCAAGACAAGACACTGTGGGCAAAAAGGATGACCAAAGCCACTCGGAATGTACTATCATTCATTGGCACCTTGCCGTCTTGACAGACGGTAGTTTGTGCTTTAAAAAGGCATCATAACTTATACCTATGGCGGTAGTGAATGTGACTGATAAGGCCAATTCGCGCTGTAAATGTCCGTTCACAGTGGGTGCATGTGTACACGTGGTCATTTCCACCATCATGCACCATCTTACGTCTCACACGCTCGGTGTGTGACTTATCTGCAATAATTTTCTCCTTTGTCTTTATTCCATTTCTGATGTTTGCCCTCCATGCAACACGTTCAGCGGCGACTTGCTCCCAATGTGCATTATCAATGCCTGTATCAATCATGTCCCGCTTACACACATCTTTGTATCGTAGTAGAGGCCGACCCTGAGATCTCTTATCCATCTGTAATTCACCAAAAAAGATGTCCTTTGGTATTCTACCATCATCCATCCTCCTAAGATGTCCTATACATCTAAGTCTACGAAGACTGAGCATGGAATAAACCGTCACACAACCTGATCTTTCCAATACTTCAGTATTTGTGATTTTGTCTTGCCACTTAATACCAAGTATTCTTCGCAGACACCGCATATGAAAGCTGTTTAAACGTTTCTCTTGGCGTGAGTAAGTTGTCCAGGTTTCACTGCCATAAAGAAGAGTACTAAGGACACAGGCTTGATAGACAAGGACTTTTGTTTTGGCAGTAAGCTTCCTGTTCTCCCATACTCTTTTTCTTAACCTGTTCATTGTTGTTGCTGCCTTACCAATCCGGATGTTGATTTCCTGATCTAGGGATAATTTGCTATTTACCACTGATCCTAGATATGTAAAATGGTCTACTATCTCTAGTTCGGCGTCGTCAATAAAGATTGATGGTACCCCATGTGCACCTTGTGACATAATCTGTGTCTTCTTTTTGTTAATTATTAAACCAAATTCAGAACAAGCATTGGAGAATGCAGATAATAGACGTTGTAATTCTTCCCCAGACTGGGTCGTAATTGCAGCATCATCTGCAAAAAGCAACTCTCTTATCAGTGCCCTCCTAATTTTGGTCTTGGCCTTCAACCTCTGAGCAATGTAGAGGCCGCCATCTGAGCGTGAGTGAATTTATATACCACTATCCTGATCACAAAAGGCATATTTCACTAGAAGTGAAAAGTATATTCCAAAGAGGGTGGGAGCTAGTACACAACCTTCCCTAACTCCACTCTTTATTTCAAACTCTTCTGAAGTTGCACCATCAAACTTGATTATTTATACCTTTCATGCCTGCGTGGAACGATTCCACGATGGTCAAAAGAGTTGGTAGGCAGCCAATCTTCTTTAGTACCTTGAAAAGACCCTCACGACTGACCAAATCAAATGCCTTTGTGAAGTCGATGAAGGCATTAAACAGTGGTTGATTCTTTTCAATGCATTTTTCTTGCATTTGTCGCAATGAGAATATCATATCAATGGTAAACTGGTTCTGTCGGAAGCCGCATTGTGGTTCGGGGTAGACTTGATCGCCTAGGACTTGAAGTCTGCGCAGAAAAATTCTGGCAAATACTTTTCCAACAATACACAAAAGTGAGATACCCATATAGTTGTTGCAGTCGCTCCGATCGCCCTTGTTCTTGTACAGTGTTATGATGCTTGAATCTTTGAAATCCTGTGGGACTTGTCCTTCTCGCCAGCATAGCTCTATTACCTTGTGGATCTGTAGAGTGAGTGTGTCTTGCCCACTCCTGATAACCTCTATTGGAATCCCGTCCTTATCTGGAGCCTTGCCAGATGCATGTTCATTTATAACACACTTAACTTCTGTTATGGTGGGAAGTGTGTCCAGGTGGTCAAGAGTTGGTAGAGCCTCTATCGCGTTGAGGGCATCATCCGCTAGTTTGGTCTCACTTGAGTAAAGCTCCAAATAGTGCTCTACCCATCTGCTGTTTCTTATCAGTTATGATTTCTCCAGTCAAGGTTTTCAATGGTACACTTCTTTTGATCACTGGACCACAGGCTTTCTTTATTCCTTCATACATGCTTCTTATGTTTCCCTTATCACTTGCGATTTGAATGGACTCACATAACTTGATCCAATAATCATTTGCACACTGCCTGGCAGCCTTTTGCACATCCTTCCTAGCTTGCCTTAGAGTGTTACGCGTTGGTCTTTCCTTGTTTCTTAAGAGAGCTATCTTCTTCTTATCAATCAAGGGCTGCAGTCTCGCTGTTTGCCGCAAACCAGTCCTGCCTCTTATGATCCACAGTGCCGTAAACCTCTACGGCAGTTTTATAAAGAGTTTCCTTAAGTTGACCCCAATTTTCATTTACTGTACAATTTTCTGGTGTATCAGTGAAAGCGTCTTCAAGTTGCTGTTGAAACTGAAAGCACTTTTCAGGACCGTGAGTGTTAATAATATTAATCCTGGGGCTAGATTTGTGTTTAGCTGTATAGATTCTCTTTAGTCTCAGCCTAACCCTTGCAACAACCAAAGAATGATCGGTATCACAGTCAGCACTGTGGTAACTTCGAGTCAATGATATATAGTTCAGATGTTGTCTCCGTGTGATGATGAAGTCCAGCTGGTGCCAATGGCCGGATCTTGGATGTTTCCATGTGACCTTATGCATCTCTTTTGTTGTAAAAAAGGAGTTTGTAATACATAGGTAATTTATGGTGCAATGCTCCAGCAGCCTTTGCCCATTTTCATTCATGCGACCGATGTTGTATTTTCCAAGGCACACTGGCCATGAACTCAAGTCCTTGCCCACACGAGCATTGAAATCACCGAGCATATAAATGTAGTCGGATTTTGGAACTGCCTTGATCACGGACTAACTCCTCATAGAACGAATCCTTCACATCATCAGAGGAATCGAGTGTCGGTGCATATGCAGTAATAATGGTGGCAAATCCACAGGAGGTTGCCAAGCGCAGGGATAATAGTCTTTCATTTCCTCCTGCTGGAATTTCAATAATTCCCAGTAGCGAATTCTTCACTGCAAGGCCCACACCGTGTTGCCTTTTTTCTGCCTGCCCTCTACCCTTCCAAAAAAGGTGTAATTGTTTTCCCTGAGTGACCCTTCCTCAGCGAGGCGAGTCTCCTGCAGGCCAGCAATATCAATGTTAAGACGATTGAGTTCGGCATCAATCACAGCCGTTTTTCTCACATCGTCAATATTGGTCAAGTCAATGGAAAATCCTGGACACATGGTTCTCACGTTCCAGGTTGCAAGCCGTAGCTTGAGGTTTCTATTTTTCTTTTTATTAGTACCTGATGCATTGGTTTTACAGCCTGCGTTTCAGATTTTGTCCTAGTCCCAAGCACCCATTGAAGCAGGCAGGCTGTGGCGGATCAGCACCCAATTGGCAGGGGGCTGCCCAGCTTGAGGCGGGCGGTAGCTGATCAGTGACACCTGTAGGTGTCTCCCACCGTCAGAGGCAACGCGTGGCGCCCCATGTCTACGCCAATTGACAGGGACTTATAACCCGTAACAGTTGCCTCTCGCTTTGATTCCGAGACCAGTTAAGACCAGGGATGGGGTTAGTGTCTCTCCATAGCACAAAGCCTTGGCTAAAATATAGAGATCATGTGTTGCCCATGCAGCATGATCCCTCTCTCAGCCTGACTAGTTATCTCCAGAGGAAAGGTAACACCTCTACATCTGGAACAAGACAAGATGCAGAAGCTGCCGGATCAGCAAAGCAATGCTCTAACTGTCCGCCTGTCGGAGCTTCGATCCTAGACCAGCCTCCAACCAAGGCTTAGGGCCTGGTCTGCCCTGCCATTTTGTCTTTAGGTTGCATTTCCTCGCACCATGGTCAGGCTTGTACTGTACCCTCCCAATTGCGCTCTTCCGCCCGAAGCCGTTGGCACAATGTGGGGTGTCGGTACCGTCTACAGTTATACGGTAGCTCAGTCATATCTGACTAAGACCTGACACCAGAATCTACTATAAAAAGAAAGTTAGTGGCATATCCTTTACGGACTAGCAGTCAACCCCAGCATTTTTTGACTGTTCGTGATTCCTGGGTAAGTTTACGTTAGGTAGTTTGCCATTGCTTTCTGAACAACCGGCACCCATACCATTTTATAAAAATCCAACACAGCTGTGTTGGGAACGCAGAATGCTGGATTACAAACTGCACCCGTGAACTCTTCACCACGGAGCCGGCGAATGTACTATAAGAAGAAGAAAAGAAGAAGAAGGCAATAACAGATCTCTTAAAGAAGCAGACGATATATTAGCCCAGACCTGGTAGCAATGGAAGGAAAGGTTAGTAGGGCATGATCATCTGGAGGGAGACATTGACCAATGACTGAACATTGTAATCATCATCATGTGCCATGCCGACAAGCGTGGACGGGCATGGCTGGCTATCTCACACGATCACAAGAGTCTTGAGCAAGTCTCTGTTCTTGATGCCATGGGGCCAAGCTATCCAGGTATTTACCTCTTTGCCTTCCTCTTCCTCTTTTGTCTAAAATCTTGACTGTTGTCTAGTAATACTGCTGCCCGTGAATTCAGGGATATGCTCAGTGTGACAGAGTATGCTGTCTTTATAGCGACATACTCTCCTCACACGGAGAATAGATGTAGCGACATATTCTCGTCACACAGAGAATAGATGTAGCGACATATTATCGTCACACGGAGAATAGATGTAGCGACATATTATCGTCACACGGAGAATAGATTTAGCGACACTCTCCTCACACGGAGAATAGATGTAGCGACATATTATCGTCACACGGAGAATAGATTTAGCGACACTCTCCTCACACGGAGAATAGATGTAGCGACATATTATCATCACACGGAGAATAGATGTAGCGACATATTATCGTCACACGGAGAATAGATTTAGCGACATATTATCATCACACGGAGAATAGATTTAGCGACACTCTCCTCACACGGAGAATAGATGTAGCGACATATTATCATCACACGGAGAATAGATGTAGCGACATATTATCATCACACGGAGAATAGATGTAGCGACATATTATCGTCACACGGAGAATAGATTTAGCGACACTCTCCTCACACGGAGAATAGATGTAGCGACATATTATCGTCACACGGAGAATAGATTTAGCGACACTCCTCACACGGAGAATAGATGTAGCGACATATTCTCGTCACACGGAGAATAGATGTAGCGACATATTGGACAGCTCTTACGCCTTGTACTTGTGTCCTTACCAGAAATAACGTGGTTTACTGTAAGACTAGTTTGTTAGCGCGAATTCACTACATTTTCCCCAAAACATCAAAGAAATGTCTCCGCTTTCGACGATTTAAGTTGCTTTTGGACCTATCGAAGACATATTCCTTGGGTGGGGATAGATATAAGACGGCAGGAAAAATTTCATAACGATGCAACAGAGTTTTCAAAATAATTGATCGTGAATGATGACATTCTTTTCTGGACATACTATAGAAGTTAATTGGGTACATAAACTGCCAGTACCACGGGACAGACATGCCAACAGCTTCTGTTGTGTGTGTCAGAGAGAGGGTAGCCAGTACCACATAACCACAGACATACCAACAGCATCTGTTGTGTGTGTCACAGAGAGGGTAGCCAGTACACACATAACCACAGACATACCAACAGCTTCTGTTGTGTGTGTCAGAGAGAGGGTAGCCAGTACACACATAACCACAGACATACCAACAGCATCTGTTGTGTGTGTCAGAGAGAGGGTAGCCAGTACATACACAACCACAGACATGCCAACAGCATCTGTTGTGTGTGTCACAGAGAACGAACGAACAGACTTTATTTTCAAAGGGTAACAAATTGGACACACAGGCCCATCTTACATTCGGCCCTTCCAATCACACATCTTTCTTTCATCAACAGTGCATAGAAAAAAACATTGTCACATGAATTTTGTAAACATAAACAATGCATATTACTATGTTATGAGACATAACCACCACCCACCCACACATCCCCCATTCACTCTAACTCCCCCACCCAACCACACACATAACCCACACACACACATACATTCCCCCACCCATCCACCACATCCCTACACCTACACATCTCCCCACCCACTACACATCCCATCCACCCACACCCCAAGCACACATACATTCCCCAACCCACACATCCCCCCACAAACTCACATATCCTGTACCCATCCCATTACCCACCAAACATCACTCACCCACATATCCTCCTCCAACCACCCAGCCAAACACACATTCCTCAGCCACACATCCCCCACCCACATCTCCCCGTCAACTCACATATTCCGCACCTACCCACACAAATTCCGCACCCACCGACATAATTCCCATCTCCCCCAGCCCACTCACAGATCCCGAGCCCACCCCAATAAAACATCCCCCACCATCTCCTAACCTACACACACTCACCCACCCCATATCCTCTACCCACCCATCCCCCAACCAAACATCCCTTAACCACACACCCTTACTCATATACAATCACCCACCCACACATCCTCTACCCAACCACACATCCTCCACCCACACATCCCTTCCCACGCACAATCTCCCCACCCAAACACACATCCCCACCCACCAAAACATCCCTCATTCACAAACACACATGTCCCATCCATGCACACACAACCCACACACACATCCCTAACCCATACACTCATCCCCTCACACATCCCTAGACACACGTACTTATCCCTCAACCACTAACACCCACACATCCCTCACTCACTCATCAAAACATACATCTCCTATCTACCCACCCACACTCACACACCCCAACCACCCATCTAAACACACATCCCCCACCCTCACACACATCCTTCACCCACCTGCACACCCAACCACCCTTTATCCACACCCAGCTCCCCTCCCACACACCATCATACCCACACACATCCCAAAGACACATCCCTCACCCACATCTCCTACCCATCCAACTGGTAGGGGAGCTTGCGTGTGCCATCGACCCCATGTGCTTGCCGATGGATGAAAACTACATATCCAGAGAGGGTACCCAGTACACACATAACCACAGACATGCCAACAGCTTCTGTTGTGTGTGTCACAGAGAGAGGGTAGTCAGTACACACACAACCACAGATATGCCAACAGCATCTGCTGTGTGTCACAGAGAGAGGGTAGCCAGTACACACACAACCCCACCGACCTGACACCCAGTCAACACAGCACACTAACAATGTCGGAGCAGACTGGTTGTGCTCCCTGTCTCAGTGTTATCTTGGAAACTTCCACAAGTAATGTGTCATCTGTGTCGCTGTCTGCTCCTGGCAGTGTCTCCGTGGATGTCATACATCTTTGTTGTGTTCGGTGTCGCTATCTGCTCCTGGCAGTGTCTCCGTGGATGTCATACATGTCCGCCATCTTTGTTGTGTTCTGTGTCGCTGTCTGCTCCTGGCAGTGTCTCCGTGGATGTCATACATGTCAGCCATCTTTGTTGTGTTCTGTGTCGCTGTCTGCTCCTGGCAGTGTCTCCATGGATGTCATACATGTCAGCAATCTTTGTTGTGTTCTGTGTCTCCGTGGATGTCATACATGTCAGCCATCTTTGTTGTGTTCTGTGTCGCTGTCTGCTCCTGGCAGTGTCTCCATGGATGTCATACATGTCAGCCATCTTTGTTGTGTTCTGTGTCTCCGTGGATGTCATACATGTCAGCCATCTTTGTTGTGTTCTGTGTCGCTGTCTGCTCCTAGCAGTGTCTCTGTGGGTGTCATACATGTCAGCCTCCCCCGATGTGTCTCCACCTTGCCGTGGTGAGGGAGCTTGCGTGTCCCATCAACCCCATGTGCTTGCCGATGGATGAAAACTACACATCGGACAGCTCTTGGGATAGGGACCAGACTAAGAAAGACACAACCTGCTGCTCTGCAGGTAGACTGAGGATAGCAGTCAAAATCAGGCAAACGAAGCCAAAAATCTCAGTCCGGACATAACTTCTAAGGCTCCCAGCCGAGGTGTATGGCTGAACGTCTCTAAGCCATAAACCTCGGAAGTGAGAGCCTGGCCGATACAAACCTACATCAAAATTGTGGTGAGGTGCTGAGCACGCTACATACTTGGCGCAGATACTCGTTCGATGGCTCTTAGCTGGGGGATATGAGGTATCCCCGGATGAGAGGGCCCGACCGTTACTCGCCCACAGACGCAAGGTGCTGAACCGGCAGCACATGTAGCCTACCTCGTGAGCGAGTACAAAAGGTGGAAAAACACCTCGGTCACACGTCCCGTAGATAGTCTGTAACCGTACTCATGGAGTGAGTGTAGTCAAAGGTGGAAAATTGTCTCGTTAACACGAAATGGAACGCCTGTCTTGCGAATCCATTACGTGGCAGCCCGAAGCAAAAGCTTGCTGTGTGTAAGTCGAAATAAGAGTCTCGAAACCCGAGGAAGGCTAACCTCACCAAAAATGCCCGCTGAAGCCGGAAGTGCCAGCCTACGGGCAGCAAAATAAAAATGGCACTACGCAATTACGTCTGAGTGAAATGTCTTTCGTGACCGGAAAAGCTCTAACTAGTCTTCCCTCGTGCTAGGAACAGCTACCTAGTTTCCGAATTTCGCTCTTGTTCGGAACAGCTCTGACTAGGTAGTTTCCGAATGTCCAACGTGCCTGGAACAGCTCTGATGGACACAACGACAAGCACATGTCCGAAAAACTCGCTGAGTGGATATTGACTGCAGACCAGTCTGGTCTGTGCAGGAACGGCCCGGGGCGAACGAAATGCCCAATATATTGAAGTGAGGAATTAAAGCAGCCATGAGTAGGACGTGACGATTCCCTCGGTGAGCCCAGCACCAGGGCGCCATGTGCCGGCCCTGCAATTGTGGAAGCCACCCTGGATGGCGGAAAATGCTATGGACTGTCCCTGCCTTCCTTTGAGGGACGACCGTTGTCTTAACCCGTTTCAACTTGGCCAGCTGGGTTGTGGACGGTACCGCAAACAGTGAGAGTCTCCCAGGAATGCTACCTGGTCAAAAAAGCACGCTGAAGCCGGTTGTGTTGGCCTGCGGGTTTCGGCCCAAGGGCGCATAACAGACACACCGCAATCACATCTGAAAAAACACTCCGGATGATCACAAAGAAGAAGAAGATACATGTCAGCCATGTTTGTTGTGTTCTAATATAATCTCACTCTCATCATGCACATCTTTACGCCCATTTCTGAATGTCCTGCACCAATCCCTCACATAACTGTCACTCATAACATTATCACCGTTACACACGATACAATCGACGATGAATCTCTGCCGCATTTTTACCTTCTGCTTGAAGAAAACTAATCACACCACAAATTTCACAGCTGGTGTGACAGGCAATAACAGTGTCCATGTTTATTCATTCGCGATTCGTGAACCACTGAACAAATGTGACTGTCGGTTGATGTATAGTGATCTAAAAGATTACTGAATGATGCCAGCAATAAACAGTATGCTATGGCAATCGGTTTATTTTTACCAGCCAATCAGCTGTTGATTTTGGAGGAGCCCTGGTAACACAACAGATGAACACCAGAAACATGGGAAAATATAATAAAATCATATATTTTTAGATGGGCCATGACACGAACAATTGTTGATGAAATCAGGGGAAGTCATATACATATGTGTTGACAGAGCTATCAGCCTCAGTCCGACACACTCCAGATCTCCGGGTCCTCTGCCATCTGTGAACAGCACGAGTAATCCAACACAGAATCCACCAGACCACGCAGGTGCCGCTGGACGTTCCTGTGGCTGCGGCCGGTGTCCTCAACCTTGATGACAGACGTCAACTTCTTGCACAAGTAGTTCACCCACAGGACGTTGGAGTGGGGGCAGAATACTTGCCAGTCATTCCTGTTTACAAGTTACAGACACGGTCAGTTACAGCCAACCTGAGTTACAGACATGGCAAGTTATAGACAATCTGAGTTATAGATATGGCAAGTTATAGATAACTTGAGTTACAGACATGGCAAGTTACAGATAACCTGAGTTACAGACATGGCAAGTTATAGATAACCTGAGTTATAGACATGGCAAGTTATAGATAACCTGAGTTACAGACATGGCAAGTTACAGATAACCTGAGTTATAGACATGGCAAGTTATAGACAATCTGAGTTATAGACATGGCAAGTTACAGATAACCTGAGTTACAGACATGGCAAGTTACAGATAACCTGAGTTACAGACATGGCAAGTTACAGATAACCTGAGTTATAGACATGGCAAGTTATAGACAATCTGAGTTATAGATATGGCAAGTTATAGATAACTTGAGTTACAGACATGGCAAGTTACAGATAACCTGAGTTACAGACATGGCAAGGTATAGACAATCTGAGTTATAGATGTGGTAAGTTATAGACAACCTGAGTTACAGACATGGCAAGTTATAGATAACCATAGTTACAGACATGGCAAGTTACAGATAACCTGAGTTACAGATATGGTAAGTTATAGACAACCTGAGTTACAGATACAGCAAGTTATAGATAACCTGAGTTACAGATACGGTAAGTTATAGACAACCTGAGTTACAGACATGGCAAGTTATAGACAACCTAAGTTACAGATATGGTAAGTTATAGACAACCTGAGTTACAGATATGGCAAGTTATAGACAACCTAAGTTACAGATATGGCAAGTTATAGACAACCTGAGTTACAGATATGGCAAGTTATAGACAACCTGAGTTACAGATACGGTAAGTTATAGACAACCTGAGTTACAGATACGGTAAGTTATAGACAACCTAAGTTACAGATATGGCAAGTTATAGACAACCTGAGTTACAGATATGGCAAGTTATAGACAACCTAAGTTACAGATATGGCAAGTTATAGACAACCTGAGTTACAGATATGGCAAGTTATAGACAACCTGAGTTACAGATATGGTAAGTTATAGACAACCTGAGTTACAGATACGGTAAGTTATAGACAACCTAAGTTACAGATATGGCAAGTTATAGACAACCTGAGTTACAGATATGGCAAGTTATAGACAACCTAAGTTACAGATATGGCAAGTTATAGACAACCTGAGTTACAGATACGGTAAGTTATAGACAACCTGAGTTACAGATACGGTAAGTTATAGACAACCTGAGTTACAGATACAGCAAGTTATAGACAACCTGAGTTACAGATACAGCAAGTTATAGACAACCTGAGTTACAGATACAGTAAGTTATAGACAACCTGAGTTACAGATATGGTAAGTTATAGATAACCTGAGTTACAGATACGGTAAGTTATAGACAACCTGAGTTACAGATATGGCAAGTTATAGACAACCTGAGTTACAGATACAGCAAGTTATAGACAACCTGAGTTACAGATACGGTAAGTTATAGACAACCTGAGTTACAGATACAGCAAGTTATAGACAACCTGAGTTACAGATATGGTAAGTTACAGACCATCAATCCATCATGTGCCATGCCGATAAGCGTGGGCGGTCATGTTTTGCCATCTCACTCGATCACCAGAATCATGGATCAACTCCATGTTCCTGTCTTGACCATGCCATGTGACCAAGCCATCCAGGTATTTACTTCTTGGTCTTCCCCTTGGTCTCCTCCCTTCAATCTTGCCAGTTGTCACCAAATTCTTCAATTCTTTTTATAACATGCCCAGAAAATTTTGACTGTCTATGTCTAATGTCTCTAATCAGTTTACGATCTTCATTTGTTTCTTGAAGGACTTATTCATTTATTTTCCTGTCTGTCCATAGTATTCTTTGCATTTTCCTCAGAAACCACATTTCCACAGCCATCAGGTGTTTTTCAGCTTGTCTGCTCATTGTCCACGCTTCATATCCATACAAAAGTACAGGTTCTATGTAGCACTTCCTGTACTGATTCACTTGTTTAATAATATGCCCATTTACTTGTATATTACATTGTGGTATTTCCTTTTACCCAGTGACGACCATAATCTGTGTCATCTTAGAATTCAATTCTAACCCTAGTTGTTCACCGTGTGCAACAACCGCATCTACTAAATGTCGCAGGTCCTGTTCATTGTGTGCAATCAAGACTGTATCATCTGCATACCTAATGTTATTGATATTTTAATGATGTATTCTAATTTTAATCGATGTATTAATGTTTAATTAATGGTGAAAAGATTACCGACAATTCTAACCTACATAAATGTCTTCGGTTACTGCCACTCCACAAACGACTAAATTTTAATAAGGCTAAACTAATTCACAAAATCCTATTTCAAAATGCTCCAAGCTGCCTTAGGCCATTGTTTAAATATAACGCTAGACATAGCGAACGACTAAATATACTTCATGTCCCTAAACCTAGGACAGACATATAAAACAAGCTTAGCATACTCTGCCGCTCAGTTGTGGAACAATCTTCCCCAAGAAATCAAAGACACCATCAATCATTATACATACATTCACAACCTGTTTGAACACTACCTCAGTACAGACTACATGCTCCCATAAACAAAAACAAAAAAAGACAATAATAATGGTAAATTATCTCAAACGACAACTAGCCAAAAAACATTCCCATATGTATGGCACGTTACACCTTCCTTAGGTATTTATAATGCCCATGTTAAACATTGCCTTAGTGAGTAATTTGTTATTGATTATTTTTCATGCGTTTTAGTGCTTAATGTTATTTTGTTGTCAAAAATTTGCTTCATAAGTGATGTTGAATGAAAGAATGCATGAGAGGAAATAGAGAAGAAAGGCAGAATGTCAGACAGGCCTGCGCGCCCAATTCTTAACCCTTTGAAAATAAAGATTTTTGTTCGTTCGTTCGTTCAATGTACCGTCCTCAAATGTTGATTCCTTCTATGTCTTCTATATTTTCAATGTGACAGGGAAAACAGATCTGGAGACATTACACATCCCTGTCTCACACCTCTCTTAATAGGCTGATACTGACCTACTTCATTATCAATTCTTATGGCAGCTTGTTTCCAATATATGTTTTTTACAAGTCTAAGATCTTTTCCATCAATTTGTAGATCTTCAAGCATCCTTATCATGTCGACATGTCTCACTTTATCTAAAGCCTTTGTGTAGTCAATAAAGCAAAGGTGTAGATCTTTGTTTACTTCTATAGAACGTTCAATTACGGTTCTCAGTATATACACAACATTTACTGTACCCTTGCCTTCTACAAATCCACATTGTTCTTCTATTTCAGATTGTATTTTCTTCCTAACTCTTTGCATGATAATTCTTAGCAAAATCTTTATGATGTGACTCATTATACTAATTGCTCGATGTTGATCACATTCCAAGGCTCCTGATTTCTTTGGGATTGCAATAAATAGTGTTACATAATTCATGAATTACGGACATGGCAAGTTATAGACAACCTGAGTTATGGACATGACAAGTTATAGACAACCTGAGTTATGGACAATGTAAGTTACAGACGACCTGAGGAGGACAGGCAAAGGTAAAACAGTACCTCACATGTCAGTGTAGACAAGGAGAGGCTAGACCAGGTGAGAATGTACTTGACATTTCAGTGTGACAGAAATGTCAGTGTAGCAGAAATGTCAGTGTAGCAGAAATGTCAGTGTAGCAGAAATGTCATTTCAGTGTGGCAGAAATGTCATCTCAGTGTAGCAGAAATGTCATCTCAGTGTGGTAGAAATGTCATCTCAGTGTGGCAGAAATCTCAGTGTAGCAGAAATGTCATCTCAGTGTGGAAGAAATGTCAGTGTAGCAGACATGTCAGTGTAGCAGAAATGTCAGTGTGGCATAAATGTCAGTGTAGCAGAAATGTCAGTGTGGCAGAAATGTCAGTGTAGCAGAAATGTCAGTGTGGCAGAAATGTCATCTCAGTGTGGCAGAAATGTCATCTCAGTGTGGCAGAAATGTCATCTCAGTGTGGTAGAAATGTCATCTCAGTGTGGCAGAAATCTCAGTGTAGCAGAAATGTCATCTCAGTGTGGCAGAAATGTCAGTGTGGCAGAAATGTCAGTGTGGCAGAAATGTCAGTGTGGCAGAAATGTCAGTGTAGCAGAAATGTCAGTGTGGCAGAAATGTCAGTGTAGCAGAAATGTCAGTGTGGCATAAATGTTAGTGTAGCAGAAATGTCAGTGTGGCAGAAATGTCAGTGTAGCAGAAATGTCAGTGTGGCAGAAATGTCATCTCAGTGTGGCAGAAATGTCATCTCAGTGTGGCAGAAATGTCATCTCAGTGTGGTAGAAATGTCATCTCAGTGTGGCAGAAATCTCAGTGTAGCAGAAATGTCATCTCAGTGTGGCAGAAATGTCATCTCAGTGTGGCAGAAATGTCATCTCAGTGTGGTAGAAATGTCATCTCAGTGTGGCAGAAATCTCAGTGTAGCAGAAATGTCATCTCAGTGTGGCAGAAATGTCAGTGTAGCAGACATGTCAGTGTGGCAGAAATGTCAGTGTGGCAGAAATGTCAGTGTGGCAGAAATGTCAGCGTAGCAGGGGAAAGTCTGAGTAAACAAGAGTAACTGTAGAAGTCTCAGAGTTCAAACTTACTGATTCTGGGTGCGCATGTCCCTGTACACGTCAAACTGGAAGTCTCCCTTGCCTTCAAACAAGCCTTCATCAGTGGACACGTCACAGAACACGGCACAGCCATCTGTCACATCACCATTACGTATCCATCAGCACCAGGATATCATGTCAAGTGTCAAGACCAGACATCACATAATACATAGACAGATTCACACACACACAATACCAGACATCACATAATACATTGACAGATTAACACACACACACACACAATACCAGATATCACATAATACATTGACAGATTTACACACACACCCTCTCACACACACATACACCCACCCACACACACTGCTAGAGCTCTAATCAAAGACAGTCAGTAAACATGGATGAACACAGATTTGTGAGGGAACATGGATATATAAGGATCGTTCATTTGAAACCGGTTCCAATGGCTTTATTACAAAAGCATGAAAGAAACATTAACAGGTGTGGTAGAATTAAACAAAGCATTCATTTTGAATGAATTATGTACCATGGGTTGGTCAGAAGAAGTCCCCGTAGGCATTCAGGCAAGTATCACCATTGCTTAGGTAGGCAGCGAATGCCGTCCACCCAACAGGATTGTGGTTGCTCACTGAACCAAGTGTTTATCGCGTTCATTACGTCTGCATCTGTGTGAAATTGTTGCCCCTTGAGAGCTTATTTTAGAGCTCCGAACAAATGAAAATCACATGGTGACAAATCAGGACTATAGGCTGGATGTTGCAGAACCTCCCACTTCTTCCAAGCTAATGCTTCCTGCACAATCTTTGCGACATGCAGACGAGCATTATCGTGCAACAAAATCACACCGCGAGAAAGCATGCCGGGTCGTTTATTCTTGATGGCATTTTGCAGCTTGTCTAGTGTTTGCAAGTAGTTGGTAGAGTTGATGTTGACACCAAGTTCTTTAAAGTCGGCCAACAATAGCCCTTCATGGTAAAAAAATGCGCTCAACATAACTTTACCAGCAGAAACCTGTAACTTGAATTTTTGGCTTTTGGTGATCCAGCATGCTTCCATTGCATGCTTTTCTTTTGCTGCTCGGCTCAAAGTGGTGACACCATGATTCATCGCCTGCCACTATGCGGAAGAGAAATGCATCACCCTCCACTCTGTAACGTAGCAAGTGGTTCAAACACCATCCCATGCGTTCCTCTTTTTGGTGGCCGGTCAACGTCCGTGGTACCCACTGTGAACACACCTTCAGATATTGCAGTTCCTTACGAATGACCTTTTGAATTGTCCCAATTGACACATCAAATTCTTTCACTAGCGAACGTATGCTTTGACAACGGTTCATTTGTATTGCTGCATCAATTTTGGCAATGGTTGTTTCTGTTGCAACAATATGCGCTTGACCCGGCCGTTGAAGATCTGTCGTGAACTAACGTCCTTTCCGAAACATTCGTGCCCAGTCTGTCACTGTTGCCTTCGACACACATTTATTACTGTACGCTGCCTGCATTCTTCGATGAATGTCCATTGGTAGCCATCCTTCAAATGAAATAAACTGAATTAGCGCTCTTTGAGCTTCTTTGGACGGATTTTGGATCAACCTGGCCATTTTCTCAACAGTCAGAAACAGAACCTATGCATCATGGGATGATAAGCACATGCTCTTTTATTCATTGGTCGGTACTTATCACATGACTATGATATGATCATGTTCAACATACGCAATTACGTGTGGTGCAGCACGAATGGATTTCAAATGAACGCTCCTAATAGCATAGATTGTGTAGGAACATGGATTTGGCATAGATTATAATCATACATGTGCAACTGATTATCTCCCTATACATGTACAACTGATTATCTTCCCATACATGTACAACTGATTATCTCCCCATACATGTACAACTGATTATCTTCCTGTACATGTACACATCACATTTGGCACATTTTGCTGGGAATGTCACACGGTGGGTTAAGTTTTTGGAACACACAAAACACATCAAGTGCGAGGTGAAACCACAAGCAAGCATCAGAAGGAAATCTAGGTCATACCTTTTTTTAGACGAGAGATGGTGAAGTCGATGATTGTTGCCTTGACCCCAGCTGTTGGAAACTGATACTCTCGACCCCGTAGCACAAATGAAATAGTTTCCTCCTGGCACGGTCTCACGAGTACATTACCAATGTGAAGGTCACGGTGCTCAAACTCCAGGTGACTTTCAGCCACACCAAGAGCAAACACCACCTGACGCAGCATGCTGAGAGCCTCCATGTGGTTGACAAACTGCCCAGATGAGTTGTAAAACATAAGCCAAATCAATCAATAAATTAAAATTAATTGTGTGTGTTACTTTTACAGACAAACTGGTTGTTAAAGGGCCAACCAGGCAAGTTGGCTGACATCTGTTTGTATTTGAGAGATGTTGCTGTGAATGTGACCAGCTGATTTCTCAACTGTTTACCCAAGGCTTGAACTCAATAGTGCCAGCTAGTCAAGCCCACATTCACACCAGCTAATTAAGCCCACATCCACGGCAGCTAGTCAAGCTCACATCCATGGCAGCTAGTCAAGCCCACATCCATGCCAGCTAGTCAAGCAGTAGTATATAGGGGATTAGAAAGAGTACACTTCCCCACAGACCCCGCGGTGGGGCCGAATCGCCCCCTAAGGGGGTCAAATAAGGGTCCGAACCGATGCGCGCCCCCCTAAGGGTCCGACCCCCCTAAGGGCTCGAACAGAGGGTCCGAACCGACCCCAGCAATAGGTCGTCTGACTATAGCGTAATTTTCGGCAGGGCAACAGCGGGCAACCATATTTTGTTATAGAGGGTGACTATACTGCGTTACACAATTAGAGCCTTACCAACCAGCCATATCACGATGGGCACCGCTACGCGAATACGCACGGGAGCACTCGGCGAGCGGGCACGCTCTCTCACCGAGCACCACCAACACAAATTTCAACAGCCAAGACCCCCTCCCAGAAATATTAGGGGGCACTACAGGAGCGCCAAAAGAAAGCCCCCTAGGGCCAAAAGGGTCGGGGCACTACAGGAGCGCCAAAAGAAAGCCCCCTAGGGACCCAACCCCCCAGGGCCCCGGGGCGCGACCGCCCGACCGGGCCGTCCTCTGCATCCCGGAGCGCACGCATGGCGACCGAGCCGCCCGCCACGATATATTACTCAGACATATTTTGGAAAAGCTGTCATATCTCCCAACACAAGCCGGTGTGATATATTTTACGCCTGCAGCCACAAAGCTCCAAAAAAAACGGCGGGCTATTTTTTTTACCACCACACGTTCGTTAACAGAATGTGCTACACACAGCACGCTTATTTCCCCCGCCAACAAGTGACGTGGAAGTTAATCAATGCGCGTTGAGCCAGTGATATACTTTTATAAGCTTTTATTAATTTCTTTGCTTTTTTATAACATACATTGAAAAAAAAACATTGTATGTACAAAAAAAATTATATACAAATGTATGTACAAAATTATATACAAATGTATACTACATATTTTAATAGTGATATATAACCACAAAATGTTGGTGTTACTTCGGTCGGTGGCGTGGTCAAGTTGGTTAAACCACATCACACTCAGCAGGTCTAGAAATTGAATGGTTTGCATGCTCAAACCCGGGTTTCCATTCAATATTCTAGGCTGCCGTAGTGCGGATGCGGACACCTTCTAGGTTCGCTAGTATTTCGTTTCGATTAGCAACCAACAAGGGGGTCGCCTAATCTCTATACATGTGGTTTAACCAACACACCTCACATCTCTCGGAGGATGGCAAGTTGTGTGCATAAAAACCCGGGTTGTTGTCATCCTCTGAGAGGGGTGGGGGTACGAATCACAAAGCCGACTTTTGCATTTTTTTTAATTCTTTTTTTTTAAAATTCGCGTGATGGTTTAGGCGGCTTTTTTTTGGTTATGGTGTTATATCTGAAAAATATTAGGGCGCGTCGAATTAGAGGCTGACTGATTGGGCACATACAGATGGAGACCTATGGATGTGAGTGGCCGAAGCTCGGCACAGAACTTCATTGCGGCCGCCCAACCATCGGCCTTTATTGTTCTTGGCATGAGGCAAAGCGGGGCGAGGTGATAGAAGAGTGTATATTCTGTGAGAGGGGTGTTAGGAAACCATATGAGATGTGTGAGCGTTGCACACTAGACGCGCTTCATAGGATGGTTTGGAAGTTTGAAAAGACGACTGGAATCAAACTGCTACTCTATAAAGGGGTGAAGTTAGATCCTCAATATAGCCCAGAGGGCCTATAGGTGTGGCTTAGCGCAAATTTCGCCGGCCAACCACCATTGCGAGCAACCGTGTCATGTGGGAGAGAAAAAATGTTCATACACACCTTGTTTATCTGAGGAGTATATCCGCATTATCCACTGGCGGATCGTTCGGTGGAATAGGGGGGTGGTTCTAAACTGTCCTGATCGCGTATACAGGTTATTTCGATCCTATAGCTTTGACGAATTCTGCCCGTGCCGCGTCTCGGCCTTTCAGAATGAGAGATTTTTTTGTCTCTTCGTCCAGATCCGCCGGCGCCTTGCTCCGAATATCTTTTTTCAACTGGTGAAATTTATTTTCTTCAGCTGTAATTATTTTATACTCCACGTCTGAAATTCTCCCATCATCCAAAGCCTTTGAAACAAGGTCGGCTATACTAGAAAGCTTAGCCGTCGCCAGAGTGCAAATTTCATCATGCTTCTTAGCTTTTGATGTTAGTTTGCGGGACGCTAGCTTGCTCCCAGCGGACATGATTCCACAAGCTAGGGCAGCTATCTCGAGCCCGACAACTATAGGGGCAGCGATAATGGTGGTAAGAAGCCCAACACCCCCCACCCCCATACCAAGGCTAGCCGCCAGCATCGCGCTGTCCACAGCGTCTAATGCATTAACGGCACGCCGATATTTTTTATACAGTGCAGCCCGTTTGTCCCTTTCATCTTCCAGAGACTTCCGAAGACGGGTAAGCTCTTGAATACGATAGGCACCGCCGTCACTAGTATCGATTGTAGGATAGAGCGACATTATTCTTTGCGCGTCAAACCTACTTCTTCAACTGAGATATTAAATGTTCAATGCGAACGGTGCTAATCGACCCTGTAGTGAACAAAAGCCGGACAAAAGCAGTAACGGTAGTAAAAATGATTTCATCTACCGCAACCTCACCGAGCTCTACTATAATGTCCGTCTCTGTTGCCCGGGCCGCCCACGTCCCGTCGGCCGCGGAAGTAATGACGAGAGCAACATGCCTGGGGAGTGATGACGCACTCCATTTAATAGAGACCCCAGGAAGGACTGGGGCAAACTCTGTCTGTGCCACAGGCCCAATAACTAACTCGAGATAGATGGTTGACTCCTTAGGAGGCTTACCTAGCATATCAAGGTCAGCTTTACACTCTGTAACAGCCTTCAGACAATATTTAGTCCCCTGGACTTTAACCTCAGTCACCGATACGGCATAGAAGAGAGCCCTGGCGCACTGCATTTTCAGAAATGACTGGTAGGTCACAACAAGAGACTTGTTGGGGCGTGTGACTGTCCTGCAGGCCTGATAACTCACAAACACCTTGCCCATGTTGGTTAACCTGATAAGTATCCCATTGGGCTCGAGGTGAGTATATCCCGTGCGAAGCTCAAGCTGCAGATCCCAGTCATCGTCGTCGGGATGGTCTATGGCGGCACGAGCATAGACCCCCTGGGGAGTGAGCTGGAGGCCATAGATCTTGTAGTTATGACCCGGCTCCCGCCACCCAATAGTGTCGGCCAAATCAGCAAAGGTTAGGGTAGAGCATGCTCTTGGGCGATGCCTTCCTGGACCTTCTGAATCAGCCATTGTGTTTTCTGATGTGGAGTTCACAACTTAGATATGCCAGCGGCACGGCTTTGCCTTTTTCATCACAGACTGAAAGTCTAATATCGTTTAGAGTTCCTGTCTCCAACTTCTTATAACGAGGCACAGAGAAAACCTCGTGTCTCCCTTGATTACATTCCACATTTTTAACAGGCACAGCCCTGAGGAGTGTGGAGGGAAGCGAATTATGACGGTTCTCATATGATGATAGACCCTCGAGATGAATGTACAACTCCTTATATAAGAGGAGTTTGGGAAACTCGTTTCCGACCATCCCGTCATTAGTATATTCCCACTCAAAAAGCCCAAGAGTATGGGCTAGGCCCCCCTCTAACATATCGGGATCGTACATACCAGCGAGATGTAGAAGGCCAGTTGCGGGGTTCAGCGTCAGAGAAAACTTGCGAGGCTCAAAGAATTGCTTGTTGAGGGTACATATGTCGTAGTACCCATTGGGGATAACAATCTGTTTACCCCCCACCTGGAACTTATTATTGGCCAGCTCCTGGGAAATATTAACCCATGCTGGATAGAACAATAATTCCACAATAGCTACCTCAAGGTCACCATCGCGGTTGTCTATGACCGGGTTGAGGGGGATGGGTTCCCCATGCTGAATGTTGGTTAATGTGATGTACATTTTAGCACGTCTAATAATGATAATTTACGAGTTCATAAGGATGGTAAATACCCGACGGAGCAACCATGTCTGATGTGAAGTACACAGCTTAGATATGCCAGTGGCACGTCGTTACCCTTTTCATCTCGGACCGAAAGTCTTATACCCCCTACCGTTCCAGTTTCTAGCCTTTTATAATGAGGCACAGAGAAAATCTCATGTCTCCCTTGATTACATTCCTCTTTTTTAACAGGTACAGCCCGGAGGAGTGTGGAGGGAAGCGAATTATGACGGTTTTCATATGATGATAGGCCCTCGAGATGAATGTACAACTCCTTATATATGATAAGGTTAGGAAACTTCGCGGCATAGAATGTAAACACCTCATTGAACCGCTCACTTCTGTAGTCTATGCCGAACCCAAGAACCCCACCTAGCCCTCCGAACCCTAAGACCACCCCCGATTTTATACCACCGAGACTTACAAGGCCAGTTGCGGGGTTGAGAGAAAGAGAGAGCTTCCGTGGCTCAAAGAATTGTTTGTTAAGAGCACAGACATCATAATACCCGTCGGGGATAGTAACAACTTCATCATCAAGTTTGAACCAATTGTTTTTCAGCTTCGCGGAAATATTAACCCACGCGGGGTAGAACAACAATTCCACGATAGCCACCTCTAGGTCACCATCGCGATTGTCTAGGACCGGGTTAAGGGGGATGGGTTCCCCATGTTGGACGTTGCTAAGTGTGAAAAACATATTAGCACAGCTAATAATAATGACTGCTTACGAGTTCAATAAGGACGCCAAATACCCGACGGGTGGGGTATACCCGTTTGCACAAATAAAGGATCTCACAAAGGTGGACATACAGGTCAACCTCCAAGGAGTCTTTCCGACACAGTTCCCCAACATGTTTGAAAAATACCGGTTACCATACGTGGAGTCAGACCAGACCGTGCAAGCCTGGTACAGCAATCCGATGCAATTCTGGCAAAACCAACTCAACTTCGCAGTATGGTGTGCCACGGTGGGGTGTGGGGTGTCCGCGCAGGAGCATCTGTCCGGCCCTGACCCACTAACGCGAGCCGTCTTCATATTCCATGTCTACTACCAGATTCGTCGAATCCTCAAAGAGATGCGTGTGGCTCTACCACAAGACCAGGGTTGGAACGCCTTTGAAAATCCCTACGATGTAAGAGCCTATCAGCGTATATGCGCGGAATTTGGAATTCCCCAGAATGATAACTGGAGACGGCTCGGGAGGAATAACGGGTTGGGGAGTGTATACATTTACTGGACGAACACTGGTTATCGCGCCCTGCCTGATGGACATGATGGTGTATATGACCCAAAGCGCCATTCATTCACACAACAAACCACAAATGACATACTACACATAGATTATATCTCGCAAGACGATATTCACGCTGATTCTGGCTGGCAGGCTTTCATTCTTAACAAGTCAAAGGGCTTCACACGCCCCGGTGTTGAGCGAATAAATGACAGCATTCGAACCTATGTGTGGGCCATCTTAGGGGCCCAGGCTCAGACTAGAACACGAATTCTGGGAACCGGAACGGCGTTTGATGCCCAGAAGCAATTCCTGGTATTAGTAGAAGACGCCATCTCTGCGCCCGTCGATCTCGCGGCGGCCATCAAAAGATATCAGGATGTGCTACAAAACGCGAGCTCAGAAGTTAATTATGTCTTTGGAACGGGGTTGTATATGTCCCCCAGCGACATGCTGCTCCGCATTGGCCAGATAGCTGGATATAACAACATGATCATCATCGCAGAGCCAGGCCTAAAGCGTGGCCTGAATACAACCATTAATGCCCCTAAGCTGCCCACCATTGCACAGCCGACGGTAGAGCTGCCCAGCATTGCTCAGCCAGCGCTGCCGACCACTAGCATAGCTGATAAGGCAGCTGGGCTGCAGCATCAAAATGAAAAGATAGCACTCATTGCTGGGGGTGTCGCAGTCGGTCTAGTGGTCCTATGGTTTGTTCACCGCAATTAGCCGCTCTCTGATAGCCAGCAGCAGCAAGCCACTGAGTGCAACCACTAATGCCCAGAGATTTCCAGCCAGCCATCCCACACCCTTACTCAAGAAGTTAAGAAGCCAGGAGATAATACCGCCTATGATTCCTGGGAGTGCCTCCGCAGCCTTACCAGCTAGCCTGGCTAGAAGGCTCGCTAGGTCTTTCAGTTTCTGCCGAATCCATTCCTTAGCCC
This sequence comes from Cepaea hortensis, assembly GCA_963921405.1. Taxonomy (NCBI): domain Eukaryota; kingdom Metazoa; phylum Mollusca; class Gastropoda; order Stylommatophora; family Helicidae; genus Cepaea; species Cepaea hortensis. Next base: position 3,284,597 of record OY992877.1, read on the forward strand.
CAGGGCCAGGTGGCGGGCCAGGTGGTGGGATAGGTGGCGGGCCAGGCGGTGGGGTAGGACCACCACCACCAGTAATGGCTAGGGTGATAGTGGAAATTAAGAGGCCGATCGCTGTGAGAATGCTCGCTATGGTGATACCCTGCTCTCGGAACAGAGTCCGCAGCCTCGCACCCAGTGTGGTGTCTTCATTGACCACCCGATGAATGGTTTCACGGATCCGACTGAATTGGGTGCGTAAGTCTTCGTGTAACTCAGCGACCTCTATTAAAAGCCTCTTCTTAGCTTCTTCAATATCGGCAATCTTTTGCTCTTGAAAGTCCCTACTCTCCTCATTGGGTGCTATCAACATTTTCCGCCGCCTTATGGCGACCTCTTTATCTTGCTGGTCGAGAATAACCAGATAGTTTGTGAGTTTACCTTTAATCGTTGTCACCGCTTTGTCAAGCGCCATGAGCCCCCGGAGTTCTCTCACTGGAGGTAAGCCTTTCTCTCCCAGGTATTGGTCTACGTGTGAGGTTTCTAAAACCCGCTGCACTTCTGGACTCGACATAGCCCGTTCTAAGATGTTGCCAACATTTGAAGCTATTTGTGGGACAGCCTGAATATCTGCACCACTTAGAGCAGCTTCTTCCTCCGCCAGATCACTAGCAGTCTCCTCAAGGATGGTGACAACCTTTGGTGGTATTTTGTCCACAAACCCCAATACCTCTCTGGTACTCACTCTGAGGTTATTCACAGCTAACGGCATGCCATTATCATACTGTGTAATCCTTTGGTGGTTAACATAGAGAGCATTCCGGCGACCCAAACGAATTTTTGTATAATCTATACCAGTTATAGGTTTGATACCCCACATCTTCTCCACCCTTTTAAAATAGTCGTTAATAGCGCTGTTTTCTAGTTCTATGAATAAGTTGCGCTCCCCCTGTGACGTCTCCCCCTGTGACGTCTCCCCCTGTGACGGCCACTCGGTATTAACAATGCGGGGATTATCGACATCAAAATCGTCGTCGATGAAGCCTGTCTCTTCTTCCTCGCCCGTTTCAGGCCTCCCCTCTTCACCACCAAAATCAGTCAGCTCAACTCTATCCATATTAGATATTGCTACAAAGCAACAATAATAAACAACTAGCCATGTCTTCAAGTGCATATGGTCGTAAGCTTAACCCTTACCGCCGTCTCCGGGAGCCGCTCGGTGTGAAAGGATTGCGGCAAACGATAATCGTGACCAACAATCCTTCTACGATCGGCCCGAAGCAGCAGTTACTAGTTCGTTTTCCCAATCTCGGTGCACACGATGTTATCGTGCCTGGGTCGGTGCGGCTGGCATTCAATGTCGACCTTAGCTCCCCTGATGTCAACCGGTCCGTGGTCCAGAACCTCGGCCGAGCACTGGTTCAAAAGCTGACCGTCAGGCTATCGGGCAATGAAGTCTTCTCTCTTGTGGACAGTGACGTCTACAACATCTATCTGGATCTTTGGAAGAGCCAATCGGAGCGGGCTAGCGCTGTGTATCAAGGCATCGATACAAGCACCGGCAGGAATGTGACCAAGGCGCGCGTTGGTGCAGCGGATGCTGTTGTTCTGCCCCCCGCCAATGCGAGAGACGTGGCCATCGCGAAGGCCTTCAAAAACAGGTACTACATACCACTAGACTTTGAGCTGCTTGAAACGCATGCGCCATTCTACCAATCTGCTCTTAGTGATCGACTGGAGATTGAGTTGACCTTTAACGACGCTTCCCGTGTGATTCACGCAACTGGTAAAGATGCCGGCAACTCCTCATACTCCCTAGAAAACATCTGTCTCGAGTACGAAGTAGTCACTGAACCCACGTTGGCCCGGCTAATTCGGAGCATGTATGAGAGCCGTATGGTGGTGTTATACGAGCGGGTCCTACGACATAGACGGATCCCTCAGAAAAAGGAGGACTCGATATGGAACATCAATCTGAACACACCCTGTAAGTCTTTGAAAGGCATTCTCCTATTATGGGAAGACCCCGCCCACCAAAAGGATTTTGCACGCCAACCAGAGTGGTTTTACAACCCACAGATCACCAAAGTTGAAGTCATCGTAGAAGGACAAGCCAATCAGCTATTTGCGCACGGCTTAGCACCACACCAGCTCTGGGACGAAGCGAGGAAATTCTTCGCTGGTGGCCTCAAAAGGCACCCTGAGACAAGCGCAGTCGCCAAAGAGCTACTTCCGGACCTCCGACGATGACCATCTTCACGGCAGCGGCCGGCGTGTAGAGAACGGCTCTGAGGGCATCACTCTCCAGATCACGAAAGAGGCCGAACCGGCGGGGCCCCTGTACTGCTACGTTTATTTGGTTATGGACGGACAGCTGAACATCGACACCGGGAGATTCGTTAGTGCTGTTTATTAATGGAGTTCCCACTTAAGCCACACTCGGCCATCATCACAGGCCCCACATCGTGTGGTAAAACAGAATTCATTCTCGACCTCCTGGAAGGCCCGTACAGGGGTGTTTTCGAGCATATTGTAATTGCTTGCCCTTCGGTACGATACAATGAAACATACCGGGCCCGGCCGTGGGTGTGGTCAGATCGCGAGGTCTTCATATTTGACCCCGGTGATCGGCTGCTCAAATGGCTAGAGGCCTTCTATAAAATGTTTCAGGGGACACCAACGTTATACATCATTGATGATTGCAGCGCAGAGGACGCTATTGCGCAGAAGCGGACTATGTTGACTTATCTAGCTTTTAGCGGGCGACATGCCCAGCAAAGTCTGTGGGTTCAAACCCAGAAGTACAACGCCGTTGCGAAAGGCCTCAGAGCGCAGACACAATGGGTGGCGCTCTTCCATTCCAAGGATAAGGATAGCTTTGAAGACTGCCTGGATGAGAACTACATCATCCACTCTAGGGAGGAACGTGATGGGGTGCGAAAGCAACTCGAAGCCAATGAGTTCTCAAAGCTGGTACTGAGGACCAAGTTCCCATTTTCTTATAAAGTGCTCAAAGCTGGTGAGGTTTGTTAGATACTAAGCATATGTTAAGCATCAGCTAAGCATATGTTAAGCAACAGCTAAGCATATGTTAAGCATCAGCTAAGCATATGTTAAGCATCAGCTAAGCATGTATGAAGCAGTGCTTTGTTACTCCGTAACAGCCTTAGTTGTATTACAACTGATATGCACATGTTGTGTGCTTGGATGGGCTGTGCATTCCTATATTAGAGTTAGACGTTGGGTATTTGCAAACACTGTGATGGATTGTGACACCATACTCGACCAGCTGTTACGTGAAGAGGCAAAGCCGGTAGAGTCTGCTCCGGAACCTACAACAACACCACAGTCCGGACATGCATCACCACCTACCACAACGCCACAGTCCGGACATGCGTTGCATCGTGAAAGGCTAGCAGCACTTGCGGCTGGGGGACGTGCCGGGCAGTACATAGGAGGTAAGTACTCCAAACTTACAGTGGAACAGGTTGAGGCCTTGCCTGATCAAGAAATTGAGAAGCTATATGCGAGGCATGAGGCGAGGCTTGGAGCTGCAATAACAAAGACCCTAGGCACAGCTATGCTACAGATGTACGCACAAGTGGCAAGTATGTTCCTCCCCATTGCTGATAATCAAGCTTTGGTGACAGACCTGGAGGCTGACCCGTTTCTAGGGAATGCGCTAAACACAGTTACATGTGAACTCTACCATAAGTTCGGTATGTGCTTAGCACCTGCAACTGTCGCACTAGCAACTTTTAGGCACTGCCATTTTGGACATATCTGTCCTAAGCAAGAACAAGATGGAGGAGGAGACCCCCGAAATTGCTCCACAGGAGAAACTAGTGACGAAGGACCCCAGGAAAGTTGCGGCTGGGAAGAGAGGAGCTGCTGCTCGAAAGAGTCGTGAAGCAGAGAGGCTGTCTCTAGCTCTGCAGCAGGCTGTTCATGAGAAGAAACGAAAGTTAGCCCCCGAGCATGAGGAGGCCCCACCACCGCTGTTTCCAATGGTGCCAGTTGATTACCGTGGCTGGACTCCCTGGATTATTGGAGTGGCTGGCGTTGTCGTTGTCGTCGGAGTAATTAGGCAGAAAATGAGGCGGACTAAAGCACCTGCCCCACCTGTGCCCTCCAAGCGGTCGGAGACTAACATATTAAAGAATAGAGATCCATTTTATATGGAATAATGGCAGGCGTTGACGGGAAAGTTATTGTTAACGCCGTTTACCACGGCGCTGTGGTGGCCGTGCTTACGGTAGGCACCGCAAAACTGACCAAGCTGATTTTCAAAGGGGCAACCTTGCCCAAGCTAGACGCTGATATGTATGACATTGGGATGATGGTTTTAGACACGTCCATCGCCTTAGCACTCCGAGATTTGCTTATCAAAGAAGGCTTGATCCCCGCTGATATATTGCATAAACCCTTACAGTATCAACCCCGCTAGCTATGGCCTCTGTCGCAATGATGATAGGGGGCGCTGTTGTCAATGCCCTCGCGTTTATGGGGGGCAACTACCTCTTTTCCAAGCTAGGGCATGCGGACGCCCATGAAGAAATGAGGCGACACGATGAGGCTGTCGAGCGGCTACAGGCGGCCCAGGCTGAGTGGATGAGAAAGAGAACCGCGCGGCTGGACTGGCTCAACGATGAGCTACAGCGTGAAGGCCACGCCGTTCACTCTTTCCAGGATGTCGACCAGGCCATGCGGGAATACAGCCTGATCTCTGGCAAACGTGTCGAGCCCCTCGAGCCTGAACCTCGCCTGTCGGATTTCTATGTGCCATCAGAGCCGCAGAAAGACCGCGAGATCACTTTTATCGTTCTTGGGCTGGCAGCGACTGGTATTGTTGCTTATAAGTTGCTTTAGAGATTGACCGCTACTACCAAAATGAAAGATCTGGAGGATATCTACTACAGCCCTCAGGGCTACTGGAAAGGCTTGGCGGCCATTAAGAAGCTAGCTGTTGCAGCTAATGTTTCGGAGGATGTTGCCCGAGACTGGCTCAAGAAGCAAGCTATTTTTCAGATCTATTTACCCGCTCCTCGTTACATTCCACGGCCATCTATTGATGAAGATAGACCGAATGCCGTCCATCAGGCTGACTTGCTCTACCTACCACATGACCGGGTTGGTCGTAAGACATTTAAGTATGCCTTGACAGTTGTGGATGTTGCCTCACGGTTTAAGGAAGCAGAGGCTTTGACAGACAAGAGCAGTGAAGGGGTGGCTTTGGCTCTAGAGCGAATTTACAAACGCGGGCCACTCAAATGGCCACGGCTTCTGCAGATTGATCCGGGGCGTGAGTTTATGGGTGCTGTGAGCCAGCTGGTAGCAAAGCATAAGACACAGATACGGCGTGGAGAAGCTGAGAATCACCGGCAGCAGGCGATCGTCGAGAGGTTCAATCGCACTCTGGCGGAGAGACTGTTCGGTGCCCAGTACGCCCAAGAGTTACTACTGGCGGCTCGAGGGTCCTCTGAACGTTCAGCTGAATGGGTTCGGGCTCTTCCTCAGGTGGTCGCGGCTCTTAACGGTGAGGTGACTCGTTTGACGGGTCGGAAGCCGGTTGATGCCATTAAGGACACTTCTGTATCCCATTCACCGGCCGCTCCTGCTCACCGTACTATCGGCCTCAAGGAGCCTGTGATTCCGTCTGAGGCTCTAGTTCGGTATCTGTATGCAAGCTCGCCTGGGGAGCATGAGCTTGAAGGTGGCCGGCGCCGGGCGACTGATCCTTCGTGGTCATTAACAGTACACGAGATTCGTAGAACAGTATGCCAGGATGGGCGGCCTGCGCTGTACTTCCTGGAGGATGGGCCAGCGCGGGGCTTCGTTCGCGAAGAGCTGATGATTGTTCCTCCCGACACCCAAATGCCTCCTGACCGGATTCTCCCTAAACAGTGAGGGCTCACTCCGCGGCGTCCTTGCGGTACTCGAGGGGCTGCGTGTGGATACCGTCGGGTAAGACATACCGTTTGTCATAATACGCGCTGAGGCCCAGCTTGCCTTGTTGGTAGCTGGCCATCTGCCCGTTATGCATGCGCATCCCTCGGTTCTCCACTCTATCTACGGACCCCTCTAAGGTGGCTTTGTATCTCCCCCAGGTCATGGTGTTCTGCCTTTTTCCCACCCCCTTGCACGAGAACTTCGTGTTCACGTCCCCGTCGAAGATGTAGCATTTGCTGCAGAGAGCGATGCCTCGACTCCCCTCAAACTCGGTCTTGAAGATGCCGGGTGTTCGCCCGCTCCATTTGTCCCAGGCAAGCCACTCCCTCTTCACACGGTTGAACTCCTCTTTCATCTCAGGCTTTACCGCCTCCTCGAGGTTGAGGGTGCTCAGCGCGATGTACAGGCTGTCGGTGTCCATCTGCATGACCTCATAGTCCCTGCGATCCACGAACCGGTCAAGGAAGTCGTGGTAGAATTCTAAGATGCGGAGCTTGGCCAGTTGATACACGGCGATGCCTACCTGGAAAGGACGCTTGATGATCACACGGGGCTTACGCGATTTGATCTCGTATGCGTCGCCTATCTCTGTGAGGTCGTCAAACCAGGCGGAACGTAGTGCCTGATCCACTGTTTTTTCGTCTCGGGTGTAGCTGGTGTTGGTGTGGCGCTCGAGTGCCTCGATGAGCTTTCCGTATGCTGAATTGCCTAGAAGCTTCATAGCCTCGGCCAGCATGGCCTTCGCTTTGTCCACATCCCCGAGGCGGCGCGCTTCGGTTACTTGCTCAACAAACCACGTGAAGAGCTTCTTTGGCTCATACTGGATGACTGTATAGACCGCCTCCAGCTCGAGTCCGTGTTCTAGATACCATTTCAACAGCGGGGTGTACAGCAAGATTCCGTCGGCCTCAAGGAGGCCCAGCAGTTTCTTACACCCCGACCGCTGGCGGCCCGTGCGTTTCAGGTATTCCAACATCTCCGGTGCTACTAAGGCCTCCGGTACTGCCTGGTTCATAAAGAGGGGTGCCATTTCTTCGAACTTTGGCCACAAGGCTTTGGGGGTTGAGATTTTACACTTGACAAATCCAAACAGCTGGCCTTTTAACACCTGCTGCGCAACCTTGGGGGCTACCTCTTGGGGGTTTTCTGCGTGGAGCACTCGCCCTTTCCCGCACGGCATGTCCATAGCCATGGTGCTGAGGTAGAGCGCGTTAGCGTCGTACCCTTTTGCGGTCCTGCACAGCTCCCCCTTTGGGTATTGATGTGACCGAATTCTGGTGACCCCCGCTTCATGGTACCGGGTGAAGACTAGCGACGGCCCTCCCGTCACTGCTGCCTTTAGGAGTAGATAGGCCTCCTCTCCTGGGGCATACAGCTCACCAGCCTTGGTGCCCCTGAGGAGGTATTGTAGGGACACCCCAGGGAGGCTGCACGCGTCTTTGAATATGTCGATTCCCCGCTCTCCGTAGAAGGCCTTCATCTTCCCTAAGGCCTCGATGCCTGGACCGACGTCGAGGTTGTTGTAGTACCTCAACCAGTCGGCAAACGTGGTCATTCCTTTTTCCTTGAAGAGCCGCTTGCAACTCCTCCACTCCTCCAGCGTGAGCACGTATCCACCCTTTAGGCTGGAATACCACGCGGGGTAGTCGGGCAGACCTGGGTAGTTCAGCTTCTCAGGTGTGTCGAGCCATTCATACGGCAGCCACGACTTGGTTGCTGTGCAGCCATAGGCGCGCACCCATGCATCGTACGTGGTGCCGGGGGCCAGGTAGTTGAGAATATCAAGGATCTTGAACTCGGGTGTGACGAGGAACATTGTCTTTGTCCCTTGGGCGGCCACGTTGATCTTCCGGCAGGTGCCTGCTAGCTCCGCTACGAAGTGTTCCTTGATTAGGTTTAGGTCGTACCGACCTGAGTTGAAGCCCAACACAGGGACTTGCCCACACCACTCACGCATTTTCTTCTGCAGTTGTGGCTGCAGCTTATCCAGGTCTTCCGGGAGGTAACGCGCTTCCATCTCGGCTCGTATCGCGGTTGCTCGCCGACGCAGGTCTGCCATGAATTCGGCTATCAAGGCTTTTGGGTCTGTGTTGCTCAGGTGGGTCGGCTGCTCCTCTACGGTGTCCCCCACCGAAACAGATATCGCAATCTGATGGCTCTCATATGTGAGGTCGGGGGTGGGGCGCTGGGCTTGAGCTTTGTCGTGCCAGGCCTCGAAGTCATAAAAGATCACATGAGGGTAGACCACCGTCTGCACCTGAGGCATTGGGGCGCGAGACAGAGGCGGTCGCTCACACTCCCACACTACCACCAGATTGTAGCCAGAGGCCTGTATTTTCTCTCCGCGGCGGAGGGTTTTCTGATACAGCGCGTCGGCGTTGGGGGAGTCACTGTGGGTGGGACACCCATGCCAGTAGCAGCCGTGATATTGGTACACCGTGTGGGTGGTGGGGTCGTAACCATCCACCAAACCGTCAACGATCCACCGCTCTCCCCCGTGCCCGCAGTATGCGTGGTGGATGTGGCGCCCTAATTGTTCGGCCATGTGCTCTAACCATAGGATGGAGCTGCGGCTGGCGTTGCTTTGGGGGTAGAAAACTTTCTCGTATGCCGACTGCGGCCGCTCCACCTCCTTCCCTGGACAGAGAATCTTGGTTTCCCCTCTGCTGCAGTGGTCAGCGTGGCGCTGGAGATGACAGGCCTGGGTGAAGCGCTGATTGCAATGCTGGCACTGAAAGAGCTTCGCTAGCTTTGGCAGGTCAGTTATCAGGAAGGCGTGATTTTCATAAACCCCGATCGTCATCGGCTTGGTGCCGACGCGATCGTAGTTCGCAGGCCGCCTTACCAACCGCCATACCCCCTCTTCGGTTGGCTCGTAGACGCGGATCCCTAATTTTAACTTCTCCTCAAACAATTTTAACGAATCCAGGCCTGGCTTGTCTGGGGTGTCGGTGCCACACACCTTTCGCGCCAGCTTCCTGGCTTCGGCGGTGCAACGTTGTGGCCTCGCGCCGTTGTGGACAGCTAGACATCGGAACAGACAGAGGTTGTCGTCGTATGTGTCCAACGCGTACAGCCCCTGCTTGTACCGCAGCCAGTCCGGCAGTCGCCCTTCCCCTAACAGAACCTGGGGAGTGAGGATCGCCTTCACATCGACTTGCACCCAACTTACAAAGACCCACTTGGTGCTGGGGCGGTCGATTTGGCTGGTGTCAAAGCGGCTCTCATCACGATCTGTCAACCACTCTGTGGCTGTTGCAGTGTCTTGCATCAAATCGCGGGACCCGCGTAGGGTTTTGTGGTACAATATGACGTCTCCGTTTTCGATGTTTCGGATTCGGTAAGTGTAGGCGTACCGCAGATAGAAGGCTGACCTCAATGCCTCGAGGTGGGGCAGGAGCCTCTCTACGATCGGACCGTCTAGCCCTCGGAAGAGCTTCCATGTGATTGTTCGCCTCCCCCGCTCTTCCCTATCCTTGGGGGTTACCTCCTCTAGGAGTTGGGGACCGCGCTGGGTGATGAGTCGAGCTAGTGGCTCCGGGTGTAGATAGCGCCAGTGGCGCCTTTTTGAATTGGCGTCCAACACAGCGAAGCGTTGTAACGGGTGCGCTCGGGCCCTGGCGGCGTATTTACGTGCTCGCAGGGCGGCGGTGACCTCGTCTTCCAACCGCGCAGCCTCCCGCGAGTGCTGCGCTGCGTCCTGGACTAACCCCCGAAGAGCTGGATACCGCCCGGTGGTGGCGGCCCGCTCGAGTCGGGTGGCGCGGACTGCGTCTCTCGCCTGAGCTATCTCCCGGGCAAGGACGACCTTGCTGCGGTGACTGTATGGCATCCCATACTGGCGAGCTTGATTTTTCAACTGATTTACGGTGCCCATGATTACTGCTGGACTCGTACCGGTAACACTCCACTTCTCTCTAAATGAAAATTTCTTTTGCGGGAATTTAAATATTTATTCTTTTCAGGCGCCTCCATTCACAGAGGAACGGGCCCTCCTGTTGGTATCGCAGTTTGTGGTATTTAATGTTGGCTCCGCACGGCCGGCACAGGGCTAGGGTGGTTTTCACCCCGATGCCGCAGCTCGTACAGGCGACTGTGAATCCCCCCTTCTTGAGTTGCGCGTTATGCTTCCGACAGAATTCCCCCCTACACCGCCGCTCACACTGGCGCGTCGTCCCCAACAGTAGCCACCGACACGTGTTCATGGTGCGTACCCCTATATCTCATACACCTTTAATTCCAAAATAATATGTCTGGGTATCGAGTCAGACCGAGCCTCTCTTGCTGGGGTCGGTCCGGACCCTCTGTTCGACCCCTTAGGGGGTCGGTTCGGACCCTCTGTTCGAGCCCTTAGGGGGGCGCGCATCGGTTCGGACCCTTATTTGACCCCCTTAGGGGGCGATTCGGCCCCACCGCGGGGTCTGTGGGGAAGTGTACTCTTTCTAATCCCCTATATACTACTCAAGCCCACATTCACACCAGCTAATCAAGCCCACATCCACGCCAGCTAGTCAAGCCCACATCCACACCAGCTAGTCAAGCCCACATCCACGTCAGCTAGTCAAGCCCACATCCACGTCAGCTAGTCAAGCCCACATCCACGCCAGCTAGTCAAGCCCACATTCACACCAGCTAATCAAGCCCACATCCATGCCAGCTAGTCAAGCCCACATCCACGCCAGCTAGTCAAGCTCACATCCATGCCAGCTAGTCAAGCTCACATCCATGGCAGCTAGTCAAGCCCACATCCATGCCACCTAGTCAAGCTCACATCCATGGCAGCTAGTCAAGCCCACATCCACGCCAGTTAGTCACCAGCGGCGGCAGCGGCAGAAGAAGAAGAAGATGAAGACAAAGAAGAAGACAAAGAAGAAGAAGAAGTGACATAGTGACATGGCAATGAAATTAGAAGGGATACAGGGGAGGTCATCATGGCCGAATGGATGACACGTGTTCCTAAACATCCAGTGTGCTGATGCTGAGTTAAGGGGTTCAACCCCTACAGTGGACAACTGGACTAAGATTTTGACTTCTCGTCCTTGAATTGGGGAGGTAAATTACAAGTACTTCTGAAGTTGGAGTGGGTTCACCTGATGGTGAGAGACACTGGTAATAGGGAAAGCGAATCTACACGCAAAATTCTGTCCAGTACTACTGGAAGTAGTGTGTATGGACTACGCTTGAGTTCAAAGCCAGCGGGCAACAACAACAACAACAACAACAACAACAACAACAACAACAACAACAACAACAACCAACAACAACAACAACAACAACAACAACAACAACAACAACAACAAACGGGATATAGTTGGACAGATTTGAGAAGAAGATGTGCAGGAGTCAGAATGATGATAGTGATGGTACTAATACAGGTCCTACGCTGGGCTTACCTTATAGTTCTCCAAAGGACATCCCCCATCCAGAAACTCAAACACAATAAACAACTGGTCATCTCCGAACATATCTGCAACAACATTCAACCATAGACAGATGACATTGCCCAATATATGTGACATTTATCACTCCACAAGGATGACTAGAACATAGCACGACCAAATGCCACACACATGTGGGGGAACTCCCACACAAGACGTGGCCAGATGGTACAGGTTTGAAGTTGGACATGCACAGCTACGGCTGGCCAGTTCTGTCCACCACCATCTGACCCTTGAGGCAACACACAGCACAGTCGGCTGTGTCCTCACCTTGAGTCAACACACAGCACAGTTGACTGTGTCCTCACCTTGAGACAACACACAGCACAGTTGACTGTGTCCTCACCTTGAGTCAACACACAGCACAGTCAGCTGTCTCCTCACCTTGAGGCAACACACAGCACAGTCAGCTGTCTCCTCACCTTGAGACAACACACAGCACAGTTGACTGTGTCCTCACCTTGAGACAACACACAGCACAGTCAGCTGTCTCCTCACCTTGAGACAACACACAGCACAGTTGACTGTGTCCTCACCTTGAGACAACACACAGCACAGTTGACTGTCTCCTCACCTTGAGACAACACACAGCACAGTCAGCTGTCTCCTCACCTTGAGACAACACACAGCACAGTTGACTGTGTCCTCACCTTGAGACAACACACAGCACAGTTGACTGTCTCCTCACCTTGAGGCAACACACAGCACAGTCAGCTGTGTCCTCACCTTGAGCCAACACACAGCACAGTTGACTGTTTCCTCACCTTGAGACAACACACAGCACAGTCAGCTGTGTCCTCACCTTGAGTCAACACACAGCACAGTCAGCTGTCTCCTTACCTGCTGTATCACAGTTCTAACACCACCTGTCCCTTGAGCCAACACACAGCACAGTCGGCTGTGTCCTCACCTGCTGCATCAAATGATGCCATGACCTGATCACAACAGCCAGAAAGTTCTTCACTGTAGATGAGTTTGGTACCTGGCTACTGCAGTTTTGTGCCAGAATATACATGGGTCAGAGAGGGGAGACGACTTGTAGTTGATGACAATATCCCTAAGGGAAACAACTTGATAGTCACCTACAGTCACACCAATAGGATATGAGTTACCAGGCCCGTCATCCAGGCTATCCACTTCAGAAGTCCAGATGGTTCTCAATCCGATCATCTCACCACCCATGCCATGTGACAAAATCACTGCACCTCCACAATTCCTTCAGACGCTGAGAAGAAATTCATCTAAGCAATGTGTGGGTTGGCTAAGGGCTTGCGGACACAATTCATGAGCCTGCTTACTTGCGTTCAAAACACAGCTGCAACCAATTTGGCAGCAGACCGCGTCACGATGGGTCTTAACGTGTTGGTATGGGAGCAGGTCATTCAGAAAGCAATGGCAAACTACTGAACGTAAACTGCTGGTGTTGACAGCGATGTCCTGTAAATAGGATATGCACCCCCAAAAAAAAAATGTGTGGGTCCTCATGTTCTTACCACACAGTAATTCCTGACTAATGGTAACACCTAGTTCCCCCTGTGAATGTATTTGTGAAGGATTTCCACTGGTTGCCTGTCCAGGTGTCCTGGGTGTGACTTCTCTGATGTGTAGGCAGACTGTGCACCATGAAGCACCCATACCGAACACTGTCTGAGATGTGATGTGCACCATGAAGCACCCATTCCGAACACTCTCTGAGATGTGATGTGCACCATGCAGCACCCATACCGAACACTCTCTGAGATGTGATGTGCACCATGTAGCACCCACAACGAACACTCTCTGAGATGTGATGTGCACCATGAAGCACCCATACCGAACACTCTCTGAGATGTGATGTGCACCATGAAGCACCCATACCGAACACTCTCTGAGATGTGATGTGCACCATGAAGTACCCATACCGAACACTCTCTGAGATGTGATGTGCACCATGAAGCACCCACAATGAACACTCTCTGAGATTTCATGTGCACCATGAAGCACCCACAACGAACACTCTCTGAGATGTGATGTGCACCATGCAGCACCCACACCGAACACTCTCTAAGATGTGATGTGCACCATTCAGCACCCATACCGAACACTCTCTGAGATTTCATGTGCACCATGCAGCACCCACACCGAACACTCTCTGAGATGTGATGTGCACTATGAAGCACCCATTCCAACACTTTGAGATGATCTGTGCACCTTGTTCATTTGGATTGCTATTCTTGTCTCCATTTTTTTTTCCATTTCAGTGTTTGTTCTCTGGAAATTGTTTGTTGGCTCAAGGACGGTTCCATGGAGCCACAGATTTGTCTGTAAAAGTGACAGAGTGGGAGAGTTGAGTTAAGAACCGACATCACTGCACTCAGGACATTCCCACACGTGCTCCGTCCCCTCGTTCAACAGTCAGTGAAGAGTCACACTACTAATCATTCCCACCGCTGATTGAAAGTTCTCCTGGTCTTCCCTCTCAGTTTTGGGATTATACTAGATGTAGCGAAACGCCAGTGGCCCATGTCCTCATGCCTTCTTTGGGTTTGGGTAAACAGGGGGAAACAGCTTTCGGGAACCCTCAGTTCTCTTATTCGCTCAATCCCCATGGAAGATAGTTCTCTTGGATACTTTACAACCCGTCTGCCTTTTCTTCGGGGAAACCCGATAGGGCGCCTTACACCAAATACACACCAGTGCAACTTCTGGTGCAATTCATGTCCGTTCCAACACCTACAGTTTGGTATTTGCAGCATGTCAATTTAATTTAAAGATTAGTGACAGAGTGGGAGAAACATAAAAATAGTGACAGTGGGAGAAACATGGAACAATATGGACAGAGTGGGAAAAACATGAAACAATAGGAACAGAGTGGGAGAAACATGCAACAGTAAGGACAGGGTGGGAGAAACATGCAACAGTAAGGACAGGGTGGGAGAACCATGTAAGAGTATGGACAGGGTGGGAGAAACATGTAAGAGTAGAGACAGAGTGGGAGAAACATGTAAGAGTATGAACAGGGTGGGAGAAACATGCAACAGTAAGGACAGACTAGAAGAAACATGTAAGAGTATGGACAGGGTGAGAGAAACATGTAATAGTAGGGACAGCGTGAGAGAAACATGTAATAGTAGGGACAGTGTGGGAGAAACATGCAACAGTAAGGACAGGGTGGGAGAAACATGTAAGAGTATGGACAGGGTGGGAGATGTAAGAGTAGAGACAGAGTGGGAGAAACATGCAACAGTAAGGACAGGGTGGGAGAACCATGTAAGAGTGTGGACAGAGTGTGAGAAACATGTAATAGCAGGGACAGAGTGGGAGAAACATGCAATAATAGGTACAGAGCGCGAGAAACAACAGGGACAGAGCAGGGGAAAACCCACATATAAGATAGTAAGAGATAAACAATTAAGAGTAGACAAACATTACACAATAAAACACTACAGAAACAAAATAATATGCAGAAGTGCTACATTTACCACCAACAACACATTGTACAGGACATCATCAAGGAAGCCTGCAGTTTGTGTACAAACACCCACCTGGTCTGTCATTCTCCGAGACTTTCTTCTGGCTGTACACGTCCCACTGTTCCAGAAGTGTGGAAGGGAATGCGCCTTTAACACATGACACCCTGCAAGTAGAACAATCTATCTCATAGGTCACACATCAAGTAGAACAATGGGTTATGTAGCAGGGGGCGCAGAGTTGGGGTGAGCGCCCAACCTTGCATAAATACCCCATAGCTCATGCATTCACCACCTCTACAGCAAAAGTCATCTTCTACTTTTGTTCGCTCACAGCAAACATCCAACTCCTGGCCTTCACGTGGCAGACTTGTTTTAACTAACAGGAGAAGGGGCGACGGGGAGTCTCTGGCGCCGAGAAATAACAAGATCGCTCTAGATGTGTATGCACGTACATGCATGCGCAGAAACGTGTGTGCGCGCGTACACATCTAAACTCGAGTAAGACCACAATCTGCTCTAGCAAAGGAAAGGTGCTGAAGACGGAGGCAACCAGCCAGGAGGCGCACCACAGAAATCAGGATGCCACGCAATTACGCAAAATGGAATATGTCGACTACTGCTAAATGTTATGGTGCTCGCCCTGCTTTGGACCCCCAGGCAGGTGCAGTGCCGGGCCCTATGTCTCGAAAGGGTCCAACCCCAACTACTGGAGGTCCTTCTCAGATGTCCTGTGGAGCCAGGGGACATGAGAATAGAACGGCTGGCCATACTAAACAAAGACTTAAAATAATGCACTGGAATACGGAGGGAGTCAGCAACAAAAAAATAGAATTAGAAAACATCCTCGACCAAGAAAAAGTCAGTGTATGTTGCTTGCAAGAAAATCACCTCAACGAAAATATATCCTTCAAAATCAGAGGCTACCAGTGTTACCGATCTGACCGAAAGGACAGGCGAAAAGGTGGGATATTGACCCTCGTAAAAAATAACATTACTGCTTCCCAAATCGAAGTCTACATGGAAGGGGCTGAGTATCAGACACTTAAACTTAAGACAGGCAATACAGACCTACATCCTATCAATTACTACTGTCCAAGTGATCGTGCACAGGCACTGGACACACTACCATTAACAGAAAAAATGACTGTGTGTGGCGATTTCAACAGCCACTCGTAGAGTTGGTGCTATGATCACATGGACCAGAGAGGAGAGAGACTGGAAGACTGGCAGGATGAGAATAGATTCATCTTGATTAACAAGCCGTCCGACCCACATACTTTCTACTGAGATCATGGCACACTACAACTACACCTGACCTGGCTTTTCATTCACCAGACCTGGAGTGGAACATTACACGAATTGTTGGGAAACAACTTGGTGGCAGCGACCATCAGCCAGTCTTTCTAACTGTAGAAAATGAGCTTGTAAGTGAAAGCAGCACCCTCTCGAGGTGGAACTACAAGAAAGCAGACAGGGCAATGTACAAGAATCGCACCAGCATACTGGTTAGAAACCTGAACACTGAGAAAGACATAAATAAAGTAGTTGAAGAGTTTGGGAAATGCATACTACAGGCAGCACGAGAAACAGTACCAAGAGGAGCTCGTAAACATTATAAACCCTACTGGAGCAGTGAACTGGAACAGTTGCACAATGATGTGGAAGTGTGTAGAAAGCAAGCAGAGGCCACACCACAATAAATTCCAGCACGCAAAAGCCAAATTTCAAAGGGCGAACAATCTATTCACAGACGGAAGAAAAGATACTAGCGCTGGCTAGGGCATGCATGGAGAAAACCTGGGAAAAGCAGAACCAGAAAGGCTTGCGTCTAGAGTATACAGGGCAACCAAAATTCAGGAAGACCCAATACACATGGAGAAGAGAGGTAGAGACAGACAGGCATGACATGGGCAGGCCATGGACAGAGCTGCCTGGGAGACTGACACACTGGTCTTGTGTGCTGTGGGTAACTGATGTATTACATACTTCCTTCAGGTTATTTTATTATTCTAATGTTTTAAATGCAGTTGAATCAACTGGCCATTGTGTTTCTAGTCCGCCGGCCTGAGAGAGATCATTGTATTTTATGTGCCCGTGTCTGTGGTTGTTGTACACACACCCAATTGTTTCATTCCACACCCTGGTGCCATGGTGATCTCTTAGATCTGGCATGCTGGGCAGTGACAAACACGGCACATCTGTTGACCTGGCAGACATACAGAGACAAACACGGCACATCTGTTGACCTGGCAGACATACAGAGACAAACACGGCACATCTGTTGACCTGGCAGACATATAGAGACAAACACGGACACACCTGTTGACCTGGCAGACATACAGAGACAAACACGGACACACTTGTTGACCTGGCAGACATACAGAGACAAACACGGACACATCTGTTGACCTGGCAGACATACAGAGACAAACACGGACACACCTGTTAACCTGGCAGACATACAGAGACAAACACGGACACACCTGTTAACCTGGCAGACATACAGAGACAAACACGGACACACCTGTTAACCTGGCAGACATACAGAGACAAACACGGACACACCTGTTAACCTGGCAGACATACAGAGACAAACACGGACACACCTGTTAACCTGGCAGACATACAGAGACAAAACACGGACACACCTGTTGACCTAGCAGACATACAGAGACAAACACGGACACACCTGTTAACCTGGCAGACATACAGAGCACGAAGTTCAGAGACAAACACAGACACACCTGTTGACCTGGCAGACATACAGAGACAAACACGGACATACCTGTTGACCTGGCAGACATACAGAGACAAACACAGACACACCTGTTAACCTGGCAGACATACAGAGACAAACACGGACACACCTGTTGACCTGGCAGACATACAGAGACAAAAACGGACACACCTGTTGACCTGGCAGACATACAGAGACAAACACGGACACACCTGTTAACCTGGCAGACATACAGAGCACGAAGTTCAGAGACAAACACGGACACACCTGTTGACCTGGCAGACATACAGAGACAAACACGGACACACCTGTTAACCTGGCAGACATACAGAGACAAACACGGACACACCTGTTGACCTGGCAGACATACAGAGACAAACACAGACACGCCTGTTGACCTGGCAGACATACAGAGACAAACACGGACACACCTGTTAACCTGGCAGACATACAGAGACAAACACGGACACACCTGTTGACCTGGCAGACATACAGAGACAAACACGGACACACCTGTTGACCTGGCAGACATACAGAGACAAACACGGACACACCTGTTGACCTGGCAGACATACAGAGACAAACACGGACACACCTGTTGACCTGGCAGACATACAGAGACAAACACGGACACACCTGTTGACCTGGCAGACATACAGAGACAAACACGGACACACCTGTTGACCTGGCAGACATACAGAGACAAACATGGACACACCTGTTGACCTGGCAGATATACAGAGACAAACATGGACACACCTGTTGACCTGGCAGAAATTACTTGTCTGGTTGCTGCCACAGTTGGCCAGGTCACTGAGTTCTCTGAAAACAAGATCATAAACTGGAGATAGGGGAGTGTGACTTGAGCCATGTGACGACACAAGATGATGATAGTGTGCCTTGAGACATGTGACGACACAAGATGATGATAGTGTGCCTTGAGACATGTGACAACACATGATGATGATAGTGTGCCTTGAGACATGTGACGACACAAGATGATGATAGTGTGCCTTGAGACATGTGACGACACAAGATATGTAATAACTTCAAGTTTGTGACAGCAGATGGCATCATGCATAATGCAATAACTTCACTCACTGTACACACAATCTTGTACACATGAGTTTATAACTCACACCTGTACACACAACAGTGTAGACATAAGTCTATAACTCACATCTGTACACACTCTTGTACAAGTGAGTCAATGAGACACATCTTTACATACAATCTTGTACAAGTGAGTCAATGAGATACATCTTTATATACAATCTTGTATAAGTGAGTCAATGAGACACATCTTTCCATACAATCTTGTACAACTGAGTCAATGAGATACATCTTTACATACAATCTTGTATAAGTGAGTCAATGAGACACATCTTTCCATACAATCTTGTACAACTGAGTCAATGAGATACATCTTTCCATACAATCTTGTACAAGTGAGTCAATGAGATACATCTTTACATACAATCTTGTACAAGTGAGTCAATGAGACACATCTTTACATACAATCTTGTACATCATGAGTCAATGATGCATAATTGCACACATCAGGGTAGATGTGACACACCAGCGAAGGTCAACCACACTGAATCTTGTGAGCAAGGCAACAACATGAGCAATGACTCACACCTGTACACATCAGAGCCAACGAAGATCAGCCACACTGAGTCCTGTGAGCATGAGCAATACATGTACTGGTATTGCCTGGCACTCATGTCAGGACAGAGGTAGATATCACAGGACAGAGGTAGACATCACAGGACACACTGGACAGTACCAACACTGACTGCTGCAGGCATGCTAGGATTCGAACCCGTCACATGTTTGTGATACCAGTACAGAAGGTCGTCCGGAAGACTTGGTATCTCCAGCTGTGTGGTGTCTAGAACATGGTGCTGACTGGAGTGACACAGATGACCTCAGTGCAACCACATCACATACAGAGATCAACCTGGAACTTCACAGAATCACGGCATGCAGTCTATTAGTGAGTGTGTCCAGATGTCTGATGGCTAACTCACAAGTTCACGCTGGAGGTGGTAAGCACCTTTTCTTCGGGTGATTACTGGAGGCTTGTGAGCTAACACTTGTGATCTATTGGTCCTGGGTGAGTACTGGAGGCTTGTGAGCCAACACTTGTGATCTATTGGTCCCGGGTGCTTCAATAAACTCATCAAACCATGGGAAGTTGACAGCGGCAAAGACTGATTACAGCGTGTGGGTGGGTGGATGAGTTAGTGTGTGAACTAGTGGAGTGAGTGGATATATTAGTGAGTGGGAGGGTCAGTCAGTCAATGGGTGAGTTAGTGGGTGAATGAGTTAGCGGGTGAGCAAGTGGATTACTGAGTGTGAATTAGTAGGGTACGTGGGTGTATTACTGGGTGACTGAATGAGTAAATGGTTGAGTTAGTGGGCAGGCAAATAAGGTAGAGTGGATGAATTAGTAGATGAATGAGGTAGAGGGTGAATGAACAGGTGGATGACAAAATCAATTAATGGGTAACTGAATAAATTAGTGGGCGTGTGAGCTAGTGGGTGGACAAATGAGTTAGCAGACGAATGTGTGGATTGTTGAGACAAGTGACACTGTGTGTCTGGGAGATAGTGATAATGAGACATCACACAGTGGACTGGGGGTCCTACCTGGCAATGACAATCTCTGGAAGTATCTCATCAAATTTCTTCTGTGGACAATCATTCACATGCTGGTGGCCTTCTATAGGGATTATCTAGTCAAATAGTCATTCATAAATCAATCATCATTCAATTATGTATACAATCATTCAACTATAAATATAATCATTAAGCAATACAATCATTTAACTATCCATACAATAATTCAAATAGATATACAATCATTTAACTATGTACACAATAATTTCACAATGAATACATCATTTGACTAACAAATGTTGACTCAATGTTTGAAGCCAGAAAAAGAAATCTCAAACTCATGTTTTAGATTTGTCCCATGCTGAGTGTCTCAACATTGCTCACAACTTGTTGCCCCTGAATTTCCCAGGACTGACAGGACCTCACAGACCACCAGACTGTAAGGACCTCACAGACAACCACACTGTCAGGACTTCACAGACAACCACACTGCCTGGACCTCACAGACAACCACACTGTCAGGACCTCTTAGACAACCACACTGTCAGGACCACTTAGACAACCACACTGTCAGGACCTCACAAACAAAACTGTCCATGGCTCACCTTCAGTGCCACAGTCTCTCCACCAGACATGGAGCGGAACACTTCCCCATACACGCCCTCTCCAATCTTGATACATCTGGACATCATCCTGTAAAAATACAGCAGTAATAGCCAGGACTAATGTGACAGCAGTGATAGACAGGACTAATGTGACAGCAGTGACAGACAGGACTAATTTGACAGCAGTGATAGACAGGACTAATGTGACAGCAGTGATAGACAGGACTAATGTGACAGCAGTGATAGACAGGACTAATGTGACAGCAGTGACATACAGGACTAATTTGACAGCAGTGATAGACAGGACTAATGTGACAGCAGTGACAGACAGGACTAATGTGACAGCAGTGATAGACAGGACTAATGTGATAGCAGTGACAGACAGGACTAATGTGATAGCAGTGATAGACAGGACTAATGTGACAGCAGTGTAAACAGGACTAATATGACATCTGTCATAGCCAGGACTAAAGTGACAACAGTCGTAGCAGGACTAATATGACAACAGTTGCAGACAGCAAGACTAATATGAGGACAACAGTCATACACACGACTCACATAAAGACAGGGATATAACAAGACTCGAGTCATATGAAGGCAGAAATACAACAGTATTCTTGAACTTCCAGTTCTGTTCATGTTATTCACTGAAACTCATACACCACTCATCCATGATTGTGATATTTCAGTTTTCTAGCTGGGTACTCTTATTTGCTTGTAGGCTGACAGACCTTGCTGGAAATACTCGCTGGAATCTGTGTCTTCCCTCCCATGGAGCTTCCCAGCTGTAGGCTGACAGACTGTGCTGGAAATACTCGCTGGAATCTGTGTCTTCCCTCCCATGGAGCTTCCCAGTTGTAGGCTGACAGACTGTGCTGGAAAAACTCGCTGGTATCTGTGTCTTCCCTTGCATGGAGCTTCCCAGTTGTATTCTGTATTTATTAATGTATCTGTGTCTTTCCTTGCGTAGAGCTTCCCAGTTGTATTCTGTATTTATTAATGTATCTGTGTCTTTCCTTGCGTAGAGCTTCCCAATTGTATTCTGTATTTATTCATGTATCTGTGTCTTCCCTTGCGTGGAGCTTCCCAGTTGTATTCTGTATTTATTCATGTATCTGTGTCTTCCCTTGCGTGGAGCTTCCCAGTTGTATTCTGTATTTATTCATGTATCTGTGTCTTCCCTTGCGTGGAGCTTCCCAGTTGTATTCTGTATTTATTCATGTATCTGTGTCTTCCCTTGCGTGGAGCTTCCCAGTTGTATTCTGTATTTATTCATGTATCTGTGTCTTTCCTTGCGTGGAGCTTCCCAGCTGTAGGCTGACAGACTGTGCTGGAAATACTCGCTGGAATCTGTGTCTTCCCTCCCATGGAGCTTCCCAGTTGTAGGCTGACAGACTGTGCTGGAAAAACTCGCTGGTATCTGTGTCTTCCCTTGCATGGAGCTTCCCAGTTGTATTCTGTATTTATTAATGTATCTGTGTCTTTCCTTGCGTAGAGCTTTCCAGTTGTATTCTGTATTTATTAATGTATCTGTGTCTTTCCTTGCGTAGAGCTTCCCAATTGTATTCTGTATTTATTCATGTATCTGTGTCTTCCCTTGCGTGGAGCTTCCCAGTTGTATTCTGTATTTATTCATGTATCTGTGTCTTCCCTTGCGTGGAGCTTCCCAGTTGTATTCTGTATTTATTCATGTATCTGTGTCTTCCCTTGCGTGGAGCTTCCCAGTTGTATTCTGTATTTATTCATGTATCTGTGTCTTCCCTTGCGTGGAGCTTCCCAGTTGTATTCTGTATTTATTCATGTATCTGTGTCTTCCCTTGCGTGGAGCTTCCCAGTTGTATTCTGTATTTATTCATGTATCTGTGTCTTTCCTTGCGTGGAGCTTCCCAGTTGTAGGCTGACAGACCTTGCTGGAAATACTCGCTGGTATCTTGTGTCTTCCCTTGCATGGAGCTTCCCAGTTGTAGGCTGACAGACTGTGCTGGAAAAACTCGCTGGTATCTGTGTCTTCCCTTGCATGGAGCTTCCCAGTTGTATTCTGTATTTATTAATGTATCTGTGTCTTCCCTTGCGTAGAGCTTCCCAATTGTATTCTGTATTTATTCATGTATCTGTGTCTTCCCTTGCGTGGAGCTTCCCAGTTGTATTCTGTATTTATTAATGTATCTGTGTCTTCCCTTGCGTGGAGCTTCCCAGTTGTATTCTGTATTTATTAATGTATCTGTGTCTTCCCTTGCGTAGAGCTTCCCAATTGTATTCTGTATTTATTCATGTATCTGTGTCTTCCCTTGCGTAGAGCTTCCCAGATGTATTCTGTATTTATTAATGTATCTGTGTCTTCCCTTGCGTGGAGCTTCCCAGTTGTATTCTGTATTTATTCATGTATCTGTGTCTTCCCTTGCGTGGAGCTTCCCAGTTGTATTCTGTATTTATTCATGTATCTGTGTCTTCCCTTGCGTGGAGCTTCCCAGTTGTATTCTGTATTTATTCATGTATCTGTGTCTTTCCTTGCGTGGAGCTTCCCAGTTGTAGGCTGACAGACCTTGCTGGAAATACTCGCTGGTATCTTGTGTCTTCCCTTGCATGGAGCTTCCCAGTTGTAGGCTGACAGACCTTGCTGGAAATACTCGCTGGTATCTGTGTCTTCCCTTGCGTAGAGCTTCCCAGTTGTAGGCTGACAGACCTTGCTGGAAATACTCGCTGGTATCTGTGTCTTCCCTTGCGTAGAGCTTCCCAGTTGTATTCTGTATTTATTCATGTATCTGTGTCTTCCCTTGCGTGGAGCTTCCCAGTTGTATTCTGTATTTATTCATGGTTCGGTGTCAGATTATCTATACTAATTAGGCACCTGCAGAGTGGCATCTAGACTTGTTGCTGGCGGCCACAGAACAGATCTTCCTGAGCTGTGTGTGGTACAGTGTTGTAGAGTTGGCATCTAAGCTTGTTGCAGGCAGCCACAGGACAGATCTTCCTGAGCTGTGTGTGGTAGTGATGTAGCATATGTTCACTAGCTTGAGGTGCATGCCTACATTGATGCACATCTTCCTGAGCTGTGTGTGGTACAGTGTTGTAGCATGTGTTCACTAGCTTGAGGTGGATGCCTACATTGATGCACATCTTCCTGAGCTGTGTGTGGTAGACTGTTGTAGCGTGTGTTCACTAGCTTGAGGTGGATGCCTACATTGATGCACATCTTCCTGAGCTGTGTGTGGTAGAGTGTTGTAGCATATGTTCACTAGCTTAAGGTGCATGCCTACATTGATGCACATATAGCTTCAGCTTTGTGTGCATGTAACTAGTGAGTCTACTGTGTCCTGTTCTGAGATAGCAGCTTGTCCAGTCCTGACCAGTACATGGTCATCCTGCGGTTAATCTGGTGACTCTATGAGAGATATTGTTGAGTGTTTCACAGAACGGTTTGACTGAGCTAATACAACGTTACTGCAATTACAGAAACACATTCTGAGACACATCCAACATGGGTGGGGCACCATTTAGATGCTAGGGTGAGATATACACAGTTCATTGGGACACACACAATTATCTGGGTGAGGCAGATAAACACTAGCTGGGATATGTTCACACCCGAATGGGACACGTGTACACGTACTTGGGTGGGATGCAGTCAGAAAAGCTGATTGGTTGCGTCTGGCCACAAAGGGTGAGCACTCTCTCGCTGGCAGTCACCGACACATCTGTACACAACGAGGAGCAGGACAGCCTCTCCTGCAAGCAGAGACAACACATGATTGTAGCAATCTCCTGCAAGCAGAGACAACACATGATTGTAGCAATCTCCTGCAAGCAGAGACGAGTTTCTCAAACAAACAATGATTGTAGCAATTTCCTTAAGTCAGAGACCAGTTTATCAAATATCAATTGATTGTAGCAATCTGCAAGTACACAAGCAGACAAGAAGTGTAGGTTTCATCAACAGAACCACAAGCCATCACATTGATTGTGAAAACTGTTACTTGTCATAAAACTAAAGCTCACAAGATGAGGATACTGCAAGAGAACAACTCACAAACACAGAAGATCACACACATGAAAAGAAATAATTGTTTGTGAGGTTGTGAGATGAGAGGGACGGGTGAATGTTGTGAAATTAAAAGATTGGGAGAATGTTATGACAGCTGGGAAGATTGAGGGCACTACAAAGACAGGTTGTAGAGGGAGAAGATTCTGGATGCATTAGCAGAGTGGCAGGGAGGTTGCACACTGAGAGAGAAATGGCTGGACAGGTCAAATACTTAAACAAATAATTAAACTAAACATGCAAAAGAATCTACGCAAGAGACCCTAACCAAACAAGTAAAATATCATGACTTTATATCCTGGCAAGTGTTCACCTGGGATGTTCTCATGACTTTATATTCTGGCAAGTGTTCACCTGTGATGTTCTCATGACTTTATATTCTGGCAAGTGTTCACCTGTGATGTTCTCATGACTTTATATCCTGGCAAGTGTTCACCTGGGATGTTCTCATGACTTTATATTCTGGCAAGTGTTCACCTGTGATGTTCTCATGACTTTATATTCTGGCAAGTGTTCACCTGTGATGTTCTCATGACTTTATATCCTGGCAAGTGTTCACCTGGGATGTTCTCATGACTTTATATTCTGGCAAGTGTTCACCTGTGATGTTCTCATGACTTTATATTCTGGCAAGTGTTCACCTGTGATGTTCTCATGACTTTATATCCTGGCAAGTGTTCACCTGGGATGTTCTCATGACTTTATATTCTGGCAAGTGTTCACCTGTGATGTTCTCATGATTTATATCCTGGCAAGTGTTCACCTGGGATGTTCTCATGACATTGTATTCTGGCAAGTGTTCACCTGGGATGTTCTCATGACTTTATATTCTGGCAAGTGTTCACCTGGGATGTTCTCATGACTTTGTATTCTGGCAAGTGTTCACCTGTGATGTTCTCATGACTTTATATTCTGGCAAGTGTTCACCTGTGATGTTATCATGACATTGTATTCTGGCAAGTGTTCACCTGTGATGTTCTCATGACTTTGTATTCTGGCAAGTGTTCACCTGTGATGTTCTCATGACTTTGTATTCTGGCAAGTGTTCACCTGTGATGTTATCATGACATTGTATCCTTGCAAGTGTTCACCTGTGATGTTCTCATGACTTTGTATTCTGGCAAGTGGTCACCTGTGATGTTCTCATGACTTTGTATTCTGGCAAGTGTTCACCTGTGATGTTCTCATGACTTTGTATTCTGGCAAGTGTTCACCTGTGATGTTATCATGACATTGTATCCTTACAAGTGTTCACCTGTGATGTTCTCATGACTTTGTATTCTGGCAAGTGTTCACCTGTGATGTTATCATGACTTTGTATTCTGGCAAGTGTTCACCTGTGATGTTATCATGACATTGTATCCTTGCAAGTGTTCACCTGTGATGTTATCATGACACTGTATTCTGGCAAGTGTTCACCTGTGATGTTCCCATGACACTGTATCCTTGCAAGTGTTCACCTGTGATGTTCTCATGACACTGTATCCTTGCAAGTGTTCACCTGTGATGTTCTCATGACACTGTATCCTTGCAAGTGTTCACCTGTGATGTTCTAATGACACTGTATTCTGGCAAGTGTTCACCTGTGATGTTCCCATGACATTGTATTCTGGCAAGTGTTCACCTGTGATGTTCTAATGACACTATATTCTTGCAAGTGTTCACCTGTAATGCTCTAATGACATTGTACTCTTGCAAGTGTTCACCTGTAATGTTCTAATGACATTGTATCCTTGCAAGTGTTCACCTGTGATGTTCTAATGACATTGTATTCTTGCAAGTGTTCACCTGTGATGTTCCCATGACACTGTATCCTTGCAAGTGTTCACCTGTGATGTTCTAATGACACTGTATCCTTGCAAGTGTTCACCTGTGATGTTCTAATGACATTGTATTCTGGCAAGTGTTCACCTGTGATGTTCCCATGACACTGTATCCTTGCAAGTGTTCACCTGTGATGTTCCCATGACACTGTATCCTTGCAAGTGTTCACCTGTGATGTTCTCATGACACTGTATCCTTGCAAGTGTTCACCTGTGATGTTCTCATGACACTGTATCCTTGCAAGTGTTCACCTGTGATGTTCTAATGACACTGTATTCTGGCAAGTGTTCACCTGTGATGTTCCCATGACATTGTATTCTGGCAAGTGTTCACCTGTGATGTTCTAATGACACTATATTCTTGCAAGTGTTCACCTGTAATGCTCTAATGACATTGTACTCTTGCAAGTGTTCACCTGTAATGTTCTAATGACATTGTATCCTTGCAAGTGTTCACCTGTGATGTTCTAATGACATTGTATCCTTGCAAGTGTTCACCTGTGATGTTCTAATGACATTGTATTCTTGCAAGTGTTCACCTGTGATGTTCCCATGACACTGTATCCTTGCAAGTGTTCACCTGTGATGTTCTAATGACACTGTATCCTTGCAAGTGTTCACCTGTGATGTTCTCATGACACTGTACTCTTGCAAGTGTTCATCTGTGATGTTCTCATGACACTGTACTCTTGCAAGTGTTCACCTGTGATGTTATCATGACACTGTACTCTTGCAAGTGTTCACCTGTGATGTTCTCATGACACTGTACTCTTGCAAGTGTTCACCTGTGATGTTCTCATGACACTGTATTCTGGCAAGTGTTTACCTGTGATGTTCTCATGACACTGTACTCTTGCAAGTGTTCACCTGTGATGTTCTCATGACACTGTACTCTTGCAAATGTTCACCTGTGATGTTCTCATGACACTGTATTCTGGCAAGTGTTCACCTGTGATGTTCTCATGACACTGTACTCTTGCAAGTGTTCACCTGTGATGTTCTCATGACACTATTCTGGCAAGTGTTTACCTGTGATGTTCTCATGACACTGTATTCTGGCAAGTGTTCACCTGTGATGTTCTCATGACACTGTATTCTGGCAAGTGTTCACCTATGATGTTCTCATGACACTGTATTCTGGCAAGTGTTTACCTGTGATGTTCTCATGACACTGTACTCTTGCAAGTGTTCACCTGTGATGTTATCATGACACTGTACTCTTGCAAGTGTTCACCTGTGATGTTCTCATGACACTGTACTCTTGCAAGTGTTCACCTGTGATGTTCTCGTGACACTATTCTGGCAAGTGTTCACCTGTGATGTTCTCATGACATTGTATTCTTGCAAGTGTTCACCTGTGATGTTCTCATGACACTGTATCCTTGCAAGTGTTCACCTGTGATGTTCTAATGACATTGTATTCTGGCAAGTGTTCACCTGTGATGTTTTAATGACATTGTATTCTTGCAAGTGTTCACCTGTGATGTTCTAATGACATTGTATTCTTGCAAGTGTTCACCTGTGATGTTATAATGACTTTATATTCTTGCAAGTGTTTACCTGTGATGTTCTAATGACATTATATTATTGCAAGTGTTCACCTGTGATGTTCTAATGACATTGTATTCTGGCAAGTGTTCACCTGTGATGTTCTCATGACACTGTACTCTTGCAAGTGTTCACCTGTGATGTTCTAATGACATTGTATTCTTGCAAGTGTTCACCTGTGATGTTCTCATGACACTGTACTCTTGCAAGTGTTCACCTGTGATGTTCTAATGACACTGTACTCTTGCAAGTGTTCACCTGTGATGTTCTAATGACACTGTATTCTGGCAAGTGTTCACCTGTGTGGTCTGGGATTCACGTGTCTCTCATTCCATGGTGAACATTCTCTTGTAGATTCATCTTAAACACAAACTTTCACAATAGGAGAATGTACATGCACATCTCCAGAATGAACAGATGAGTACTGCAATCACCCAGTCACCTACGGTATAGAAGCATGCATGCACGCACATACACACACACATGAGTACAGCACAATAAACACAGCTAGATGTCCTACAATGAGTAGAATGTCACCTACCGTATACAAGCGCGCACGCGCGCACACACACACATGAGCAGAATGCCACCAGGCAACAAAGTTACTAAACCTACCAGGAAACTGGACGAACAAATACTTACACTGAATGACATGGAATTGACCTGTTCATACAAATACTTACACTGAATGACATGGAAAAATTACCAGTTCATACAAATACTTACACTGAATGACATGGAATTGACCAGTTCATACAAATACTTACACTGAATGACATGGAATTGACCAGTTCATACAGGGTGACATTTGATTTGCTACTGTTCTGCTGTTCCTGCATCAGCTCCTCATCGTCTTCACTCACGATGCCACCCATTTCTTTATTATTTCTATTTTCTTCTTCTTCATAATGTTCCTCCTCAACCTCACTATTTTCCTTCTCAATCTCATTTTCTTCCTCTACCTCATCATGTTCATCTTTGCTGTCATCATTTTCACTGACCTCTTCATTACTTTTGTCATCACTTTCATATTCTTCACTTTCATCATATGCATCTTCAGAATAACAGCTATCCTCTTCTGTAATCTGTGGTAGGGGAGGGCTGTGAGTGTCCAGAGACAAACTGGACTCGTCAAACAGTTCTGGGGAGACACACAGCTCCGAAGGAAGTGGGTCACCATCTGCAGCCTGCACGTTTCTGGACCCACACGTGGAAATCTGCGAACCCCGCAGCAGCCTTTGTGTCAGGTCACGCGAACGAAGATGCATAACCCTGAACGAATGACTTAATTCTTCAACACTGCAGGCCCGCAATGATACTGATGCTAGCGAGGATTCATCGTTCAACTGAGAGGTGTCAATATCACTATTTGTGTTGGAGTTTTCAGCATCACAAAGCCTGCTGGAGTCCACTAGCTCATACAAAAAGCTACCATCTAGAGCTAGACCATTGTTGGACAAATTACCAGAGTCTGGTAAAAGTTTATCTTCTGAATTTATCCGTCGACTTTTGGTAGTCTTTTTGCGAGTTCTGAACGTTACGTTGGCACGGTGTTGCTCCATGTGGTCGCTTGACAATGATGAGCTTCCAGTTCCAATAATCCCCGAGTGATCAAAACTACCACCGATGTCCGACACATCCAACGAGGATGACCTCATTATAGAAACACTGTGACCAAGCCTATCATCAGAACATCGCTGACGCCCATTTGGCGTACTTGCTATTATGAAGTCATCTTGCTCAATAGCATCAAAATCTGGCAAGTTTTCGGTGAACTCCCCACTGTCTACATGCCTGGCCAGGTTGTTCTTGTTGTTTTTCTGCCTGCCAACAGGTTTGGTTTGTTTGGTCACTTTGGTTTGCCTTGTGGATGACTGGGAATTGATCTCCACCAGTGCTCCTCTTTTCCTCTTGACCTTGATTGGTGTGCACATCTGCAACACAGAAAAAGAACACAAGATTGTTCAATCATTTCCTAAACAATATGAAACAAGCTCATTCTGTAGACAAGATAACATATGTTCAATCATTTCCTAAACAATATGAAACAAGCTGATTCTGTAGACAAGATAACATATAGAATGTTTTTTTTCTGGTGGAAATGCACATCATAACAATGATGTCCAGACAAGGTAACTGTCACGATTATGTGACTGGCCACAGCCCGGACTCAATTGTAAAAAGCTGACTGTTCAGGGGTAGAACCCACTGGTGGGTCCTGGGACAGAACAGTTTGAGACTAGCAACAAAACACAAGGGCAGACAAGAGGTCAGAGGGAGCCACAGACTGGAGTATGAGCCCACGCCTTCCATTCTGTCGTGTGCTGATATAACCCAGTATTATAGTTGAATTGTGACGCCAGCATTGGCAGCCTGACATCTCGCCATTCACAAGGATTGTCATTCATGGCACTGTTCTACAGTAACTCACGGATACAGTGCTCGACAGATACAGTGACTAACAGATACAGTGACCGACAGATACAGTAATTGACATATACAGTAACTGACAGATACAGTGACTGACATACAATGACTGACAGATACAGAGATTAACATGTACTGATTGACAGATGCAATTCTTTGAGGACCATTAGTATGGGACTCTTCACAGGTTGTTGAAGATGAGGAGTAAGCACAAGTGGGAATGTCCTGAGTGCTGTGATGTGGGTTCTTGACTCAACAGATTCAGTGACGTACAGACACAGTAACCAACAGATTCAGTGACACACAGACACAGTAACCAACAGATTCAGTGACACACACACACAGTAACCAACAGATTCAGTGACACACAGACACAGTAACCAACAGATTCAGTGACACACAGACAGAGTAACCAACAGATTCAGTGACACACAGACACAGTAACCAACAGATTCAGTGACACACAGACACAGTAACCAACAGATTCATTCACACACACACACACAGTAACCAACAGATACAGAGACGGACAGATACAGAGACGGACAGATACAGAGACTGACAGATACAGAGACTGACAGATACAGAGACTGACAGATACAGAGACGGACAGATACAGAGACTGACAGATACAGAGATGGACAGATACAGAGACGGACAGATACAGAGACGGACAGATACAGAGACTGACAGATACAAAGACGGACAGATACAGAGACTGACAGATACAGAGACTGACAGATACAGAGACTGACAGATACAGAGACTGACAGATACAAAGATGGACAGATACAGAGACTGACAGATACAGAGACTGACAGATACAAAGACGGACAGATACAGAGACTGACAGATACAGAGACTGACAGATACAAAGATGGACAGATACAGAGACTGACAGATAGAGACTGACAGATACAGAGACTGACAGATACAGAGACTGACAGATACAAAGACTGACAGATACAAAGACTGACAGATACAGAGACTGACAGATACAGAGATGGACAGATACAAAGATGGACAGATACAGAGACTGACAGATACAGAGACTGACAGATACAGAGACTGACAGATACAGAGACTGACAGATACAGAGACTGACAGATACAAAGATGGACAGATACAAAGATGGACAGATACAAAGATGGACAGATACAGAGACTGACAGATACAGAGACTGACAGATACAGAGACTGACAGATACAAAGATGGACAGATACAGAGACTGACAGATACAGAGACTGACAGATACAGAGACTGACAGATACAGAGACTGACAGATACAAAGATGGACAGATACAGAGACTGACAGATACAGAGATGGACAGATACAAAGATGGACAGATACAGAGACTGACAGATACAAAGATGGACAGATACAGAGACTGACAGATACAGAGATGGACAGATACAAAGATGGACAGATACAGAGACTGACAGATACAAAGATGGACAGATACAGAGACTGACAGATACAGAGACTGACAGATACAGAGACTGACAGATACAGAGACTGACAGATACAGAGACTGACAGATACAGAGACTGACAGATACAAAGATGGACAGATACAGAGACTGACAGATACAGAGATGGACAGATACAAAGATGGACAGATACAGAGACTGACAGATACAGAGACTGACAGATACAGAGACTGACAGCTACAGAGACTGACAGATACAGAGACTGACAGATACAGAGACTGACAGATACAGAGACTGACAGATACAGAGACTGACAGATACAGAGACTGACAGATACAGAGACTGACAGATACAGAGACTGACAGATACAGAGACTGACAGATACAGAGATGGACAGATACAAAGATGGACAGATACAGAGACTGACAGATACAGAGACTGACAGATACAAAGACTGACAGATACAGAGACTGACAGATACAGAGACTGACAGATACAGAGACTGACAGATACAGAGATGGACAGATACAAAGATGGACAGATACAGAGACTGACAGATACAAAGATGGACAGATACAGAGACGGACAGATACAGAGACTGCCAGATACAGAGACTGACAGATACAGAGACTGACAGGTAAAGAGACTTACAGATACAAAGATGGACAGATACAGAGACTGACAGATACAGAGACTGACAGATACAAAGATGGACAGATACAGAGACTGACAGATACAAAGATGGACAGATACAGAGACTGACAGATACAGAGACTGACAGATACAGAGACTGACAGATACAGAGACTGACAGATACAGAGACTGACAGATACAGAGACTGACAGATACAAAGATGGACAGATACAGAGACTGACAGATACAGAGACTGACAGATACAGAGACTGACAGATACAGAGACTGACAGATACAAAGATGGACAGATACAGAGACTGACAGATACAGAGACTGACAGATACAGAGATGGACAGAAACAGAGACTGACAGATACAGAGACTGACAGATACAGAGACTGACAGATACACAGACTGACAGATGTTATCCCAGGCACCAGTTGATCTGCACAAAACCTACAACCTGGCTGCCTTCATGAAATAAGCTGCTGTTTGCTGAGTTCACTGGCTCGACACTGTCATCATCAACATCTTTCTTCTTCTTCTTAGCCCTATGTCTGCTCTCAGATTGTAAGCAATTCCTGCAGATGACATTTTAAACAGAAATAAACAAATAGTATAAGAGCTTTGAAATGGAAACAAATGAAATGCTTCCCTAGTAAGACATTTTAAATATGTTGTAAGAATACAATCAACCATTACGAATGATAATGTATTAAACTAATTTACAGAATCCTGTCTGTGATGAAACATTATCAAATTGATGATGTCTCTATAATAACAATAGTAGCAACATTTATCAAGTTGATGATGTCACTATAATAACATCAGTAGCAACATGTATCAATCTGATGATGCTTCTGTAATAATGTTAGCAGAGATATTGATCAAATGTAGAGAAGTTATATGCCATGAGGATTCATAATACTGTAGGTCAATATCGGCCTATTTAGAGAGGTGTGCAACAGGATGTGTAACGTCTCCAGATTTTTTTCCCTGTACATTGAAAATATTTTCAGAAATGTACAAGATATGAAAGGAATCATCATTGGGAGATGCAACATCAATAACATTAGATATACGGATGATACAGTATTGATTCCAGACAAAGAGCAGGATCTGCAACATTTAGTAGATGCGGCTGTTGCACACAGTGAACAACTATGGTTAGAATTAAATTTTAAGAAGACGAAGATTATGGTAATCACTGTGAAGAAAGAAATACCACAATGTAATAGACAAGTAAATGATAATATTTTTAAACAAGTGAATAGGTACAGTTATCTCGGAACAGTTACAACATCTGATGGGAGATGCCTTGAAGAGATTAGAACAAGAATCACCATGGCGAAGGTAGCCTTTTGCAAAATGGAAAACATAATGACCAATAAAAAGATGTCAATTGAAACGAGAAAAAGAGTGTTGAACTGCTACATAGAACCTGTACTTTTGTATGGATGTGAAGCGTGGACAAT
Organism: Cepaea hortensis; assembly: GCA_963921405.1. Classification (NCBI taxonomy): domain Eukaryota; kingdom Metazoa; phylum Mollusca; class Gastropoda; order Stylommatophora; family Helicidae; genus Cepaea; species Cepaea hortensis. The sequence goes on from OY992877.1 coordinate 3,318,753, forward strand.
GAGCTAGACATAGACAAAAAATTTTGGAAACATTATGAGAAGAATTAAATAGAACTTGGTGACAACTGGCAAGATTGAGAGGAAAAGAACAAAAGGAAGGCAGAGAAGTAAATATCTGGATGGCTTGGCCATGTGGCATGGTTGAGACAATAACTCAGAGCTGATACACATCTCTAGTGATCGCACAAGATGGCGAAACATGACCGCCCACGCTTATCGACATGGCACATTATGATGATGAGTGAAGTTATAAAATGTAACGATGTCACTGAACAAACTACAGATGCCCGCTATCAAGCAAGCCAACAAACATTACCCTTCCATGTGGTGACTACCCATATGCAAGTTTCTCCTGACTTCCTGCAACACAAGTGTCCTTGGGCTGCAGCTTAACCTTTACCGAGCGTAGCGTCTGAATGTGGCATTACCCGTGGACGGGCAAAATGTCCAAAAACGCCTGTGAATTTTAAGCATTGTAAAAACGCGATGCCACGGCTTTCCAAGGCTTCCGATTGTCTACTTTCGGTTTCGTCGATAGCTTGACAACGTGGCCGCCATTTGCAAGCGTGTACTTTGAATTTGAACGGATTTTTTAATAGGTTTTGGGGGTTTTACGCTTTGTATTTCAAAATGGATTTTGATGATTCTTTAAGTGATAGCGGAGATTTCGCTGGGTTTAATTTAAGTGACATTGAAGGGCACGAAGTTGACTATTAATCGGAGCTAGATATCAGTGATCAGTGTTAGCAGTCGTGAGTCGGACTTTAAAGAAAGTGATTCTGATTCTGAAAATGTGTTTGTAAATTGCCATATTGCATATAATTTTATAAGAAAACGCCGTTGGAACTACATCGGCCATGTACTCAGAATGGACAAGACAAGACTCCCCTACCAAGCCCTCATATGGTCACCGGTAGGGAAAAGAAAACGGGGAAGACCAAGAGAGACCCTGCATAGAACCATCATCAGAGAAGGCTCATTCAATGGCCAAGTAAACATCATCCAAGATCTACAACAGGTGGCAGCGAACCGCCAGACATGGAGAGCCATGACTTCTGCCCTATGCACCACCTTAGGCTCAAGAGGAAAGACTAACTAACTAAACTGCCGTAAAAATAACTGACAATCACAAATAATATGTTGTATTTTGTAAATATTTGTGTTCATGTGTGGATTAGCAGCAACATTCACATGAGTAAAATATTCTGCATGCTTTTCCCTTCATTTTGCTTTTTATTTAACTAAAATCGGTTGACTAACACCTTGTATGTGATGTTTTTACTAACGTAACCCGAAATTTTACCGAACCTGAAAATTCTTGCCCGTTCAAAGCTACACAAGAAACAAACATCTGCCCTATAAAGGGTTAAAACCAGCCATCTCTGCTAGATAAGGGGACACATCAACCACACATCCTGTGGTGGCTGGTGATCACACTGGGACAACCAAATAGGCCACTGCCTAAACCACTTCCAATATGAGATTAGCCACTCACGAATATAACATATCTGGCACATGTGATTCTGTACACACACATCCAGATCTGGGTTCACCACTGTCACCAGTACTATTCAACGTGTATACGGTGCCGATCACTGAACAACAGTTGGACGGGAGGGGTAGGACTCTGTCATTCGTTGACGACATCCTCGTGTATCGACAGGGTCGAGATAGACAGGCGATTGCCAATGATATGCAGGGCGAACTAGATCGAATTTCCTCATGGTGTGCTGATGCCGGTGTGCTGATGCCGGTGCCCTTGTCAACCCTGCAAAGGCAACGGTTACATGGTTCTCACTAAACAACCATATTGTGAAAACAGACCTGCCGGCAGTAAGAATGGATGGGAGCAGTTTGAGTAGAACCTAGTCAATGACATATCTTGGCGTGAGGCTTGATCGTAGCCTGTCCTTTAGAGATCATGTCGATTATGTCATAACGAAGGCTCGAAAAGGTTTGTCAGCAATGAGAGTCATGGCGACTGCCAATATCGAGCAAAGACTGCTAATACTTCTGTTCCAAGGACTTGTGCTTTCACGCATCGAGTATGCCCTGGCCATCCTCACTGTCAGCCCTACACAGATTGGAAGACTTGAAAAGGTACAAAACGAAGCCATGCGCATCATTTTGGGCTGCACGAGAGACACCAGCTGTGTAGCAATGAGATACCTCCTTGACTTCTCGACAATGGAATACATGATCAAGATCTGGAGAGCTCGTGCATACTTAAAAATAAGTGCAGATGAGCAGCACCCTCTGCATGACGCTATATTCAGAGAAAAGGGTGACAGGCTAAAGAGGGGCAAATCATGGATGGGTCGGGCGGAAGATGTCGTCAGACAAGTCTGCAGTCTTACCAGTATCAACCCCGGCAAGGAATGGGTGCCGGTGCCTCCAGCTTTTAAGTGAACTTTCTCCTGCATTATCACACTCGACAGACGGTGCAGAGAGCAGAACCCTGCCGCTGTCAATGCAGAGGTTAACGCGCTCATCTATGAACACTCAGATAGCCCCGAAGTACTCATCTATACAGATGGATCTGTGGTAAAGCAGCAGAGAAGTGCGTGGGCATTTACAGCCCGTTCAGCGGGCCGAACCGTTCAAGAAGCCAGTGGTGCCCACTCTATGACCACGAGCAGCATGACGATGGAGGTGATGGCAGTTACACAGGCTTTCATATGGCTGGAGTCACAGCATTATACCAACGTGTGTGTACTAAGTGATTCAATGAGCATGATTCAGAAGGTCGAAGCTGGATCTGTATGTAGACAGTGGACTGAATCGCTGCGGAAGTCTGTTGTCCGTAAAGTCACCTTCATCTTCGTCCCGGGACATGCGGGAGTCGAGGGAAATGAACGAGCTGACAAACTGGCTGGCTCTGCACCCCCTGTAGATGGCCAGCCCATGGATCGTGCCGATGTTATTAACGTCCTTAAAGATATGGCGAGAACAGAGGACTTTGACGTCAATGATTCCACATCGCTGTCCAGGATGAAAGACCTGGGAGTAAGAATCGGCACAGCCAGACGCGAGAGGTACATCGGGAAAACAAAGCGCCTCGTCAACCAACACAGAACTGGCACTATTAGCCACCGGACGCTGATGCATATGCTGGGGGGAGGATCTGAGCACCTATGGACATGTCCGGAGTGCAACGAAGATACCCCAACTGATAACTGATAACTGACAACTGACATCCAGATCATTCCCGGTGCCGTGGACTTGGTGTGCTGTGCTGAGACACTTCTCAGGTCTTTTATAATCCAATATTTATTTGAACGTACTTGTGTTGTGTCTGTTCACAATAATTGCTATATTTGCAGCTGGTGGCCGACACATCTGGCTTCTGGCATGATGTGTTGACCAGGCTAGCCTCCCCTGGTGTTGGCATTCTACATGTGAGAGCTACGAGGGAGGACTGCGGCACTTCACAAGATTGTGTGCTTTGAAAATGAGCATTCATCCACACAGACATAGCTTGTGATCAGCACACAGACCATGTTAAGCTGCCCCTCCTACACAGGCTGAGTTACAATATATACCAGGAACATGTTACGCTGCCCCCTCCTACACAGGCTGAGTTACAATATATACCAGGAACATGTTACACTGCCCCTCCTACACAGGCTGAGTTACAAGATATAGGTACCAGGAACATGTTATGCTGCCCCTCCTACACAGGCTGAGCTACAAGATATAGATACCAGGAACATGTTACGCTGCCCCTCCTACACAGGCTGAGTTACAAGATATAGGTACCAGGAACATGTTACGCTGCTCCTCCTACACAGGCTGAGTTACAAGATATAGATACCAGGAACATGTTACACTGCCCCTCCTACACAGGCTGAGTTACAATAGATACCAGGAACATGTTATGCTGCCCCTCCTACACAGGCTGAGTTACAATATATACCAGGAACATGTTACGCTGCCCCCTCCTACACAGGCTGTGTTACAATATATACCAGGAACATGTTACACTGCCCCTCCTACACAGGCTGAGTTACAATATATACCAGGAACATGTTACGCTGCCCCTCCTACACAGGCTGAGTTACAAGATATAGATACCAGGAACATGTTACACTGCCCCTTCTACACAGGCTGAGTTACAATAGATATCAGGAACATGTTACACTGCCCCTCCTACACAGGCTGAGTTACAATAGATACCAGGAACATGTTACACTGCCCCCTCCTACACAGGCTGAGTTACAAGATATAGATACCAGGAACATGTTACGCTGTCCCTCCTACACAGGCAGAGTTACAATATATACCAGGAACATGTTACGCTGCCCCTCCTACACAGGCTGAGTTACAATATATACCAGGAACATGTTACACTGCCCCTTCTACACAGGCTGAGTTACAAGATATAGATACCAGGAACATGTTACGCTGTCCTCCTACACAGGCTGAGTTACAAGATATAGATACCAGGAACATGTTACACTGCCCACTCCTACACAACCTGAGTTCACTTCTTGCAGCAACACAATGCCTTTCTGATGTGGTGCTGGGGTTGTCTAGCCAACCCACCCTGGTGGAGGTGCCAGTTGCTGGGTCTGACCCAGGCACCCACTGAGTGGGTGAGTCAGTGCTGAAGGCAACTATATCAGGTCGTACATGGTGTTTGCAAGCTGAGGGCCATCAAAGAGAAACAAATGAAAACAAGATAATGATCAGATCCACTAAGTCAAAGAGAAACATGAATGAAAACAAGATAATGATCAGATCCACACAGTTGGTGGCAAGGGCACATTTTGTCTCAAACCTTGTGGTATTCAACTAAACATGAAGTATGACACTACAACAACCAAACATGAAATATGACACTACAACAAATAAGCATGAAATATGATAACAACCAACCATTTAGTGCCCCGACTGAATACTCACTGCTTCTTGGTTTTCCGTGTTTGCCTGGGGGCGGGCTTCTGTGGAGCATGATCCATGAATAGGGTGACGCTGGAGTTGTGGCTGCTTGTGTGTGAAGAATCACTGCTGCAAAAAAGTGAGTTCCTTCTGTTCTCCTTGGCTTCATCAGAGACAGCGTTGTCAAAGGCAACCTCGGACACAACAATCTTCCGTCCGTAATGCCTCATGGCTCCCCAAGGCATGGTTCAGTTTTGATCTTTAACAGTGTCAAAAACAAATATGTCAATTGTAATCTTTAACAGTGTCAAAAACAAATATGTTCAATTCTAATCTTGAACAGTGTCAAAAAACAAATATGTTCAATTCTAATCTTTAACAGTGTCAAAAACAAATATGTTCAATTGTAATCTTTAACAGTGTCAAAAACAAATATGTTCAATTGTAATCTTTAACAGTGTCAAAAACTGTTCAATTGTAATCTTTAACAGTGTCAAAAACAAATATGTTCAATTGTAATCTTTAACAGTGTCAAAAACTGTTCAATTGTAATCTTTAACAGTGTCAAAAACAAATATATTCAATTGTAATCTTTAACAGTGTCAAAAACAAATATGTCCAATTGTAATCTTTAACAGTGTCAAAAACAAATATGCTCAATTGTAATCTTTAACAGTGTCAAAAACAAATATGTCCAATTGTAATCTTTAACAGTGTCAAAAACAAATATGTTTAATGGCAATCTTTAACAGTGTCAAAAACAAATATGTTCAATTGTAATCTGTAATAGCAGGGAAGGAATGGCTGTGTTGCTATCTAAAGAGGCAGAGAAAGCACTAACAGAGTGGAAGCAGGGAGTTCTAGAACACAACAGCAACATTTACAACAAACACACAAGTCAACATGAATGTGATCCAGTATTAAGTATCAACAAATGTATCAGTTCAGCAGCAAACTTACATGACACCTCAATGTGTTGTAGATAATCAAAGGCAATGAATGAATCACCAAAAAACAAGAAGTAGATTGTGAGCTTTACTAAAACACAATTACAAGAAACAAATTGGACGTTGCGGCCCAAGCCTTCGTCTAGAACTCTAGATAATCAAAGGAACAGCAACATCAACATTCTGATGGGTGAGCTGAATGCCATGATGGGGTCAGATAACAGAGGTTATGAAGAGATCATGGACAAACACGGACTTGGGAGTAATCAATGAATATGCATCAGTAAACCACAATAGCGAAATTTATATTTTATGGCCAGTCTCTAGTAAGTACCAGGCGTTCAACAGCCTGGTAGATAAGTCTCTAGTAAGTGCCAGGCCTTCAATAGTTAGTAGACAACTCTCTAGTAAGTGCCAGGCTACCAAAAGTTAGTAGACAACTCTCTAGTAAGTGCCAGGCCACCAAAGGTTAGTAGACAACTCTCTAGTAAGTGCCAGGCCAACAAAAGTTAGTAGACAACTCTCTAGTAAGTGCCAGGCCACCAAAAGTTAGTATACAACTCTCTAGTAAGTGCCAGGCCACCAAAAGTTAGTAGACAACTCTCTAGTAAGTGCCAGGCCACCAGAAGTTAGTAGACACCTCTCTAATAAGTGCCAGGCCACCAGCAGTTAGTAGACACCTCTCTAGTAAGTGCCAGGCCACCAAAAGTTAGTAGACAACTCTCTAGTAAGTGCCAGGCCACCAAAAGTTAGTAGACAACTCTCTAATAAGTGCCAGGCCTTCAATAGTTAGTAGACAACTCTCTAGTAAGTGCCAGGCCACCAGAAGTTAGTAGACAACTCTCTAGTAAGTGCCAGACCACCAAAAGTTAGTAGACACCTCTCTAGTAAGTGCCAGGCCACCAAAAGTTAGTAGACAACTCTCTAATAAGTGCCAGGCCACCAAAAGTTAGTAGACAACTCTCTAGTAAGTGCCAGGCCTTCAATAGTTAGTAGACAACTCTCTAGTAAGTGCCAGACCACCAAAAGTTAGTAGACAACTCTCTAGTAAGTGCCAGGCCACCAAAAGTTAGTAGACAACTCTCTAGTAAGTGCCAGGCCACCAAAAGTTAGTAGACAACTCTCTAATAAGTGCCAGGCCACCAAATGTTAGTAGACAACTCTCTAATAAGTGCCAGGCCTTCAATAGTTAGTAGACAACTCTCTAGTAAGTGCCAGGCCACCAAAAGTTAGTAGACAACTCTCTAGTAAGTGCCAGGCCACCAAAAGTTAGTAGACAACTCTCTAGTAAGTGCCAGGCCACCAAAAGTTAGTAGACAACTCTCTAGTAAGTGCCAGGCCACCAGAAGTTAGTAGACAACTCTCTAGTAAGTGCCAGACCACCAAAAGTTAGTAGACAACTCTCTAGTAAGTGCCAGGCCACCAGAAGTTAGTAGACAACTCTCTAGTAAGTGCCAGACCACCAAAAGTTAGTAGACACCTCTCTAGTAAGTGCCAGGCCACCAAAAGTTAGTAGACAACTCTCTAATAAGTGCCAGGCCACCAAAAGTTAGTAGACAACTCTCTAGTAAGTGCCAGGCCTTCAATAGTTAGTAGACAACTCTCTAGTAAGTGCCAGGCCTTCAATAGTTAGTAGACACCTCTCTAGTAAGTGCCAGACCACCAAATGTTAGTAGACAACTCTCTAGTAAGTGCCAGGCCACCAAAAGTTAGTAGACAACTCTCTAGTAAGTGCCAGGCCACCAAAAGTTAGTAGACAACTCTCTAGTAAGTGCCAGGCCACCAAAAGTTAGTAGACAACTCTCTAATAAGTGCCAGGCCTTCAATAGTTAGTAGACAACTCTCTAATAAGTGCCAGGCCACCAAAAGTTAGTAGACAACTCTCTAATAAGTGCCAGGCCTTCAATAGTTAGTAGACAACTCTCTAGTAAGTGCCAGGCCACCAAAAGTTAGTAGACAACTCTCTAGTAAGTGCCAGGCCACCAAAAGTTAGTAGACAACTCTCTAGTAAGTGCCAGGCCACCAAAAGTTAGTAGACAACTCTCTAGTAAGTGCCAGGCCTTCAATAGTTAGTAGACAACTCTCTAGTAAGTGCCAGGCCTTCAACAGTTAGTAGATAACTCTCTAGTAAGTGCTAGGCCTTCAACAGTTAGTAGACAACTCTCTAGTAAGTGCCAGGCCACCAAATGTTAGTAGACAACTCTCTAGTAAGTGCCAGGCCTTCAATAGTTAGTAGACAACTCTCTAGTAAGTGCCAGGCCTTCAATAGTTAGTAGACAACTCTCTAGTAAGTGCCAGGCCACCAAAAGTTAGTAGACAACTCTCTAGTAAGTGCCAGGCCTTCAATAGTTAGTAGACAAGTCTCTAGTAAGTGCCAGGCCTTCAACAGTTAGTAGACAACTCTCTAGTAAGTGCCAGGCCTTCAATAGTTAGTAGACAACTCTCTAGTAAGTGCCAGGCCTTCAACAGTTAGTAGACAACTCTCTAGTAAGTGCCAGGCCTTCAACAGTTAGTAGACAACTCTCTAGTAAGTGCCAGGCCTTCAATAGTTAGTAGACAACTCTCTAGTAAGTGGCAGGCCTTCAATAGTTAGTAGACAACTCTCTAGTAAGTGCCAGGCCTTCAACAGTTAGTAGACAAGTCTCTAGTAAGTGCCAGGCCTTCAACAGTTAGTAGACAACTCTCTAGTAAGTGCCAGGCCTTCAACAGTTAGTAGACAAGTCTCTAGTAAGTGCCAGGCCTTCAACAGTTAGTAGACAACTCTCTAGTAAGTGCCAGGCCTTCAATAGTTAGTAGACAAGTCTCTAGTAAGTGCCAGGCCTACAACAGTTAGTAGATAAGGAGCGTACGGTAGACTGCAAGAAGCAGGTTACAATCATTTCAAATATATCATGTACAGAAGTCTTTGACATTTGAACAAAAACGTACAGCATGGATTAAGTGCTCCAGTCTCACACCACAGAAAACAACATGCAAATCCTAGGACAGTAGAAATACTAGAATCACACAACCCCAGCTCACACTCTGTATCACCGACACGAATTCAAGTATGCGTATACTAGAATCACACAACTCCAGCTCACACTCTGTATCACCGACACGAATTCAAGTATGCGTATACTAGAATCACACAACTCCAGCTCACACTCTGTATCACCGACACGAATTCACGTATGTGTATACTAGAATCACACAACTCCAGCTCACACTCTGTATCACCGACACGAATTCATGTATGCGTATACTAGAATCACACAACCCCCAGCCCACTCTGTATCACCAACAAACATTCACATATGTGTATACTAGAATCACACAACCCCCAGCACACACTGTATCACCAACAAACATTCACATATGTGTATACTAGAATCACACAACCTCAGCTCACACTGTATCACCAAAAAACATTCACATTTGTGTATACTAGAATCACACAACCCCATCTCACACTCTGTATCACCAATAAACATTCACATTTGTGTATACTAGAATCACACAACCCCAGCTCACACTGTATCACTGACAAGCATTCACATATGTGTATACTAGAATCACACAACCCCATCTCACACTCTGTATCACCAACAAACATTCACATATGTGTATACTAGAATCACACAACCCCATCTAACACTCTGTATCACCAACACACATTCACATATGTGTATACTAGAATCACACAACCCCATCTAACACTCTGTATCACCAACAAACATTCACATATGTGTATACTAGAATCACACAACCCCATCTAACACTCTGTATCACCAACAAGCATTCACATATGTGTATACTAGAATCACACAACCCCAGCTCACACTGTATCACCAACAAGCATTCACATATGTGTATACTAGAATCACACAACCCCCAGCTCACTCTGTATCACCAACAAGCATTCACATATGTGTATACTAGAATCACACAACCCCAGCTCACACTCTGTATCACCAACAAACATTCACATATGTGTATACTAGAATCACACAACCCCATCTCACACTCTGTATCACCAACAAACATTCACATATGTGTATACTAGAATCACACAACCCCATCTAACACACTGTATCACCAACACACATTCACATATGTGTATACTAGAATCACACAACCCCATCTAACACTCTGTATCACCAACAAACATTCACATATGTGTATACTAGAATCACACAACCCCATCTAACACTCTGTATCACCAACAAGCATTCACATATGTGTATACTAGAATCACACAACCCCAGCTCACACTGTATCACCAACAAGCATTCACATATGTGAATACTAGAATCACACAACCCCCAGCTCACTCTGTATCACCAACAAGCATTCACATATGTGTATACTAGAATCACACAACCCCAGCTCACACTGTATCACCAACACACATTCACATATGTGTATACTAGAATCACACAAACCCATCTAACACTCTGTATCACCAACACACATTCACATATGTGTATACTAAAATCACACAACCCCAGCTCACACTGTATCACCAACAAGCATTCACATATGTGTATACTAGAATCACACAACAGCCAGCTCACTCTGTATCACCAACAAGCATTCACATATGTGTATACTAGAATCACACAATCCCATCTAACACTCTGTTATCACCAACACACATTCACATATGTGTATACTAGAATCACACAACCCCATCTAACACTCTGTATCACCAACAAACAATCACATATGTGTATACTAGAATCACACAACTCCAGCTCACACTGTATCACCAACAAACATTCACATATGTGTATACTAGAATCACACAACCCCCAGCTCACTCTGTATCAGCAACAAGCATTCACATATTACATTGGCACCTTGCCGTCTTGACAGACGATAGTTTGTGCTTTAAAAAGGCATAACTTTTAACTATGGCGGTAGCGAGTGTGACTGATAAGGCCAATGTGCGCTGTAAATGTCCGTTCACAGTGGGTGCATCTGAACACATGGTCATTTCCACCATCATGCACCATCTTACGTCTCAAACGCTTGGTGTGTGACTTTTCTGCAATAATTTTCTCCTTTGACTTTATTCCATTTCTGATATTTGCCCTCCATGCAACACGTTCAGCGGCGACTTGCTCCCAATGTGCATTATCAATGCCTGTATCAATCATGTCCCGCTTACACACATCTTTGTATCGTAGTAGAGGCCGACCCTGAGATCTCTTACCCATCTGTAATTCACCAAAAAAGATATCCTTTGGTATTCTACCATCATCTATCCTCCTAAGATGTCCTATCCATCTAAGTCTACGAAGACTGAGCATGGAATAAACTGTCACACAACCTGATCTTTCCAATACTTCAGTATTTGTGATTTTGTCTTGCCACTTAATACCAAGAATTCTTCGCATACACCGCATATGAAAGCTGTTTAAATTGTTCTCTTGGTGTGAGTAAGTTGTCCAGGTTTCACTGCCATAGAGAAGAGTACTAAGGACACAGGCTTGATAGACAAGGACTTTTGTTTTGGCAGTAAGCTTCCTGTTCTCCCAGACTTTTTCTTAACCTGTTCATTGTTGTTGCTGCCTTACCAATCCGGATGTTGATTTCCTGATCTAGGGATAATTTGCTATTTACCACTGATCCTAGATATGTAAAATGGTCTACTATCTCTAGTTCGGCGTCGTCAATAAAGATTGATGGTACCCCATGTGCACCTTGTAACATAATCTGTGTCTTCTTTTTGCTAATTGTTAAACCAAATTCAGAACAAGCATTGGAGAATGCAGATAGTAGACATTGCAATTCTTCCTCAGAGTGGGTCGTAACTGCAGAATCATCTGCAAAAAGCAACTCTCTGATCAGTACCCTCCTAATTTTGGTCTTAGCCTTCAATCTCTGAGCATTGTAGAGGCCGCCATCTGAGCGTGAGTGAATGTATATACCACCATCCTGATCACGAAATGCATATTTCAGTAGAAGTGAAAAGTATATTCCAAAGAGGGTGGGAGCTAGTACACAACCTTGCTTAACTCCACTCTTGATTTCAAATTCTTCAGAAGTTGCACCATCAAACTTGATTATACCCTTCATGCCTGTGTGGAACGATTCCACAATGGACAGAAGAGTTGGTGGGCAGCCAATCTTCTTTAGTGCCTTGAACAGACCCTCACGACTGACCAAATCAAATGCCTTTGTGAGGTCGATGAAGGCAATAAACAGTGGTTGATTCTGTTCACGGCATTTTTCTTGCATTTGTCGCAATGAGAATATCATATCAGTGGTAGACCGGTTCTGTCAAAAGCCACACTGTGATTCGGGGTAGACTTGATCTCCTAGGACTTGAAGTCTGCGCAGAACAATTCTGGCAAATACTTTTCCAACAATACACAGAAGTGAGATACCCCTATAGTTGTTGCAGTCGCTCCGATCGCCCTTGTTCTTGTACAGTGTTATGATGCTTGAATCTTTGAAATCCTGTGGGACTTGTCCTTCACGCCAGCATATATATTCACATATGTGTATACTAGAATCACACAACCCCAGCTCACACTGTATCCCCAACAAGCATTCACATATGTGTATACTAGAATCACACAACCCCAGCTCACACTCTGTATCACCAACAAACATTCACATATGTGTATACTAGAATCACACAAACCCATCTAACACTCTGTACCACCAACAAACATTCACATATGTGTATACTAGAATCACACAACCCCATCTCACACTCTGTATCACCAACAAACATTCACATATGTGTATACTAGAATCACACAACCCCATCTCACACTCTGTATCACCAACAAACATTCACATATGTGTATACTAGAATCACACAACTCCAGCTCACACTGTATCACCAACAAACATTCACATATGTGTATACTAGAATAAAACAACCCCTAGCTCACTCTGTATCACCAACAAACATTCACGTATGTGTATACTCTTCTTCTTCTTTTCGTTCATCCGGAGTGTTTTTCCAGATGTGATTGCGGTGTGTCTGTTATGCGCCCTTGGGCCGAAACCCGTAGGCCAACACATCGACTTTAGCGTGCTTTTTTGACCAGGTAGCATTCCTGGGAGACTCTCACTTTTGTGGTGCCATCTACAACCATGCTGGCCAAGTTAGAACGGTCGAAGACAACGGTCATCCCTCAAAGGAAGGCAGGGACAGTCCATAGCATTTTCCGCCATCCAAGGTTGCTTCCATAGTTGCAGGGCCGACACATAACGCCCTGGTTCTGGGCTAGCCGAGGGAATCGTCAAGTCCTGCTCATGGCTGCTTTAAATCCTCACTTCAATATATTGGTCATTTCGTTTGCCCCGGGCCATTCCCGCACAAACCAGACAGGTTTGCAGACGGTATCCACTCAGCGAGTTTTCGGACATGTGCTTGTTGTTGCGCCCGTCAGAGCTGTTCCAGGCACGACAGACATTCGGAAAACTACCTAGTCAGAGCTGTTCCGAACAAGAGCGGCATTCGGAAACTAGGTATCAGAGCTGTTCCTAGCACGAGAGACATTCGGACGAGACATTTCACTCGGACGTAAATGCGTAGTGTCAATTTTTAGTTTGCCACCTGTAGGACGACACTTCCGGCAGGCATTTTTTAATGAGGTTAGCCTTCCTCGGGTTTCGAGACTCTTGTTTCGGCTTCCACACAGCAAGCTTTCGCTTCGGGCTGCCACGTAATGGATTCGCAAGACAGGCGTTCCATTTCGTGTCAACGAGACAATTTTCCACCTTTGACTACACTCACTCCATGAGTGTGGTTACAGACTATCGGACGTCTGCGAGACGTGCGACCGAGGTGTTTTTCCACCTTTTGTACTCACTCACGAGGTAGGCTACATGTGCTGCCGGCTCAGCACCTTACCTCCGTGCGTCTGTGGGCGAGTAATGGTCAGGCCCTTTCATCCGGGGATACCTCATATCCCCCAGCTAAGAGCCATCGAACGAATCTGCGCCGAGCATGTAGCGTTCTCAGCACATCATCACAAATTTGATGTAGGTTTGTGTCGGCCAGGCTCTCACTTCCGAGAGTTTATGGCTTAGAGACGTTCAGCCATACACCTCAGATGGGAGCCTTAGAGGTTATGCCCGGACTGAGATTTAGGGATCGTTTGCCTGATTTTGACTGCTATCCTCAGTCTTACCTGCAGAGCAGCAGGTTGTGTCTCTCTTAGTCTGGTCCCTATCCCACGAGCCGTCCGATATGTAGTTTTCACCCATCGGCAAGCACATGGGGTCGATGGGACACGCAAGCCCCCCCACCACGGCAAGGTGGAGACACATCGGGGGAGGTATGTGTATACTAGAATCACACAACCTCAGCTCACACTGTATCACTGACAAGCATTCACATTTGTGTATATCTCATGAGCCAATAGTGAGCTCTGATCACATTGTAGCTCTGCACAGTCTTGCAATGAGAAGCACACTTTAACAATGGCTAGGAGTGAGAGGGCTCTCCTAAACTCGGCACTCGGAGGATGACCGCGGTCAAAGTTAGACCAGGTCAGATTCATAGTAGCGGAATGGCCACTTTGAGATGGCCGCCCGATATATTATAGTTTTAATTGCTATTGTTATTGGGCATGTTACTGTGAGTTGTGATTGATACTTGAGATCATGTGCAACATTGTAGATGTGAATTCAAGGACATAATAGATGTAATAAAACTGTTTGGCGTCATGTTAAATACTTATAGTTGTGTTACTCGTGATCGTCAGATGAAAGAGAGTTCAAAGATAAGTCTAACCAGCTGCTTACTTAATTACACTAAAATGTAGTCCTAATATAATATTGTGGCTGCAAACAGAACTACAACTGCTATGAAAAAAAAGGCTGGACAGAAAAACCACTGCGGGAGGTCCTCCTCATGGAACATCAAGCATTCTTTGCCTACATTGTCAAAGAACATTTCGAGCCAAATAGGCCTTACCAGCCATTGTAACAGTGATGGTACATTAAATAGCAGATGTAAACAAAGTCCTGGCTGTATTTTCCATATGTTTAATTTGACTGAATACATCGTATAATATAAAGCAGCATACAACAAGTTTTCTGTTATTACAAAAGATGTTGCCGATTCAAGGTTCGGATAATAACTAACTTATCTCTAACCCCGCGTCACGGCTTGAGCGTCCCTAGTTACATTTTAACGGGATGCTCAACCATGCCTAGTCTTTGCACACTATATTAATCCACTAACAGAGATGGTGCTCTGTTATATTCCTCCCTATCTTTAAGAAGACTTTTCCCGAAAAGTCTTAATCCCTAATCTACTTATTCTACTTATTCTTTCCCTCACTAAAATCTTAGCCCCAATATTTTTTTCCAAGCCATCTTAAACCATCCCCCTCTTAACCAGTGAACTTTGTTTCTTACCCTTTCTACTCCTTCGAGTCCACTTCTCCGCTTATCTCTGATAGCTAACCGCTATATTCTGTTATAGATCTTCATGAAGTGATACTTCTTCTTCGTTTCTGTATATGAGCCTACCAGGTTTCACTCAAAACAATTACCTAGATATTTCATTTCATATGTTCCTCAAAATCGTTGGTATATAATTAGAAACTTATCATGCGTTATGCAACTTCTCATTTTCTCTCAACATCAACAACACAGGATAGACAGAAAAGATGGGGTGCGCACCCAGTTATAAAGATATAAAGAAGTAGTCAGAAAGCAATCACATTTACCTCCCTTGCAATCACAAAAACTTTATAAATAAAGTTTTAAAAACGCATCTTATAATCCATGAATATATACAGAGCACCATCTCTGTTATACCATCTTAGAACTCACGGCTCCATACTTTTAACCACACTGGATGAAATGAATGGTCATCATCATTCTTGATGGACAAACAACAATTCTGCATCTTGAGAATGTCAACTCTACGCAGCCATGACCACTCAGTCCACTCAATACCAAAGCTGTCCAGCAACAAGCAATGCTGGACCCTGACAATGTCAACTATACGCAGCCATGACCACTCAGATATGTTGTTTCATCTCTATGAATGGAAATCCAAAATGGGGGTTCTGCGGATATCGATTGGACTAAGCCGTGTATATGTTTTACGCTCAAAACGTGCAATTTGAACTACTAAAGTTAAAGAGAAAGCAAGTTTAAAGATTATTAATAATTTATATGTATACTTGTACTATTTTGTATCATTTAACATGACAGAACATATTTTTGAAGTCAGTTTTCATATCCATCTATGACCCGTTTGAGACAATCTCACACGGACTGGCAGTGAGAGTACAAATTATTTTAGAATTAACTGTAAATGAGAAAATACTGTTAGATAAGTATTTTCTTGTAATCTCCAGCATTTGTCTTGTATTTTTGCATCTCTGATTATTGTTTGTCAATGGTAGTGTTTGTTGGAGACATTTTGTTGGAGACACTCCGATTCAAGCACAAAGGATAAATGTGCAGACAGAAAAATCTGAAAAATTTTGTGTTCAAGATCCCAACACTCAAATATGAATATCTTCGCTTAGAACTGACATGCAGGCATCACTGTGGTACCGTTGGATTTGGTTTTTCAAGGCCTACCTATCTGTGGTGGTCTCATTAGTAATTTTTTTTTTTTTTTGCATATCCCTTGCAGGACGTTGCAGTCAACGTCAGCAATTTTCAGCTGCTGTTGATGTACTAGGCAAGATTATGCTCAGTAATTTGCCATTGCTTTCTGAGCACCCGGCTCACATACCGTGTACGTTACCACTACTGATTCTCGCGCAGGTTACGTTACTCTTGAGAATTTACAGGATTACAGAGAAAGACGTTAACCTCTAGGCCAGGGAGGGCATAAGTAAATACTCAATTTAAAAATCATGATCAGAATAAACACAGAAGGGCAGGAGGGTTGAGTCTCCTGACCAGGATGTGAATGAAAAATAAGAAGTGAGTGCCAATTTTTCGTGTTTTGATAAACAATTGAAGAATTCGGATCACAACGTAAAATAATTAACCACGGAATCGGTGTTTATAAAAGTACTTTCAACCGTGTGTGTTCGTTTCGTGCGTTAATAAAATAACCCGTCCTAGAAGTAAGATTCTTACTATATTACTAAGAAGTTGGTAGATTTCCTAGTCGCAGATTGAGATTCATTTGGTGAGACAAAAGTTGAAAGTGAAAGTGAACACCACAGCAAACAAAACAACGAATAATATTTACATAACAGACATTGCTCGTTGAGCAATCTGTAGGTAATTATATTAATAAAACCTACATGAGTTAGGCGGGCGAGAAGACTGAAGCTGGCAAGAAGACTGGAGAAATAATAAAACATCAGTTAGACAACAAACTGGTCGTCTCCACTTTCTTCTTTCTACAGGATTCAGAAACAGCGCTTCCCCGTCACCTCGTCTAACACGCCATTTCATTGGCTGGGCTTGATGTGTCCGTCTCCGTTATTGGATAGTTTATAGCGCTTCAAAAGTCTAGCCAGGCGACGGGCCACTTAAAAACAATACTCTCATATAAATGATTCAATTACGAAACAGCCTCATCCTTAAGTTGACTTAAGTTTCAGTCATTGCATTGCGTCTGTTTAAACAGACACATAACACCATCATCAAGTGCCTTGCCAGGTGGTGTAGGCGTTCATGACACTCCACAGATCTCGATACTTGGTGCTCTGGATCAACTCTGCTGATGCCTCCGTCTTAGTCCATCCAGCATCATCCAGCATCATCCAGCATCATTTTTCTCGGCCTTCTCATAAGAAGTCAGTGCCTACTAGAACTCCTGTTAGTCCTAGTGTTGGAGCTCTCCGTCTTTAGTGCCGGCTTACAACCTGCCAGTAGAAATGTAGACGTCCAGCTACATTTCTCCCCATCCTGGGACTGGTCAGGTTTTATCGCCAAACACCAGGAGGTCAAGCCAGGGTGACATCCAGCAGTGACACAGCCACCCCCTGGCCCATCACTGCTGGTCGGGCGTCAGCCAACAGTCGGTCCTGGCCTGTACTTCATCGAGCTCGTCCGGCTGGTGTCCGGGCGTTTATATCAGCACCACTTGCGGATGTCCCAGCAGACATGGAAATGTTCTCATCAGCATAACACTACGGCCATTTCCGTGTTTCTGATGCCGAATATCTCCAGTTATCCTCTGTCAGTGACAGTTTCTTCCGACTATATTAATTATATTTTCCAGTCTCTCTGGTCTAGAGGTTACACGACTTTCTCCGTAATCTCGTATACTCTCGTAAGTAACGTGACGTTGCGCGAGAATTGGTAGCGGTTCTCTCCGCATCGGTAACTTACGGGGTATTGAGCCGGCCGCTCAGAAAGCAATGGCAAACTACTGAGCGTAATCTTGCCAAGAAATCAACAATCAGATGAAGGATGCTGATGTTGACAGCACTATCCTGTAAAGCCTTGAGCGAGACACGACTTGCAGAAGAAGGCCAAATCTGTGAAATAGGTACCGGCTACACATTTTTCTGGAGTGGAAGGAAAAGCGAGGAAAGACGCCAATACGGTGTGGGATTTGCCATTAAGTCAGCCCTGGTCGGCAAACTAGTTGGATTTCCAAAGGCTATAAACAACAAGCTCATGACCATTAAATTGCCCCTGCTGAATGGGAGGAAGCATGCAACCATTGTGAGTGACTACGCACCAACTATGACCAATGAAGATGATGTCAAGAACAAGTTCTATGAGGACCTGCACAATGTATTAACATCTGTTCCCAAAGGAGACAAACTTATACTCTTGGGGATTTCAATGCCAAAGTAAGAATGGACACCACCTCTTGGAGTGGCATTATTGGAAAGCACGGAGTCGGAAATTGTAACAGCAATGGACTCCTCCTTCTTCAGACATGTGCCGAACACGATCTCCTGATTACCAACACAATTTTCCGTCTCCCTATGAGAAACAGGACATCGGGGATGCACCTTCGATCGAAACACTGGCACCTCATTGACTATGTCATCGTCAGGAGGAGTGACAGACAAGACGTTCGGGTGACAAAATCCATGTGTGGTGCCGAATATTGGACAAACCATCGTCTCATTATCTCAAAAATAAACACATACGTCAAACCACCACGGCGTCCTCAAGGGGTGAAAATGCAAAAACAAAACTAAATGTCACCCGTCTAAACAGCAAGAAAATGCAGCTGTCGTTTGAAAATATGCTGGAAGACCGCCTCAAACCCAATGCTGCAGCTAAACAGGATACAGAAACAGAGTGGAGAGCCCTAAAGGGCATAATTTACAACACTGCTATGGAAATCCTGGGTCCAACCCCCCGAAAGCATAAAGACTGGTTTGATGAAAATTCCGAAGACATCAACCAATTGCTGGCTGAGAAACATCTTCTCCTCAAGGCACGTTTGAATGACCCGAAGTCAACATAAAAAAAAGATGCCTTCAAGAACATTCAGAGAGTAGTGCAGCAGAAACTTCGGCACATGCGGGACTCCTGGCTGAGCAGCAAAGCTGATGAAATTCAGGGCTTTGCTGACAGACATGATATGAAAAACTTCTACGACTCACTGAAAGCGGTCTATGGTCCTTCATCACCAGGCATAGTTCCCCTCCTCAGTGCAGATGGGGGAACATTGGTCACCGATAAGAAAGAAATCCTTCAGCGCTGGGCAGAACATTTCAGCAACATCTTAAATGCAACTTCCTTCTTCGATGATGAAACCATCAACTGCCTTCTTCAAGTTCCCATCAATGATACACTTGATGGCCTGCCAACCATAGTGGAAATAAGCAAAGCCATCCAGCAACTCTCCAGCGGCAAGGCACCTGGTCCGGACTCAATCCCAGCAGAGATATACAAGGCAGGTGGGCCGGTCCTAACAGAGCAGCTTCACCAAGTCTTTACAAACATATGGGTGAACGAGACCATGCCACAAGATTTCAAGGACGCGTCAATAGTCTACCTTTACAAACGTAAAGGAAACTGCCAATCCTGTGACAACCACCGAGGCATCTCCTTGCTTTCAATTGCATGGAAGATAATCGCTAGTATTCTTCTCAATCGCCTCATGGCCCATCTCGATCAAGGTCCTCTTCCTGAGAGTCAATGTAGCTTCAGAAAAGAACGAGGAACTGTTGACATCATTTTCGCTCCAAGAGCTGCAAGAGAAATGTCAGGAACAGAACTGCGAAATGTTCTCCACTTTCATTGACCTTACCAAGGCTTTTGATACAGTCAGCAGAGAAGGACTGTGGAAGATTATGGCAAAATATGGCTGTCCACGAAAGTTTGTCCAAATAGTGCGGCTATTTCATGATGGCATGTAGACAAGAGTACAGGAAAATGGTGAACTGTCTGAGCCCTTTCCTGTCACCAATGGAGAGAAAAAGGATGTGTCCTGGTACCAACACTGTTCAGCCTCATGTTTTCAGCTATGTTGACGAATGCCTTCGAGAACAACGACATTGGAATAGACATCAACTACCGCATGGATGGAAAGTTATTCAATCTCAGAAGGCTGAAAGCTAAAACCAAAATTGACAGCGACACCGTCAGAGAGCTCCTGTTTGCTGATGATTGCGCTCTATACGCCAACTCAGAGGCGGACATGCAACATAATGTTTCAGCTTTCTCATATGCGTGTGCCAACTTTGGGCTCAATTTCAATTTGGAGAAAACTGAAGTTATGTACCAGCCAGCTCCAGGGAATAATCACACTGTGCCGAATATCAAAGTGAATGGTCATAGTCTAAGTGTTGTAGACAAATTCACCTATCTTGGCAGCACTGTGTCACAAGCTGCCACAATTGATGATGAAGTGAATGCAAGAATCTCCAAGGCCAGCGCGGCCTTTGGCAGACTGTACAAGAATGTGTGGGACAGAAATGGAATACGCTTGCAAACAAGGCTGAAAGTCTACAAAGCAATTGTATTATCTACACTGCTATATGCTTGTGAAACCTGGACTGTTTATCAGCGACACGCTAGGAAATTAAACCACTTCCACACAGTCTGCCTTAGGAAGTTACTGAAGATTAAATGGCAAAACAAGATCCCAGACACTGAGGTCCTAGAAAGAGCGTCCATGCCCAGTATCCACACTCTACTAATGAAGAATCAGATTCGCTGGGCTGGTCACTTGACTCGCATGCCAGATCACAGGTTCCCTAAAAGAATTTTTTACTGCGAGCTGCGTTGTGGTAAACGCTCCCAAGGTGGCCAGAGGAAACGCTTTAAAGACACTCTGAAAATCTCACTGAATGCTTTTCGAATTCATCATGACACCTGGGAGACTGTAGCCAGAGACCGAAATTCGTGGCGTGCATCATTACGCAAGGGTGCAGTCACTTGTGAGGCAACCAGGACTGCAAGAGCTGTGAAGAAAAGACAAAACAGAAAAACCACTGCAGAAAATCCTCCTCCAGAAACGTCAAGCATTCTTTGTCCACATTGTCAAAGAACACTTCGAGCCAAAATAGGCCTTATCAGCCATCTTAGAACTCACGGCTCCATACTTTCAACACCGCTGGATGAAATGAAAGGTTATCATCATTCTTGATGGACAAACAACACACAACAAACAAGGGAAGGAAAAACAATTATATTTAACCTATACATGCTTGGATGGCGTTATTTTATTGACTTGTGTTTGGAATAACCTGTTCAACCCTACTTGGTTATAACTGAGAGATATATTAGCTGTATCTAGGTTAGCATTCTTGTTGTGTATCATTCTTCCTAGGTATTGTTGTTCAACATACAGTCTATTGGTCTATTGTGTGCGTATAATAAATAATGAGATGCCGTCTATTATATTGTTCAGAATGTTCCATCCATTAGCACCTTGCCGTCTTGACAGACGATAGTTTGCGCTTCAAAAAGGCATAATAACTCTTACCCATGGCAGTAGCGAATGTGACTGGTGAAGCCAATTCGCGCTGTACATGTTCGTTCACAGTGGGTGCATGTGAACACGTGGTTATTTCCACCATCATGCACCATCTTACGTCTAACACGCTCGGTGTGTGACTTATCTGCAATAATTTTCTCCTTTGTCTTTATTTCATTTCTAACGAAATGCAACACGAAAAGCGGCGACTTGTTCCCAATGTGCATTATCAATGCCTGTATCAATCATGTCCCGCTTACACACATCTTTGTATCGTAGTAGAGGCCGACCCTGAGATCTCTTACCCATCTGTAATTCACCAAAAAAAGATGTCCTTTGGTATTCTACCATCATCCATCCTCCTATGATGTCCTATCCATCTAAGTCTACGAAGACTGAGCATGGAATAAACCGTCACACAACCTGATCTTTCCAATACTTCAGTATTTGTGATTTTGTCTTGCCACTTAATACCAAGAATTCTTCGCAGACACCACATATGAAAGCTGTTTAAACGTTTCTCTTGGTGTGAGTAAGTTGTCCAGGCTTCACTGCCATAAAGAAGAGTACTAAGGACACAGGCTTGATAGACAAGGACTTTTGTTTTGGCAGTAAGCTTCCTGTTCTCCCAGACACTTTTTCTTCTTCTTCTTCTTCAGCGTTCCGAGCCATTGAGGTTCTTTGCTGCAGATACAATCCGTCTCCATTCGTCTCTCTGGTTGACCTTCTTTTTCTTAACCTGTTCATTGTTGTTGCTGCCTTACCAATCCGGATGTTGATTTCCTGATCTAGGGATAATTTGCTATTTACCACTGATCCTAGATATGTAAAATAGTCTACCATCTCTAGTTCAGCGTCGTCAATAAAGATTGATGGTACCCCATGTGCACCTTGTGACATAATCTGCGTCTTCTTTTTGCTAATTGTTAAACCAAATTCAGAACAAGCATTGGAGAATGCAGATCGAGATAGTAGACATTGTAATTCTTCCTCAGAGTGGGTCGTAACTGCAGCATCATCTGCAAAAAGCAACTCTCTAATGAGTACCCTCCTAATTTTGGTCTTGGCCTTCAATCTCTGAGCATTGTAGAGACCGCCATCTGAGCGTGAGTGAATGTATATACCACCATCAGGCATATTTCAGTAGAAGTGAAAAGTATATTCCAAAGAGGGTGGGAACTAGTACACAACCTTGCTTAACTCCACTCTTGATTTCAAACTCTTCAGAAGTTGCACCATAAAACTTGATTATACCCTTCATGCCTGTGTGGAACGATTCCACAATGGACAGAAGAGTTGGTGGGCAGCCAATCTTCTTTAGTGCCTTGAAAAGACCCTCACGATTGACCAAATCAAATGCCTTTGTGAGATCGATGAAGGCAATAAACAGTGGTTGATTCTGTTCACGGCATTTTTCTTGCATTTGTCGCAATGAGAATATCATATCAATGGTAGACCGGTTCTGTCGAAAGCCACACTGTGATTCGGGGTAGACTTGATCTCCTAGGACTTGAAGTCTGCGCAGAACAATTCTGGCAAATACTTTTCCAACAATACACAGAAGTGAGATACCCCTATAGTTGTTGCAGTCGCTCCGATCGCCCTTGTTCTTGTACAGTGTTATGATGCTTGAATCTTTGAAATCCTGGGGGACTTGTTCTTCTCGCCAGTATAGCTCTATTAACTGGTGGATCTGTAGAGTGAGTGTGTCTTGCCCACTGCTGATAACCTCTATTGGAATCCCATCCTTACCTGCAGCCTTGCCAGATGCAAGTTCATTTATAGCTATACCCATATGGGAAAGGCTTCGGGAGTAAACCCTGAGGACAAATCCGGAGATGGAGTTCCTAAGGCAGTTCCATGTTGTAAACAACTTAGTTCTAGCAACTCCTGCGACGGCACCGATGCCAAGTTGCATTGGCTACTGCCTTTCCCTTGGTCAACATCGGCGACGTGGAGAGGGGGAACTTGCTACAGGGCAACAGCTGGTTCTCCGATTTCCATCGCCCAGGCTTGTGCCCTGAAGAGGTCACTTCAGCACCGTGTAAAGCGGTGACACAACACGGGAAGCAGCATTTGCCGGTTATAAGTCTTAATGCTCGATTGGCGTAGAGCAAGGCGCCAGGGGCTTCTTCCGACGGTGGGAGAGATCATCGTATCTCACTAGACAGCTACCGCCAGATTACGCTTGGCATCCCCCAGTCAATAAGGTCTCGCCACGGTTCATCTGCTCCTGAGGGTGTGTGGAGCTTAGGGGAAAATCCTGACACGTGGACCGCAATCTATACACATAGCAACCAGAAAAAAACAAAACAACCAGCCATAAGGCTAGGAACATGGAAAGTAAGAACCATGACCCCTGGCATCTCAGACGATCTAAACGAGATTGTGGATGCCCGCAAAACTGCAGTGATAAACAACGAACTACTAAGACTGGGGATAGCCATTGTCGCCCTGCAAGAGACCAGACTCCAAGAATCTGGAAACATCAATGAGAGGGACTTCACTTTCTACTGGCATGGCAAGTCGTGCGGAGAGACCAGGGAGCATGGAGTTGGCTTCGCTATCAGAAACAAGGTGCTTAATTCCATCATATCACCAAGTGATGGCACTGAAAGAATACTGAAGACCCAACTCCAGACAGAGGCAGGCCCAGTTAGTATTATAAGCGTTTACACCCCAACACTAACTGCAGCATCAGAATCTACAGACAAGTTCTATGACGACCTTAGCAAAGAAGTCAGTGAAACACCTGAGAAACAACATCTTTTTATCCTGGCGAATTTCAATGCCAGGGTTGGCTCAGACCACAAATCTTGGCCTTCATGTCTGGGACAGTTTGGCGTTGGGAAGATCAATGACAATGGACAACGTCTCTTGGAATTCTGCAGCCACCGTAATCTGTGCGTGACCAACACCTTATTTGACACGAAACCTCAACACAAGGTGTCATGGAGGCACCCCAGATCAAAGAACTGGCACCAACTCGACCTGGTGCTCACTAAACGCAGCAACCTCCGCAATGTACGGCTGACTCGCAGCTATCATAGTGCTGACTGCGACACCGACCATTCACTCGTCTCCAGCAAGGTGAAGATAAAGCCCAAGAGAATCTACAGAAGCCGAACAGAAGGAAGACCACGCATTGACACCAGTGGCACCCAAAATAAAGAGAAGGTCAACAAATTCATGCAGGCTCTAGCGGATACTCTGCCCGGCCCCACAGACGGAGATTCCACCGAGAGATGGGGTCATTTTCGCGACACCATCTACAATACAGCACTATCAACATTTGGCAAGAAGCAAACTAAGTCAACCGACTGGTTTGAAGCACACTCTGAAGAGATGCTCCCAGTCCTGGAGATAAAGAGACATGCATTCTCAGTGTATAAAACATCACCTTCAGAGAAAACACTGCAGGCATTGCGAACGGCCAGAAATAGAGTACAACAGATGGCAAGAAGATGTGCGAACAGGTACTGGCTACAGCTCTCTGCTCAAATTCAAACTTGTGCAGACACTGGAAATATAAGAGGAATGTACGAGGGCATCAAGCAAGCTGTCGGTCCATCAAAAAATAAGATGGCCCCTTTACGATCAACTGAGGGGGTAATCATAAAAGATCGAGCGAAACTAATGGATCGCTGGGTAGAACACTACTCAAAGCTATACTCAGTGGATAACACTTTCAGTGAAGAAGCTCTGGAAGTCATCGATCAACAGTCTGCCATGCATGCCCTGGATAACGAACCATGCCTCACATAAATCAGCGAAGCACTAGACTCTCTCAAATCCGGCAACGCACCTGGAAAAAGATAGTATTCCACCCGAAATTTTAAAATGTAGCAAAGAAACAATCATCCCAGAACTGTATTCAATATTTCAGCTCTGCTGGAAAGAAAAATCAGTACCATAAGATATGAAAGACGCAAACATCGTTACCCTTTATAAAAACAAAGGCGGCAGAAGCGACTGCAACAACTATTGCGGCATTTCCCTACTCAGGGGGGGGGGGGGGGGTAATTTCCCTACTCACTCCCGTGTGTTGCCGGGGCCCATAAGGGAAGCAAAGAATAGCAACACTGTAGCCTACCACGCATGTCGTAAGAGGCGACTAAGGAGGCTTGATGGTTCCGTCGCCCTGCTACTGAGTGAGTGCGTGGCGCGATACTGTGAGCTGTGAGTTTCATGTGAAATGCTTTTGAATCTGCCGGAAGTTTTTTGGAACGTGACTGCATGTTCGGAGTGATGGCAGGTGGCTATGTCCCAGAGTTGACCGGTTTTTGCCTTATGCAGAAATGCGTGGCTGCTGGGCTTCTGGTTGACTGCTGTCAGCAACCTACTTGCGACAGGTAATTCAGGACTCCCTACTTTTGCACGACACGAATCAATAACTCGTGTGATTTGCAAAAGGATACATTTTTATTTAGAGCTAATTACACACAAGCTCTGCGAGCGGAATACTTCATGGATAATCAACAACATGGTACGTTTCACAGATGCATTGAATAGGTGAAAATAATGATACTATTAACTAATTGGAATCTAAAGCCTAGCTAACACCATTGGCGATAAACTATATAAGGTTCCTAGCGAACACGTCTGCTCTCTATCAGTCCTTGTCCCAGTCTGAGGCACGCTTCTAGTTGCGCGTTGAACCACGGACATTCAGTCCTCCGTGCGCTGGCGAGTTTGCGTGCGTAGAGTCCCAGCACGCTTGGTCAGTTAACTAAAGTAACTGGTATTCTCCAGTTACTCGTCGAGAGGCGAGTTCCCTATACTCTTGGGAAACCCTCGCTCATAAGCACTCACTGACCTCTTAGTTGACACGAGTGTCCTGTTGTCAAGCTAAATATAGTGCCTGTGTCTCTCCTGTCTGGTGTTCTCTGTATAGCTCCGTCTTAACTCTCTAAGCTCCTGTGTAGATCCTTGACACGCTCCTCTCCTCTGCGTGTAGTGTTACAACCGTTTAACTCCTGTATGTAACACGTATTGGTCACTGAAAAATTGGCTGTCCAATTTTGTCAAAGATCTCATCAGTTTCTGTATCTCTTATGGGGATAGAACAAATTCTCTTCTCTGCCTTTTCACACTGTTATATTGGTTCACTCGGTTAATTGAGTAGTGCATCACATCATTATCGTTGGATATGCCCTCTATTATATTCTTGGGAATTGTATTGATCCGGAACCGTTGTCTTACGACTTATGTCCTGGCTTCCGTCGTTTGACCCTATGTCCCTTGACTTCTGCCCGTTGACTTATGTCTCGACCTGTCCTCAAATTGCCCAAAATGACAACCCGCTACAAGTTGTCTCTGTTACGAGAACAACACATGAGCATAAATGTTCATGTTCCCCTATAATATCAGCACCAACCCGTATGCTCTATGTTCTACTCTTCACCTTTAAACTTCCGTTTGTGAAGAAATATTTTCAATGTTAACCTCAGGTTGTTTAAAGAAGTTATTGTGGCCCCTGTTTCGAGTTACTGTTCTTTGAAACAAATGGTGAATGCAACCTTTATGTGTTTGTTTTCCTGTTTGTTTGCGTGTTATTCATTAAACTACAATGTAATTAACTTGCTAACATGTGTATGCGTTTCTTCTTCTTCTTCTTCGTTCATCCGGAGTTTTTTTTTTCGGATGTGATTGCGTTGTGCCTGTTTAAAGCAGAGCTGCGTTGTGCCTGTTTAAAGCAGAGCTGCGTTCTTGCGCCGTTAGGCCGACACATCCGACTTCTGCGGGCATTTGTTGACCGGGTTAACCTTCCCAGGTATGCGTTTCTATTTTACATGTATGTATCACTTCGAGCGCCGTAAATCGGATTATTGTGGCTACAAATGTCGGTTACCTTTATTTATGACCACAACTTCGTTTTCTTCTTCTTCTTCTTCTTCTTCGTTCATCCGGAGTTTTTTTTTTTTTTTTTTTTTTTTTTTGATGTGATTGCGTTGTGCCTGTTTACAGCAGAGCTGCGTTCTAGCGCCGTTAGGCCGACACATCCGACTTCTGCGGGCATTTGTTAACCGGGTTAACCTTCCCGGGGCAACTTCGTTTTAAGATGCTCAAAGTACTGTCTCTATTTACCACTACTATTTCTAAAGTATAGCAGTTACACACTTAAAACTGAACAACACATTGGTTACACAGATTGACACAGACAAGTCATTATAAGACGATTTGCGCGGAGAAAAAAAAATTTCCGCTAAATCTCTCTCTCTCTCTCTCTCTCTCTCTCTCTTTCTCTCTCTCTCTCTCTCTCTCTCTCTCTCTCTCTCTCTCTCTCTCTCTCTCTCTCTCTCTCTCTCTCTCAATCAATCAATGTTTACTTTGTCTTCATTCACTCCTCTCCTATTATACATCTTTCGTTCCATACTTTCATACCATACTTATGTTAAAACATTCATTCGTTCTTAAAATATGCGTCATATCTATACAAAATATTATACACGTTTGTGATGATGGTTTGTTACCGATCATATGATACTAACTACTCTAACTAAGCTATAGTAATTTCGTGTGCTGTGCTAAATTAACCTAAGGGAAATAACCTAATTAATTAACTCTATTTAAGCAAAGTGGGTTAGTTACCTTATAGTATTATTTGTAAATGAGATGATATTAATTTTGCAATGATTGGGTTAGTTTAGAAATGATATTTTAAGCAATTTAATATATATATATGATTATGTTTACATGGTGATGTGATAAAGTAATATCTAATAATTGCATTTCTCACGTAGGTGTTAATCTAAATGAGGTTTTTAAGTAAATGTTGGTGACTTATACTTATGAACTTACATAAATAATGTCATATATTTACTTGAACATTTGCAATTCAATTATAAATATACACAATGAGGTTATGCGCACTGTTTAAAAAAAAAAAAAAACAATGTACTATACATATCACAATTATATATAACTACACTAACGTCTTCCTTTCCGGTGTATTGTTCGAGCACTGTTCCTTGTAGACTAGCGTAATAACCTAGTTCAATTCACCACAGTTTTATATGCTCTCCTTTGAGGATAGTGTTTATATAACAAGTTCCCTATCAGTTTCTGTAGGTTCACGTCTAACACTTTCGATGTAATTATTGCTTATCTACGTGTTAGCGCTGTAGAAATATCACTACTGTGCCTGTTCATTTACTCACATTGGCACTGTTTATCCTGCACAGTTTAGTCGACTGGCGATATTAACGCACTTCAAAGTGTAAGTTTTTATCACACACGGCACTGATTTCATTCATAACTACAGTGTCACTGTTTCTGGTGATAAATCGTCGCTCTTCTCCTGTACTTCAGGTATCCCTATATTTGAAGGTCGACTTAAAATGTCTGCCAAAGAGTTCAATGATCCCTTCAAATGTTGGATTGTAAAGGCATAGTTTGCCAATATTAAGGACCATCTGTAGATCCTGTTGTTTTGAGGGATGCCAGACTGCATTACCGCAAGGGGAGAGTTGTCGGACTGGATTACAAACTCTGT
Organism: Cepaea hortensis; assembly: GCA_963921405.1. Taxonomy (NCBI): domain Eukaryota; kingdom Metazoa; phylum Mollusca; class Gastropoda; order Stylommatophora; family Helicidae; genus Cepaea; species Cepaea hortensis. The sequence continues at coordinate 3,347,905 of OY992877.1, forward strand.
ACCTGCCAAAAACCTAAGCAGTTTTCTCACACAATAGATTACGCTAAGGCCCTCCAATTCAGATGCTGAGTATCTCGATTCAGCAGGGCTGATTTTACGGCTTACATTCATCACAGGGTGGAACTTCCCGTCGTAAAACTGGCCCAATATACCAGATATGGAAATCGCACTTGCGTCTGGGCGGAGGAAATAGGTAAGATTTTGATTAGGTAAACGCAAAATAGGTGGTACGCTGAATAAAAAATTATTTGAAAAAACACTGGTGATTTCCGCCAGATTGGGAATAAATTTACTATAATAGTTTACAAGGCCAAGTAGACTTCGGACCTGTTTCTTGGTCGTTGGCATAGTCAAATTCAGAATCTTTGTGACTATTTTCTCGTCTGTTTTGAGTTGGCCTCTGCAGATGGTATGGCCTAGGAAGTCAATTTCCTCCATGCCCAACTCTACCTTAGTTGGTTTGACGGTAAGACCGAATAATCGTAACCTGTCGAAGACATGTCGAAGTTTCAGTAGGTGTGACGTCCAGTCTTCAGTATGAATACATATGTCATCTATATATGTAGAAGTATTGGTCTCCCCGTGGAGAAGATCCCTAGTAAGACGTACAAAAGTGGCAGGAGCATTACGAAGGCCAAAAGGGAGAAAGCGCCACTCATAGAGCCCTAGAGGTGTAGAAAAAGCTGTCAAAAGAATTGAATTTTCTTCCATCGGGACTTGCCAGTAACCTCGAGTGAGGTCGAGTTTGGAAAATATACGAGATGTAGACATATCCAGGATCAGATCTTCGCATGGTGGGATTGGTTCAGCATCGATCTTTGTCACTCTGTTTAAACGTCGATAATCGACACAGAGGCGAATTGTTGAGTCCTTTTTGGTGACAAGAACGATAGGAAAGGAATATTCTGACTGTGATCTTTGAATTATTCCACTCGACTCAAGAGATAGTATTTCCTTGTCGAGATTTGCCCTATAATTTAGAGGGATGGAATAAGGTCGACATTTGATAGGTGTGGTATCAGTCAGAATGATGGAATGCTCTATTCTGTCTGTCTTTCCTGGGATGTCGGAGAAAATGTCCCTGTATTCTGTCACTAGATCTATCATCTGTCGTCGTTGCCCGTCCGTAAGTTTGGTTTCTATCCGTATGCTGTCGATGGTCCCAGTCGTGTCTACCGTAGGGACTGGTAATTCTAATCCGTCGTCATCTATCTGGTTAAGTACTGTTGTGGTATTAGCTGCGTGTGCTGTTACCTGGCTAAGTGTGTTTGCAATGTCGCTGTCGTGTGTCGCCCTACCTAGTGTAGTTGCGTTATGTACGTCTGTCGTCCGATTGACTGGTGTGGGTGCATTTTGTTCGTCTGTCGGTAGTTCCTGTCGTGAGAAATATGGTTTCAGCATGTTGATAGGAAATATCTTTAATTTTCCCTTTATCGATATTTCATAGTCGACATCTGCTATTTTACGTTCGACGTTGAATGGCCCTTGCCAAGATGTTAGCAACAAATTATGTTTATCTGGTAGCAACAGTAGAACTTTCTGATTCGGTTCTAGGTGTAATGTTTTAGCACCCTTATTTGCATTATCACACTCAACTGGTCTTGATGCCAATACTGACCGTTGAACTTTGGCCGTCACATGCTTACCCTTCCTTACAAGATGTTGACACATAGTACATGAACGACAGAAAAATGTTATATCCGAACAGAATTTAGGCCAGTAGAAGTGTGACAAAATTCTGGCTCTGGTTTTGTCATAGGCCAAATGTCCAGCAAACGGTGACTCATGTGCGATTTTCAGCACAGTTTGTCGGTATGTTACAGGTAACACCGTTTGCTGAATTTCATGGTTATTATTTGTGTAATAACGCATGAGAATTCCGTTGTGCATTCTAAAATACCAAGATGCATTTTTGGTCACTTTCACTCGCTCACATAACAATCTAAAATAAGGTGCGATAGTTTGATCGGTGCGTTGTGCCTCGATAAATTCTTGTCGAGTATTATTGTTAGTAGCACCGCAAGGTGTTAACAGCTGTAACATCTCGTTTTGCAGGTCAGTGTAGTGAGTTTGCGTTTCTGACCTTGTTACAGCGTTAGCCAGGTTCGTTTCCTTCCAGGCTAATATCTCATCGTTAGTACATTTCTTTAATGAGTCTAAACATCCTAAAATAAGATCCGTGCAAGGGTCTTGCAGGATTGCGCACGTAAATGTGCCGGTAAGGAACGGGGTATTTATATGCGCTTTTGCCAGTGGGTATTTCTCAATTGTTCCGGAGAAAGTACGGCATTTGACAAATTCACCCGTGTAATCTTCTGGTCTCACCAGTTCTTTTCTCAGGCCAAGTAAAGTGCTGCCGCTGTCCTGTAAACAATGGCATGGTTGGTTATTTACCAGTGCATCATAGAACTTCAATTTACCTCTGGAGGCATTAGCTGCGCTAGTATCTTCGATGGAATATGGAATAACGTGACCACATTTTAATTTCCCATCCGCATGAAACCTGTTACATGTATCACATTTATTGAAATCAAGTATATCAGTAACTACTGCAACACTTTCACACACGTTCTCTGGTAGCACATTCTCAAGTTCAGAGTCTATCACACTATCATCGTCAGATGACGTATCGATGAGCATGGCATTGTTTGTCTTCATCCTTTGTCTGCCCAGACACTTTGCAGAATAGTGTCCATAGCTCGAACAAAAATAACATTTGATAGCACGTTTGAACGAGTTTCTTCTATTCTCTTGCTTCTTTATGACTGTTTCTAAATGAGATGGATATGCTGGGTTCTTATCGCACATAGAATGACTGGGATGATGTAAATTGCAATATCCACAACGTGGAGGTTTTTGATAGGGCTGGTCTTTCCTACGATAGTCTTTTTGCCTATACGGTCTATTAGGTTCGTTTTTCACAAATGCAGTGATCTCAGTATCATGGATGGTGGTTTTAAAGATATCACGATTTGCAGAAAAGTAAGCAGACCCACGTTTTTCTAGCTCTTGAATGGATTCTATGTCTGCATGTTGGAGGAACTTTGCAAACGGGGTAGGGACAGTGGATATTACCTTGTCCATTACCATTAGATCTTGCAGTTTATCGAAGTTTTTCCCCACTTTTGCCGCCTTAGTCCATTTGTTAAATGTACTCTGCACGTTAGAGACGTAATCTAGGAAGGTTTCAGAAGGTTTGGGTTTTAATTGTGAGTATTGAATCTGATACCCTGGAGCGTCAAGTAAGAAGTGTTGCATGATTCTATCGTGGATGTATTGATAGTCACTCCTTAGTTCTGTAGGTATTGATTCTATTACTTTTAATGGCTCACCACTGAGATTTCTCATGTAGATCATTGCCCAATCTGCCAAAGGTATTTTCCGAGTCTCAAGTTGAAACTCTATATTCTCAGTCCTTGCAGATATGCAATCGCCTACGCTGTATGGCTTGATAAGGCCTTTATATTTGGAAAATTTATTTTGCTCCTCCTGGCTCTTTTGTTTATTGGAGGCTATTTGCATGTTTGACTCTATCTCTAACTCTTTCATCTTTAAATTTGTCTGTGACTCTACCTCAATCTGCTTCTGTTTCATGGCATGATCTAATTCTAACTGTTTTTGTTTCGTGACTTCTTCTGCTTCTTTCATATCTTTTTGATGTTGTCTTTCTAATGCTCTTTCATCTCTATCCATCGCGGCTTTTCTCTCTGCTTGTGCAATTTCTTCTTTATATCTTTGATCAACCCATTTCTCTAATTCTTGTCCAGTATGGCCTAGTGCCTTGCCTGCCTGGATACAGTCATTTAACGATGCCATTTTGTGATTCTATGTTATTTCACAATAATAATATTTCAATTTCACACAATAGTTGTACAATTATATGTTAGTTCATTTACATTGTCACTGAAAATAAAGATGCATCGTTAAAATGGTCAGTATCAAAATTATTCGAAAATATACTCATCTAATCGGTTGGAAAAACTTGGCACTTGGGATGTTCCACCGTTGACTTCCGTACACGAAATGATTGACTTGATTGGAGAACTGACGCTTCTGTTTAGTAGAGCATCATTACTTTAGAAAACACGTATATACTACAAATGCATGTTCATCTTTCATGCGGCTGATCAATAACAAATGTGATTTGGATAATGAAAAAATGATGTTAATGGATGAATGGTATGATAGTATCAATGATTGTCATGATTTGTAAGATGAAACGTCGTATGAGTGTCACTGTCGTCTTGTCTTCACTTTCCTTCTGGTTGGTATGACTATGCTCTATTGATTCCGTTTAGTAGCTAATATACTTTTAAATGTGATGAATGTTGACATTGATGGCTGTATCACACAAAATGAAATGTACGATGGTGTGCTTGATAACTTTGCAACATATTTGTACATATATTCATTTAACCAAATTCATCAACATTTGCTATCACTTTTCACAGAATTACACAATTTCTAAATTATTTTCTCTTAATTGTGGCTCAGGCTCCACAAGTATTACTTTTTAAAGTATTTTGGTGTTCATTTTCGAAAAACAATCTATTTCAAACATTATATAATAAATAATTCACGTTTGGGTAATTTTAACACCACAAAATAAATCTAGAGTCTTTAGACGTTGGTTCAGAAAACTTCTGACACCAAATGGGTCCTGCCTGTCAGCAACCTACTTGCGACAGGTAATTCAGGACTCCCTACTTTTGCACGACACGAATCAATAACTCGTGTGATTTGCAAAAGGATACATTTTTATTTAGAGCTAATTACACACAAGCTCTGCGAGCGGAATACTTCATGGATAATCAACAACATGGTATGTTTCACAGATACATTGAATAGGTGAAAATAATGATACTATTAACTAAGTGGAATCTAAAGCCTAGCTAACACCATTGGCGATAAACTATATAAGGTTCCTAGCGAACACTTCTGCTCTCTATCAGTCCTTGTCCCAGTCTGAGGCACGCTTCTAGTTGCGCGTTGAACCACGGACATTCAGTCCTCTGTGCGCTGGCGAGTTTGCGTGCGTAGAGTCCCAGCACGCTTGGTCAGTTAACTAAAGTAACTGGTATTCTCCAGTTACTCGTCGAGAGGCGAGTTCCCTATACTCTTGGGAAACCCTCGCTCATAAGCACTCACTGACCTCTTAGTTGACACGAGTGTGTCCTGTTGTCAAGCTAAATATAGTGCCTGTGTCTCTCCTGTCTGGTATTCTCTGTATAGCTCCGTCTTAACTCTCTAAGCTCCTGTGTAGATCTTTGACACTGCCACTGACATCAGCGATGAACTGTATTTTCGTGGACTATGTGGGTGAACATCTAGGAAACATTCAGATAGGAAAATGATTGCCGATTCCGTCAGAGATGAACAGGGTGTTTCGTGGGGGACTGGTGTGTTGACATTCTGGTGGCGGCATTATGCACAGTGTATCTGTGCGGGCTGTTGTTTGTCGAGACTCCTGTCTTTTCCACTTTTCACATTGGGCAGTGGGGAGCATTTTGTGTGATATTTACTGGCACAGGAACGGAGCATAATGGGGACGACCTGTTGCTGTGAAGTTGGAACTGCGACTAACTAACTAACTAACTTCCCTACTCAGCATTACATGCAAGATTTTTGCCAGAGTAATCCTCAAAAGATTACACATTCTTGCTGAAAGAATCTACCCCGAATCGCAGTGCGGATTTAGACCCAACAGGTCCACCATCGATATGAGAGATTTTCTCACTCCGGCAGCTCCAAGAGAAGTGCAGAGAACAGAGGAAGCCACTATATATTGCCTTCATCGACCTCACAATGGCATTTGACCTCGTGAGCAGAAGCGGCCTTTTTAAGGTCCTTGAAAAGGTTGAATGTCCACCCAACCTTCTTAGTCTCGTGAAATCATTTCACGAAAACATGTAGGGGACCATTTTATTTGACGGCTCAACATCCCAGTCATTCAGCATCAGCAGCGGAGTAAAGCAGGGCTGCGTGCTTGCTCCTACACTCTTTGGTATCTTCTTCGCCGTTGTCTTAAGGCAGGCATGTGGGATTGCCACTGAAGGCATATACCTCCATACACGATCTGATGGCAAACTTTTTAACCCATCAAGACTCAAGGCAAAGACCAAAATAAGATCAAGATGCGTAAGAGAACTACTTTTTGCAGATGCAGCACTGACTACTCATACAGCAGAAGATCTCCAACGGCTCATAGATCGTTTTGCAGCCGCCTGCAAAGACTCTGGGCTCACCATTAGCCTAAATAAAACACAGGTGATGGAACAAGATGCTAGTGCGCCCCTGTCAATCAAAATTTCTAATTACGAATTGAAGGTCGTCCACGATTTTGTGTATTTGGGGTCGACAATATCAGATAATCTTTCGTTAGAGACAGAAATCGACAGACGCATTGGAAAGGCAGCCACAACATTTTCCAGGCTAGCTAAAAGAGTTTGGGAGAATAATAGACTAGCAGAGCGTTCAAAAGCTCAAGTATATAAAACTTGTGTTGTTAGCACACTACTCTATGGGTCTGAATCCTGGACCCTGTACTCAAGACAGGAAAGGAAGTTGAATTCCTTCCATATGAGATGTCTGAGACGTATTCTGGGCATAACATGGAAAAACCACATAACAAACAAACAGGTGCTTGAAAGAGCAGATATTACCACAGTGCACACCCTCCTCAAGCAGAGACGCCTCCGGTGGCTGGGCAACGTATCTCGAATGGAGGATGAACGTATTCCCAAAGATCTCCTATACGGAGAACTAGCCACAGGAAATAGGTCAACCGGAAGACCCCAAATGCGATATAGGTATGTGTGTAAACAAGATATGAAAACTCTTGGAATAGATCCAGACACGTGGGAAAGAGTTGCAACAGACAGATGTTCCTGGAGAAGAGATGTACGAAACGGACTGGTGCTCTTTGAGCGCAATCTGATCTAACAAACTGAGGATAGGCGGCACAGGCTTAAAACGCAGTCACTTACTGCGGGACTTACCTCGTCTTACAGATGCTGAAACTGTGACAGGGATTGTCACTCTCGCATTGAACTATGCAGTCATCAGCGGTGCTGCCAGGTACCTCCCAAGCGGCACAACTCTATAGTCCTTCAGGACTGAAAGAGGCCTACTACTACTACTACTACTACTACTACTACTACTACTACTACTACTACTACTACTACTACTACTACTACTACTACTACTACTACTACTACTACTACTACTACTATATTCTTTCTTCTTTCACTCATTTCTCATGTGACGTCATCTGTGCTGCATACGTCACTGTGCTATTTCTCAGTGTGTATTACTAATTCTGCGGTGTGCATAGTTTCTTGTATTGGTACATTCTTGGTGTCATACTTACACTTGGCACTATCGCTTTATTTATTATATCGTTGTCTTTAGGCTCTGCGGATTTAAATTGCCTATTTCTTATATTGTTCTGTCTTTTTGCCTACGATTTAATTACGTTATAGTTAGAATTAAGCAACACGTCGTCTTTACAGGAGTTTGTTGCTATTGGTAAAGATGCAGGTTTAACAGGACCAGATCTTTTGGTCTGGTCAGGGAAACAATTCGCTGCTTTTCAAGCACAGGAAAGAGATGAAAGAGCCGCGGCGAGACAATTGGAAAAAGATAAACTTGATGCACAAAGGGAACAAATGGCGGAACAAGAAAGACAAAGAATATTCGAAAAAGAAAGGATAGCCGCTGAGAAAGAGAAGACAGCTGCTGAAAATGATAGAACTGCATCGCAATTGGCTGATGAGAAAGAAATATTTTTGCTGGAAACGCAATTAAGAGAAAAATAATTAGCTTTCAGTCGTGAAAAGTTAGTAACTGAAAAAATGCTGAAAGAAAAGAAATTAGAGAATAACTTTAAGATGAACCATCTTGAGAAGGAGAAAGACGAGGAGATAGCGAAACGTAAGGTAGAGGCACATTCTACAGATGCCATTAAGAAATATAGTGGGATAGTTAAGAACATCGCTAGTAACGACTCAACTTCTGCCTGGATTACTAATTTTGAATTGATAGTCAAGCACTATAGCGTACCGGAATCTGAGTGGCCGGTACTAATTCATAGACACTTAAGTGGGGAACCTCTGCAAGTTGTTGAATTAATTCCTGAGGAATTACGCAATAATTACTCTTACATTTGTAATCGCTTGCTTTCACACTGTGCTCTTGATTAATTCGGTTTACGTGCTTCTTTCAAAGATCTTTTGCCTAAAGCTGGTCAAACGTTCCTTGATTTTTCTTCTTATGCACAAACAGTCTTTGATAAGTGGTTACGGGCTGCTGAAATCAAGAACGATTTCAACAGACTCAGAGACTTGATGATCAGGGACAAACTGATTAGTGCAGTTCCATCATCAATGGCCACATTTCTGTTGGAGAACAAATGTTCTTCTATTAAACAGATGGAGGAAAAGGGAGAGTCATACTTCAACGCGTACAAAGACGTATTTGCCCAGTGCTCTTCTCCTCTGGTGGAAACAAGTGCTTGCGAAAAGTTTCCACATAAATCTAGGACAAATTGTCATAGAGCACAATATTCTGTCAATCACTCATCTCAGGGGCAGGATAAACACCAACATGAACATCAGCTTTACACCACACAAGGTAGGAAGGGTATCTGGACGACGTGCACTAACTGCAAAAACAAACACGGATCTTTGCAGATGTGCGACCAACATCCGGATTTCGAAAATTACATTAAAAAATTAGCAATTAAGAACAGAGACAGATTTAATACTTATCAGAAGCAGATGCAATGCTTCAAATGTAGGTCATTTGGTCATAGTTTTAGTCTATGCCCATTACGACGTATTTATAAGGAAGCGAACATGGGGATGCTAACGTCTAGCAGTGGTAGTGACTCTGATGACGTCACACAAGCAAACACAGCTGACATTGAGTACTTGCCTATAGACCCAGCTTGTAATACATGTCAAGACTTTCATAGGGATGGAAGTTTGACATATGGACACCAAGTCCCTGTACAAGAGACGAACGCGGTACAAATCACGAATGGGACATTGGTATTGCAAAAAGCCAGAGTGAATAGTATACCATGTAGCTTAGTTCGTGATACTGGGGCAAGTATTGTTGGCACTCACAGAAGATTAATTAGAGATTCTGATTACACTGGAGAACACGTTATTTGTAGAACTTTTGGGGGAAGAAGAGAAAAGTTTCGAATCGCGTGGGCTGATATCAACTGCCCATACTTTTCTGGTAGAATTAAAGTAGCTGTTCTGCCTGACCCATGTGCGGAAGTCCTCCTGGGAAATATCCCAAATATTCATGATTCTTCTCTGGAAGACATAACACAGTGGGAATCAAAACATGTGTTAGCAAACGCTGTTACTCATGTACAAACTCAGAGAGAAAATCAGGTACCTCAGGATAACACGTTGTCCTACTCACAACTACTGTTTCCATGGTTGAGAAACCTGAAGATTTTGGTGTGTTACAATCCGCTGATGCATCATTACAGCACTGCTTCACTCGAGTGGATCTTCACCAAACATCTCGAAAGTTGGTAGGTGGTCCTTCACAATGCATAACAACATTTTAAAACGGGTATATGAGAAGAATGGTACCCAAATAGAACAAACAGTAGTGCCTACTCAATTCCGACAGAAAATATTGCAGACAGCGCACGATATTCCTTTTGCAGGACATATGGGAGTTGCAAGAACAGCTGCCAGAATTGTATCGAATTTTTCCTGGCCGTGCTTTGCCAAAGACATACGCAAGTACGTTCAATCATGTAGTGTATGTCAAAAGTTGTCACAGAAGGGTAGACATCCCAAGGCACTTGTGCAACCAACGGATTTATCATCACACCCATTTGAGAAAATTGCGGTCGATATAGTCGGACCATTAAATACTGTAACAGACAGGGGTAACAGGTATATCCTTACAGCAGTCGACACACGTACTCGGTGGCCAAAAGCTGTAGTTCTTAAGACAATTACTTCATCGGGCATTGTCGATGCTTTCCTCTTCTTGTTGTTGATGATAGGTTTTCTACTATGTACCCTATTTGACAAAGTGGCACAATTTATTTCTGGGGCCACACTAGTTACCAGAAATATGATAGGGATTAAACAGATGTTTTGGCACTGTTCCGATTGACGGTCCCAAATAGTTCCGCAGTGAATGATAACTCTTAGGTGTAAACAGTCTCCCTTACAGGGCCTCATTGGGTACCGGTAAATACGAAACACAGCAGCAGAATGTTCTTTTACGTTCAGTAGTTAGCTATTGCTTTCTGAGCGAGAATCGACGTTTAAACTCAACTGACCGGTGTATTGAATGAACTCGCCATCATCATCATCATCATCATCATCATCATCATCATCATCATCATCATCATCATCATCATCATCATCATCATCATCATCAAATGCCATGCCAGCTGGCGTAGGCGTTCATGACTCTCCACAGATCTCGGAAATTAATTTTCTGGATCAACTCTGCTGATGATATTCCTCCAAGCCACCGCCTCAATCTATCCAGCATCGCCATCAGTAGCTGGATGACGGTCTGGTGTCGCCTGTTGCTCATGACTGTCCCTACCGGACGAGGATGTCCTAAGATAGTCGTAACTTGCCATCAGCGTGCCGAAAGTTTAAGAGCTCGAAGTTAGAACGCCCTCGTCCTTTCGGTCACGTCGACTGCTTTTGAAATAATTTGTTAATTGCACGTCCGTTACATGACGCCTCCACAACCTCAGCACTTTTTGGCTGTTGCAATTTGCTAAACAATTTTGCGTTCATTAGTTTGACATTGCTTACTAAACAGCCTACGCTTATATGAGTGTATGGAAACCAGTGCAATGTGGTCTGCTACAAAATCGGCTGCAGCTGTGCATTAAACGTGGTATGTAGGATTGCGAATTCGCCACAGCCTTGCTAGCAAGAGTAACAAAAACACTAAAACTATTGGCCCACAAAGGTTTGTCGACTTAGTGATGGCGATTCTCAAATACGACAATTACGTATGCGGATTCTGTAATTTAAAGTCACGTTGTCGCTTTTTGAGTGTAGCTAAAGCTAAGGTCTTTTTCTTCTTCGTCTTCTTCTTCTTCTTCTTCTTCTTCTTCTTCTTCTTCTTCTTCTTCTTCTTCTTCTTCTTCTTCTTCTTCTTCTTCTTCTTCTTCTTCTTCTTCTTCTTCTTTCAACGTTTGCACAGCATCCATTGAAGTGGGTAGATGTTCGCTCTCAACCCTTGTTCCATTTTGGTCAACATTTTTCAACTTCGACGGTTGAGGTTTCTTTTCTGGATTCCTCCACCTATTGGCAGGTTTCTGTGAAGATTGTGCTGTAGATGACAACACAGGGGAGTCTCCGTGGCGAAGTGATCAAACCATCTGCCTCGGGCTCCGAAAGTTGTGGGTTCGATTCCGTCAACCGCAACCTTCGGTTCATGAGTGCATTTTTTCGGAGACTCCTGAGGGTCGTCGCTGGAGCTACGGAGTTCATACTTTGTGCGACGCTTTCCGCGTTGCGGAAAGAGACTCAGCCATGTGGTATAAAAATCCGGTGCAATGAAGTCGACTTTTAAGCGACGACAGGGGCAATCCCATCACAGATAATAAAGTGTATATCATTCATTCATTCATTCATTCATTCATTCATGCATTCATTCATTCATTCATTCATTCATTCATTCATTCATTCATTCATTCATTCATTCATTCATTCATTCATCCATTCATTCATTCATTCATCAGATAATAAAATGTCTATCCAACAACATTCAGATAGTAACGTGTCTATCATTCATTCATTCATTCATTCATTCATTCATTCATTCATTCATCCATTCATTCATCCATTCATTCATTCATTCATTCATCAGATAATAAAATGTCTATCCAACAACATTCAGATAGTAACGTGTCTATCATTCTTTCATTCATTCATTCATTCATTCATTCATCCATTCATTCATCCATTCATTCATTCATTCATTCATTCATTCATTCATCCATTCATTCATCCATTCATTCATTCATTCATTCATCCATTCATTCATCCATTCATTCATTCATTCATTCATTCATTCATTCATTATTCAGATAATAAAGTGTCTTTGATTCATTCATAAAATAATAAATTGTTTATCATTCGTTCATCAGATGATAAAACATCTATCACTCATTCATCGGATAATAACGTGTCTGTCATCCATTCATTCATACATTCATCAGATAATAATTGTCTCTCAAGACACCGCATGACGAGAACACAGAAGAAGAACCATCTGCAAATCTAACCATTAGAGAACTCCTGTTTGCGGACGACCAAGCACTAATAGCAAAATCAGAAGCTGAATTACAAGACCACATGAATAGTCTAAACGAAATGTGTAGGGAATATAACATGAAAATGAGCACAAGTAAAGCAGAGGCAATGACTATAACTAAAGAAGAACAAACAGCAACAATTCACCTAAACGAACATGCCTTGAAACAAGTAAAGAGCTTCAAGTACCTAGGAAGTATAATATCATCAAATGGCAAATCAGAAGACGAGATCGAAAATAGATGCAACAAGGCAAACCAACTCATTGGACAAATGGCACCAATACCAAAGAACAAACATGTATCAATAACTACTAAGAAAGCACTTTACAACACAATCTTCCTACCAACTCTGTGCTACCAATGCCAAACCTGGACAATGCCAGAAAAAGAGAAAAGAAAAATCACAACAACAGAAATGAGTTTCCTGAGAAGAATACTCAACGTATCAAGAAGAGATAAGACCAGAAATGAAGAAATCAGGACTAAAGTGGTTAAAGCAGCACTAGATTTTGTTAGAAAGCAGCACATCAAATGGTTTGGCCATGCAAGTAGGTTACCAGCCAACAGCATGCCACAACAAGCAATGATGTACAGACCAGATGGAAACAGAGGAAGAGGCCGACCACGTAAACGTTGGACGGAGGGAATAACAGAATCCATGGGAATGTCGATATACGAAGCCCATAACCGGGCACTCTCACGAAGTTTATACATCACCTCGACACCGCAAGGTACAAGAGGAACATGATGAGATTCATTCATCGCATAATAAAGTGTCTTTAATTCATTAATCGAATAAAAACGTGTTTATCACTCATTCATTCATCGGATAATAAAGTGTCTTTAATTCATTCATCGAATAAAAACGTGTTTATCACTCATTCATTCATCGCATAATAAAGTGTCTTTAATTCATTCATCGAATAAAAACGTGTTTATCACTCATTCATTGCATAATAAAGTGTCTTTAATTCATTCATCAAATAAAAACGTGTTTATCACTCATTCATTCATCGCATAATAAAGTGTCTTTAATTCATTCATCGAATAAAAACGTGTTTATCACTCATTCATTCATCGCATAATAAAGTGTCTTTAATTCATTCATCGAATAAAAACGTGTTTATCACTCATTCATTCATCGCATAATAAAGTGTCTTTAATTCATTCATCGAATAAAAACGTGTTTATCACTCATTCATTCATCGCATAATAAAGTGTCTTTAATTCATTCATCGAATAAAAACGTGTTTATCACTCATTCATTCATCGCATAATAAAGTGTCTTTAATTCATTCATCGAATAAAAACGTGTTTATCACTCATTCATTCATCGCATAATAAAGTGTCTTTAATTCATTCATCGAATAAAAACGTGTTTATCACTCATTCATTCATCGCATAATAAAGTGTCTTTAATTCATTCATCGAATAAAAACGTGTTTATCACTCATTCATTCATCGCATAATAAAGTGTCTTTAATTCATTCATCGAATAAAAACGTGTTTATCACTCATTCATTCATCGCATAATAAAGTGTCTTTAATTCATTCATCGAATAAAAACGTGTTTATCACTCATTCATTCATCGGATAATAAAGTGTCTTTAATTCATTCATCGAATAAAAACGTGTTTATCACTCATTCATTCATCGGATAATAAAGTGTCTTTAATTCATTCATCGAATAAAAACGTGTTTATCACTCATTCATTCATCGCATAATAAAGTGTCTTTAATTCATTCATCGAATAAAAACGTGTTTATCACTCATTCATTCATCGCATAATAAAGTGTCTTTAATTCATTCATCGAATAAAAACGTGTTTATCACTCATTCATTCATCGCATAATAAAGTGTCTTTAATTCATTCATCGAATAAAAACGTGTTTATCACTCATTCATTCATCGCATAATAAAGTGTCTTTAATTCATTCATCGAATAAAAACGTGTTTATCACTCATTCATTCATCGCATAATAAAGTGTCTTTAATTCATTCATCGAATAAAAACGTGTTTATCACTCATTCATTCATCGCATAATAAAGTGTCTTTAATTCATTCATCGAATAAAAACGTGTTTATCACTCATTCATTCATCACATAATAAAGTGTCTGTCATTCATTCATCAAATAATAAAGTGTCTACCATTCATTATTCAGATAAAGGGGGAGGAAGAGAGATAGAGGAGAGAGAGAAAGAAAGAAACTTATTGGGATAATGTTATGGCAGGAAGACAAATGAGGACTTTCAAATGCAAGAGAGCGAACGATCATGTGAGAGAGAGAAAGGTATAGAATAAAAAGAGAAAGATGTGGAAAGAAAAATAAAGGTTGTTGTCATTATGAGTTTATGCAAGAAGACAGATGACGACATATTCTTAAGTGGGTACGTCAGTTATATAAACCCCACTGGGCAGAAGAGACATGGGCAAGGTTTGCTGGTGAAGAAAGGAGTAAAGCATGTGGTACTTGACTTGAGCCAGTGGAATCACAGCGCAAGAGAGGTCCAGGGTATACAAATGGAGATTGGTGGCTTAAGTTGAAACATCATAAATGTAAATGCCACAGTGGACTGTTTTGTCAGAAAGGAACAATGGGACTGGCTTAACGAACGAACGAACAGGCTTTATTTTCAAAGGGTAACAAATTGGGCACGCAGGCCCGTCTTACATTCGGCCCTTCCAATCACGCATCTTTCTTTCATCAACAGTGCATAGGGAAAAAAACATTGTCACATGAATTTTGTAAACATAAACAATGCATATTATTATGTTATGAGACACATCAACCACCCACCCACACATCTCCCATTCACTCCAACTCCACCACCCAACTACACACATAACCCACACACACACATACATGCCCCTACCCATCCACCACATCCCTACACCTACACATATCCCCACCCACACACACCTCTCACCCACCACACACCCCAAGCACACATACATTCCCCAACCCACACATCCCCCACCCACACACATCCACCCACCTACACACATCTCCCCACCCACTCACATATCCTCTACCCGTCCCATTACCCACCAACAATAACTCACCCACATATCCTCCTCCACCCACACACCCAGCCAAACACACATTCCTCAGCCACAAATTCCCCACGCACACACACATCTCCCGGTCAACTCACATATTCCGCACCTACTCACAAACAAATTCCGCACCCAGCCACATAATCTCCCATCTCCCCCAGCCCACTCACAGTTCCCGAACCCACCCCTACAAACATCCCCCACCATCTCCTAACCTACACCTACACACACTCACCCACCCACATATCCTCTACCCACCCACACATCCTCTACCCCCCCCCCCATCCCCCAACCAAACATCCCTTAACCACATACCCTTACTCATATACAATCACCCACCCACACATCCTCTACCCAACCACACATCCTCCACCCACCCATCCCCCAGCCACACATCCATTAACCACACACCCCTACCCATAAACACACACATCCCCACCCACGTACAATCTCACCGCCCATACACACATCCCTCACACGCATTTCCACCATCCAACACATCCCCCATTCACAAACACACACCTCCCATCCACGCACACACAACTCACACACACATCCCCAACCCATACACTCATCCCCTCACACATCCCTAGACACACGTACTTATCCCTCAACCACTAACACCCACACATCCCTCACCCACTCATCAAAACATGCATCTCCTATCTACCCACCCACACTCACACACCCCAACCACCCATCTAAACACACATCCCCCACCCTCACACACATCCTTCACCCACCTGCACACCCAATCACACCCCACCCACCCACACATACATCCTTTAGCCACACCCAGCTCCCCTCACACACAACACCACACCCACACACACCCCAAAGACACATCCCTCACCCACACACACATCTCCCCAGACATCTCCTACCCATCCACACATCCCCCCAACTACAATCACCCTCACTACACACACATACATCCTCCATCTAGCCACACACACCCCCACCCAGCCAGACATATCCCCTACCCACACACACATCCCCAAATCCATCACCCACACCCATCACGCACCCATCCCCCAACCCACACACATACCCCACACACATTCACCCACACACACACTCCCCACCCATCCACCCAAACATCCCACACCCATACACATCCCCAAACCAACAACCACCCCACCTGCACACATCTCCCACCCACCACATACCCCCACATACGCTTAAGGAATTAGAGGACTTACCAGGTGATAGGCTACTCATATGTGGAGACTTCAATGCGAGAAACAGAGATTGGGACAGTAGTGGAGAAAATCGACAAGGAAATGCACTTGCGGATGCCATGGTGGACTCCGATGTGGTCTGCATAAATGATGGTAGGCCGACTAGAATGGCAATGAGGCCTGGCGATGCAGATACTGCTATAGATATTTCTGCCTGTGCCATCCAGGACCTACCTCGTCTTAGTCTATGACCATTGACCATATTCGTGGCTTCATACAGGGGGTGATCCCCAGGGGGGTCACTAGGGGGGTGCGGGGGGTGCGGGCCGCACCGGGTGACACCATCAAGGGGTGACACCAAAATAAAAAAAATTGCAAATTTGACAAAGCAAACATAGCAAAATAACAAAAATGTAACTTTGTCCGAGTTTGTCGAAGTTCTTTATTTATGTTTTACCTGAAGTATTGAAGTTATATTGTTCAATTTGTTTTCTTTCTTATGTCCTTATTAACTTTTTGACTTATTTTACAAACATTACTATATGCGATTATATATGGTACAGGAACACTCGGAAGAAGACCATGGTGAAAGTCTAGAGGGGTGACACCAAGAGTTTACCGCACTGGGTGACACCAACCCCAGTGACGCCACTGGTGATCCCTATCTGCAGCAACTCTCAGGTACCATTTGGCTTGAAGGACCGCCATTGTTGGTACAACCAGGATATTCCTCATGCATATAATTGGTGTGTTCTTTGTGCACCCCAGGATCACCCGCATGGCCGCTGGGCACTTATAAACACACGTCTAAATAATGTATACTGTCCACTTATCATCAAATGTCCAAAGAATGTAGATTGTCCACTTATCATCTAATGTTCAAAGAATGTAGCTTATCCATTTATGATCAAATGTCCAAAGACTGTAGAATGTGTACTTATCATCGCATGACCAGAGAATGTAGATTGTTTACTTATCATCACATAACCAAACAATGTCTATTGTCCACTTATCATCAAATATCCAAAGGATGTCGATTGTCTACTTATCATCAAATGTCCAAAGGATGTCGATTGTCCACTTATCATCAAATGTCCAAAGGATGTCGATTGTCCACTTATCATCAAATGTCCAAAGGATGTCGATTGTCCACTTATCATCAAATGTCCAAAGGATGTCGATTGTCCACTTATCATCAAATGTCCAAAGGATGTCGATTGTCCACTTATCATCAAATGTCCAAAGAATTTCGATTGTCCACTTATCATCAAATGTTTAAAGAATGTAGATGATCCACTTTTCAACAAGTGTCCAAAGAATGTAGACTGTGTACTTATCAACACATGACCAGATAATGTGGATTGATTTCTTATCATCACATAACCAAAGAATGTCGATTGTCCACTTAGCATCAAATGTACACAGAATGTTGACTGTCCACTTATTATCAAATGTTCAAATAGTGTAGATTATCCACTTATCATCAAATATCCAAAGAATGTAAACTGCCCACTTATTATCAAATGTTCAAAGAATGTAGATTATCCACTTATCATCAAATATCCAAAGAATTAGACTATGCACTTATCGTCACATGACCAAAGAATGAAGATGTTCTTATTATCATCACATAAGCAAAGAATGTAAATTGTCTACTTATAATTTTTTTTTTTTATAATTTGCACATCCTATTTTACAGGACATCGCAGTCAACATCAGCATTTCTATCGCTGTGATCTCCTGGCAAGTCCACGTTCAGTAGTTTGCCATTGCTTTCTGAACGACTGGCACTGACACCAACGCAAAACCAACGCAAAACCAACGCAATGCGATCTGCTGTCAAATCGCGTTGAGCTGTGTTTCGAACACGGGTATACGGGATTACGAACCGCGTCCGCAAATTCCTTCGCCACGGAGACCTACTTATTATTACACGTCCAAATAATGTAAATTATCAGCGTATCGGCACACGTCCTAGAATGGGGATTCTCTATTTATCATTACTTGTCCAGACATGAAGAATGTAGATTGTCTTCTCATTATCATACGTCCAAAGAATGGAGATTATCTATTTATCATCACATGCCCAAATATGAACCGGTCTCCCTGGCCGAGGATTTAGCAGCTTTCTCCGTAACCCCGAATACTCTCGTGGTTGACGTGAGCGCACGAGAATTGGAAGTGGTTCGAGTCGCGCCAGTGACTTATGAGAGGATGGAGCCGGTCGCTCAAAAAGTCGTGGCGTGCTGATGAGCATAATCTAGCCTAGGAATCAACATACAGCTGAAAGATGCTGATGTTGACCGCAATGTCCTGAAACAGGATGGAAACGCGGGGGAAAAAAATGCCCAAATATGAAGAATGTAGATTGTCTTCTCATTATCACACGTCCAAAGAATGGAGATTATCGATTTATCATCACACGTCCATACATGAAGAATGTAGATTGTCTTCTCGTTATCACACATCCAAAGAATGTAAATTGTGCACTTACACTTATCATGTCGCGACTGCCAATATCGAGCAAAGACTGCTAATACTTCTGTTCCAAGGACTGGTGCTTTCACCCATCGAGTATGCCCTGGCCATACTCACTGTCAGCCCTACACAGATTGGAAGACTTGAAAAGGTACAAAACGAAGCCATGCGCATCATCTTGGGCTGCATGAGGGACACCAGCTGTGTAGCAATGAGATACCTCCTTGACTTCCCGACAATGGAACACAGGATCAAGATCTGGAGAGCTCGTGCATACTTAAAAATAAGTGCAGATGAGCAGTACCCTCTGCATGACGCTATATTCAGAGAAAAGGGTGACAGGCTAAAGAGAGGCAAATCATGGATGGGTCGGGCGGAAGATGTCGTCAGACAGCTCTGCAGTCTTACCAGTATCAACCCCAGCAAGGAATGGGTGCCGATGCCTCCAGATTTTAAGTGCACTTTCTCCTGCATTATCACACCCGACAGACGGTGCAGAGAGCAGAACCCTGCCGCTGTCAATGCAGAAGTCAACGTGCTCATCTATGAACACTCAGATAGCCCCGAAGTGCTCATCTATACAGATGGATATGTTGTAAAGCAGCAGAGAAGTGCGTGGGCATTTACAGCCCGCTCAGCGGGCCGAACCGTTCAAGAATCCAGTGGTGCCCACTCTATGACCACGAGCAGCATGACGATGGGGAAAGAGCACGGGGAAGACAAAGACAGGAATAGCCGGATGATTTGGTCGCCTATCATTATCGGGACAAGAACACTGACCTGATAAAAGACTGATGATTGTGTGAGATCACGAACCATGATCGGCATTGCACCTGATGATGATGATGATTATGATAATGATGATGATGAATGAACCAACACTGCGAAAATGCGTTACTGGTTGTTTTTTTTATTTCTTCAAGACTATTACTAAAGGTGATATATTAACCAACATTCTGCTGTGTTTCGTATTTTAGCATCACCCAATGAGGCCCTGTTTTACACCTAAGATTTAGTATTCACTGCGGAACTATTTGGGACCGTCAATCGGAACAGTGCCAGAAACTATTAAACATTACGAACTAAAATATTATATAGAACTAAGAAACTGGAAGTTTGTGAATAAAATGTGCTCTATGGAACTGTGCAAGCTGCTGATTGCCGGGGAGCGCATCCCACAGACAGAGGCAGCGGAATGATCACGTATCGGAATCGATGAATCCAATAGATGTCTTTGTTTAATGTGAATTTTAATTGCCACATAAAATATTGCCCCTGAATCAGCATAGTTTCATCGCTAAACTTGCTCAACAAATTGTGGTTGAAAAACATATTTTCTTCGAAGATGTGACTTTGTGAATTGGAAAGCCACGGGTCATGACGGCCGCCGCATATCGATTGTGCTACACTTTTCAACACACAAAACATGCGATTTGACCTACTAAAGTTAGAGAGAACACAAGTTTAAAGATTATTAATAATTTATTTGTATACTTGTATTAGTTTGTAATCATTTAACATGACGGAACATATTTTTGAAGTCAGTTTTCATATGACCGTTTGAGACAATCTCGCACGCACACACAAGCACACCCGCTGTAGGAGGTAATCGGACACACTGGAGCGCTCCACTTACCGGTGACTAGCATGAGAAATCGCAACTCGTCTCACCTTCACAAAATTGTGAATATCTTCACTTATAAGTGACATACAGGCATAATTGAGGTACCATTAGATCTTGAATTTCAAGGCCTATCTACTGTGGCGGTCTCATGTGTAAATACTCAAATTAAAATTGTCATAGGACTGCCTATAAATAGTATAGCAAGTATAATAGTATGTGAAGTTGGAACTCCGACTAACTAACTAACTAACTAACTAACTAGTATAGCAAGTGTCAGAGATGTTAAATAGTTTTAAAAAATAGCTGGGTTGCATTCATAATTTTCTGTAATGTTTACGACATTGTGGTAGACTTTTTGATGGTTACGAGCATTTGCCAGTTGTAGACTAGTAGATTTCTTAAACCCCGGGAAGGTTAACCCGGTCAACAAATGCCTGCAGAAGTCGGATATGTCGGCCTAACGGCGCAAGAACGCAGCTCTGCTGTAAACAGGCACAACGCAATCACGTCCGGAAAAAAACTCCGGATGAACGCAGAAGAAGAGGAAGATTTCTTACATTGAGCAGCTGACTGGATGGTACATTTCTTGGAATTAGGCACTTTTACTTTTATTCAATTCTGCATTTCAATCGGGCACAAAGCGTAAACATAACAATACGGCCATCTTGGAAAAAAATGAATACCCACATGATCAGTTTCAGCCAACGGGAGGTTCCAAATGTTGCTGTATGTAGCCGGGGCGCAGTGTTGGGGTGAGCGCCCAACATTGCTTAAATACCTCAATGGCTCATGAATACATAACCTCTGCAGCAAAAGTCCAACTCCTGGCCTTCACGTGGCGGAACTATTTAAACTAACAGGAGAAGGGGCGACGGCGAGTATCTGGCGCCGAAAAATAACCAGTATGCTCTAGATGTGTATGCACGTACATGCATGTGCAGACACGCGTGTGCGTGTGTACACATCTAAACTCGAGTGAGACCACAGTCTGCTCTAGCAAAGGAAAGGTGCTGAAGACGGAGGCAACCAGCCAGGAGGCGCACCACAGAAATCAGGATGCCACGCAATTACGCAAAATGGAATATGTCGACTACTGCTAAACGTTATAGTGCTCGCCCTGCTTTGGACCCCCAAGGCAGATGCAGTGCCGGGCCCTATGTCTCGAAAGGGTCCAACCCCAACTACTGGAGGTCCTTCTCAGATGTCCTGTGGAGCCAGGGGACATGAGAATAGAGCGGCTGGCCATACTAAACAAAGACTTAAAATAATTCACTGGAATGCGGAGGGAGTCAGCAACAAAAAATAGAATTAGAACACATCCTGGACCAAGAAAAAGTAAGTGTATGTTGCTTGCAAGAAACTCACCTCAACGAAAAAATAGCCTTCAAAATCAGAGGCTACCAGTGTTACCGATCTGACCGAAAGGACAGGCGAAAAGGTGGGATACTGACCCTTGTCAAAAATAACATCACTGCTTCGCAAATCGAAGTCTACATGGAAGGGGCTGAGTATCAGACACTCAAACTTAAGACAGGCAATACACGCCTACATCTGATCAATTACTACTGTCCAAGCGACCGCCCACAGGCACTGGACACACTACCATTAACAGAAAAAATGATTGTGTGTGGCGATTTCAACAGCCACTCGCAGAGCTGGGGCTATGATCACATGGACCAGAGAGGAGAGAGACTGTAAGACTGGCAGGATGAGAATAGATTCATCTTGATTAACAAGCCGTCCGACCCACATACTTTCAACTCGAGATCATGGCACACTACAACTACACCTGACCTGGCTTTTCATTCACCAGACCTGGAGTGGAACATTACACGAATTGTTGGGAAACAACTTGGTGGCAGTGATCATCGGCCAGTCATTCTAACTGTAGAAAATGAGCTTGTAAGTGAAAGCAGCACCCTCTCGAGGTGGAACTACAAGAAAGCAAACTGGGCAATGTACAAGAATCGCACCAGCATACTGGTTAAAAACCTGAACACTGAGAAAGACATAAATAAAGTAGTTGAAGAGTTTGGGAAATGCAGCGCGAGAAACAGTACCAAGAGGAGCCCGTAAACAATATAAACCCTACTGGAGTAGTGAAGTGGAACAGTTGCATAATGATGTGGAAGAGTGTAGAAAGCAAGCAGAGGCCACACCCAGCCAAGAGCACCACAATAAATTCCAGCATGCGAAAGCCAAATTCCAAAGGGCCAAGCTGCAGGCTAGACGGAAAAGCTGGCAGGAGAAAACGGAGTCTCTGAACTTTGAAAGAGACACAAGGAAATTGTTGAAGCTAATAAAACAACTTAACGATGAGGGCACAGGGAGAAATTCAAACATTGCACTTCATAAAGATGGAAACATCTTAACAAGAAAACAAGCAGCTGACCATTTTGCGGACTCATTCGCACAAGATAACAATATCAAAATTAGTCCAGAGAAACAACAAGAGATTCGAGAGAAACAGCAACATACGGGACAGAAGGAAATAGTATATGAGGTTCTGGAGGCACCCATCACAATCAGCGAACTGGAGCTAGCCATATCAAAACTGAAAATGAGAAAGTCACCAGGAGCTGATGGTATCTCCAATGAAATGATCAGGAACCTAGGAACAGAGGCCAAAGCAAAGCTGTTGCAGATCTTTAATAACAGTTGGACCTTAGGCAGTGTTCCACAAGCCTGGACAAAATCAGGGAAAGATAGTTCTATTGCCTCTAGCTACAGACCAATTAGCCTCACCAGCTGTCTCTGCAAAACACTGGAGCGCATCATCAATCACAGACTGCAGTGGTACATTGAAAGTAAAAACCTCCTTGTGCCACAGCAGGCTGGCTTTAGGCAGTGCTACTCTACGGAAGATCAGACAACCTACCTCTCTCAAGAAATTGAGGATCCATTCCAAGAGAAGAAACTGGTGCTTGCAGCATGGATAGATCTGAAGAAAGCCTTTGACAAAGTCTGGAAAGAAGGTCTGATGAATAAACTGAGAAACTGCAGAGTCAATGGAAGGATGTACAAATGGGTGAAAGCATACTTGCACAACAGAAGAGCCCGAGTACAGATAGACGGATTCAAGAGCAAGAAAGTACTACTGCGTCACGGTGTTCCCCAGGGCGGAGTCTTGTCCCCCACACTTTTTCTGATCTTCATCAATGATCTCGTTGCTAATCTACCGCATGGAATTAAAGCAGCAATGTACGCCGATGGATGACCTGGTTCTATGGAGCGCAAATGAACATGCATCAGTGGCCACCAGATCGCTAAAAAGAGCTGTAGATACATTTGTTGCATGGGCAAATAGATGGTGTGTCAGCATAAACACTGACAAGTGCAGCACCACTCTATTTACCCTCTCTCCAAAACAAAAGGCAGGGGTCATCCAGATAAATGGAACACCCCTAAGAGAAGATAAAGAACCAACATACCTTGGAGTAACATTTGATGGCAGGCTCACACGGAGAAAGCACATCAACAAAGCAGTAGCAAAAGCCAGAAGGAAAATAGCCATCCTGAGAAAGCTAAGTGGAACCACATGGGGAGCCAGTGAGAAAATACTTAGCAAAGTTTATCAACAAAGCATACGACCACACCTGGAATACGGGTCAACTGCGTGGTGTTCGGCATAAAACACCACACTACAAAAGCTGGACAAGGTGCAAAATCAAGCACTTAAGTCACCACAGGAGGGATGAGATCAACCCCTATAGTGGAAATGGAGAAGATGGGGAGGACACAAGCACTGAGAGAGCGCAGAGATACGAAAACGCTAATGCAAGCAGAAAAGTTCATCAGCTTGCCAGGCCACCCTATGAAGAACAGATTTGATAACCTAGCTATGAGGCGGTTGAAAAGAAGTAGTTTTATCCACCAAGCCAAACGACTCTGCAGAGAAACCACCGAGCAAACTCCATGGAAAGATGAACATAGACTATCATTACAAATCCAGACAAAAGTGAGAGGAATATTTGACAAGGAAGAACAGGACAGTGTGCAACGCAGAACAGCCACTCTCAGCTTCTGTAACAGTGAGGGAACTAGGTTAGGAGTAAAGAGTTAAGGAATGATGCGCATTCCTTGACTAGGGGGAAAATCATAGTGAACGTGTGTGCACGAATGAAGAAGTGTATCTAGGAGAACACACACGTCACTTAGGGGGATTGGAAAGACATGTCAACACCGGGCAGGGATGTCTACCATCATGTGTGCTGTAGTATAACTATTCGGCCAATAAAGTATGTTTATAACAACGCGGAGACTTGGGTCTATACGATCACGTGCTTAACCTGTCTTGACCACACTATGACAGCAGGTTGATTTGGTGCCGTGAAAGTCTGAAACATGGGAGGTCGCGGAGAGAGTACCGCTATGGAAAATTGTTGTGTCTGGGCGTCTGGAGAAGGAAGTTTGTAAATATTGAGAAACGCAACAGATGAAAGCCGCCTGTTGATAGTTATTGTATACCTGTTTAACAAGGTGTTCCATTTTCAAGGACAGCGCTCAAAAAGGTTTGATTGATAAACTTATTTTTTTGAAAGACTGATGTTATTACATATTTAATCCTATAAATTAACTGGAGAATTGACCAACGCTAATTGTATAATTGATCAAGTAATGCCGTTCTGCATCAAAAATCAGTACAAATTATGAAGTTTAACCCGTGGGACTGTTGACTGTTGAGGGTGAAGTCAAGGTTATGGTGCAAATTTCATAAGTACGAAATCAAGATCTGCAATACTTTCTACAGTCACTTCACATTTAGAAGGCATTGATGAAATTTGTCTCAACTTATAAGATAAAGCACTTTAAACTGACCATGGCGAGAGTCCCACATGAAAATAAGAGATTGGATAGCGTCAGCTTTAAATCAAATTGTTGTTGACTGGATTACGTTTGCGCTGAAATATATATATGAAAAACCGAGATGGCTGTTGGAAACTGAGTTTTTTTTTGCTGAAGTCGTGAGCAGTTGTCGTTTGCGTGAAGGTGACCTTACTTGAAGGGAATCTACAGTTAATCGAGCAAGTAAGCAAGCAGTTTTGTTCCGAGCCTGGTATCGAGCATAATCTTCGTCAGGAATTAATTGGAAAGAACTGACTTCGACTTCGATTAAATTATTACGGAAAGAAATCCAGAGGCTCTTCTTTGTTCTGCTCATTTCAACGAGGTTGATTAGAGTCCTTTGTTAATGTGGTGTAGGTAATTCTGAATCAGTAGCTCATTTAAATTCTTTTATCAAAATTCAGGATTGAAACAGGAATATTCTTCGTCAGGATCTTCGATTGGAGGCTTTAGTTAAGTTAATTAGATAATATTAGAGTAATTAACAGATTATGTATTGTTGCTGAATTTGAAATTAACATTGTTTGAAATATTTGTATATTGCTTGATAATTATAGATTTTAGGATGGAATCCCAAGATTTTTCACAGGTACTGACTGGAGTTGGCGGGGCAATATCAAGGTTGGATGCAGTGTTAAGACAACAAAATGTAAACAGTGATGTTGAAAGATTTAGTGGTCAAGCAAATAAGTTTAAGAAATGGATCATTTCTATTGAGAAACATGCATATTTAATAAACGCTACAGATGGGGAGAAAAAGAATTTGGCATACAGAACAAGTACAAGTCCAGTTTCTGACCATATAAGAAGAAAATTAGAGGCAGCAGGAGGTGAAACCTGGGAAGAATTTAAAGATGATCTCGCAAGAAAATATGCTGAAATTACTGATCCACAACACGCATTCTCAGTATTGCGACAGACTAGACAAAGCAGCACAGAAAGTGTCCAGTTATACAGTGACAGGTTAATCAATTTAGCTGAAGAGTCATTTTTAGGACAGAATGTACGAGCTGAAGAAGTGGAACGGATGTTAGTAGGGATTTTTGTTGATGGGATTAGGTCAGATGGATTGAAATTTAAATTATTAAGAGAGAATCCTGCAAGATTGTCACAAGCGGTAGATATCGCTATACAAGAGGAAAGCTTGAGGAGTAGGTTTAGGTTAAGAGTAGGACGAGAGTTAGGTAGTAGTTCAGAAGATAGAATTGAAGAACCTATGGAAATAGGACAGTATAGACATGGATGGAGAGGAAGACGAGGAGAAATACAGATGGTACAAAGAAACGAGAACGTATATAATCAAGATAGAAGAGGACAAGTGAGAAATACTGTAAGAAACATGGAAGGAAACACAAATAACTCGAATGTGGTTTGTTGGGGGTGTCACAAACGGGGGCACATTTTTCGCTTTTGTGGTAACAGAAGTGGCCCATCGAATACGCAAAATAGTAGAGGTGTTCAGTCGAGTATACAGAATAGAATTGCAAATGGCAGACCAGTAAATTGGAATTCTGGAGAAATACAGAGAAATTTTAGAAGGTCAGGAAATCAGGAAAATTGGCATCCCGCTTACTGAATAGGGTCGGCAGTAGGAGGGAAGATAGTAAGATCCAAAAAGGGCATCAATATATTAAAAACCCAAAGGATGAGTATAATAGAACATTTAGAAATAAAAAACAAGACGAGGTAAAACAATTGTCATTAAATATGGTAGATCCTAGCTCATGTATAGTACAGATAGGAAAATATAAAGTTAGAACATTAGTGGATTCGGGAGCACAAGTTAGCGTGATTAAAGAAGCATTTTTATATCGAATGTTAAAAAATTGTAAAATATTTAGAATTCAGGAGAATCTTCATTCGGTAACGGGACAAAAGTTAGAAGTGCTAGGACAAACGATGATAAATTTGAAATTAGGAGGGATAAATGTCAGGCATATGTTTCATGTGGTTAAAGATTTAAATAGAAATATGATATTGGGACGAGATTTTTTATTGAAAAATGGGGTGAGACTTTTATTTGATTTGCATAAATTAAAATTCCAAGATGTTTACGTAGATCTAGAAGAAGATATGCATGTGTCGACACTAGTTAGAGTCAAAACGACCATGAATTTAAAACCACAGTCAGTTAATTTGATACAAGCAAGACTGAAGAGAAACCCGTATTATGTAGCAGGAAACATAGTCAGAATCACGGAATTGCAAAATGAAATAATTGATGAGCCAGGTTTAGAAGTTCCGGATGGAATAATAGAATTAGATAAAAGTTTAACATTTCCAGTAATGGTTATTAATAACACAGGTAGAGAAATTAAATTATACAGAGGATGTGTAATAGCCAAGCTAGAACATAACGTTAGTGACATATTGGCAACAGATAGAGTAAATATGGCAGGTATAAGTTATTCAGAAACCTCTAGTGAAAGAATTAATAATAGACGCGGATGCAGAAGAAAAGGGAACGTAAGAATGGATGAATTGATCCATCCATATAGAAGAAATACAGCACAAATACATTCACTAGACAAAGTAACAAGAGAAAAAAAATTGTTAGCACAATTAAAAACTTCGCCAGAAAATAAGGAAGTGTTAGAAAAACTTATAAAGCAAAATCAAGATGTGTTTGCGATAAATGATTTAGAATTGGGTAAGACACAAACAGTTACGATGGAAATAGACACGGGAGATCATCCACCAATTAGTTTAAAACCATACAGAACTCCATTAAGAAATAGAGAAGTCGTAGAAAAGGCAATAGAAGATATGTTGAAAGCAGGCATAATAACAAGGTCAAAATCAGAATGGTCATCTCCGGTCGTCATAGTAGCCAAATCTGATGGTTCGAACAGGTTCTGCTGCGACTATAGGGCGTTAAATAAAATTACTAAGAATGTAGCGTACCCATTGCCGGTGATTGATGATATTTTGGGGTTACTTAATGGCTCTACATATTTCACAACGCTGGATGCAAGGGCAGGATTTTGGTGTATTCCGATGTCGAAGGACGCGCAAAAGAAAAGTGCCTTTTGTACTCATATGGGTTCTTACGAATTCTTACGTATGCCATTCGGTCTCAAAAATGCACCATCTCACTATATGTTCTTAATAAATGAAGTACTAGACGGTATGCAAAGTTTTGCCCTAGCATATATTGATGACGTATTGATTTTTACGAAAGGAGATGTAGAGAATCATTTGAAACATGTTAGACTAGTATTTGACAGATTAAGAAAGCATGACGTTAAATTAAAGCTAAGTAAGTGCCAGTTTTTAAAGACAGAAACAAAATATTTAGGTTATATAATAAATAGGGAAGGTATAAAACCAGACCAGGAAAAGATAAAGGTTATTAAAGAGTTACCTCCTCCCACTAACGTTAAGGAAGTGCGTGCTTTTATAGGAACGTGTGCGTATTATAGGCGGTTTGTACCAGCCTTTTCAAGGATAGCAATACCTATTACGAATTTAACGGGAAAATACGCTAGGTTTAAGTGGGATGATGAGTGTCAAAAAGCGTTCGAACTTTTAAAAGATAGCTTAACAGTGGTACCATTATTGACACATCCAGACTTGAATAAACAGCTAATATTATACACAGATGCTTCAGACAACGCAATAGGAGCATGTTTGGTTCAACCATATGAAGGAGAAGAATCTGGAATACCAGGGGTTAAAAATGAAAGACCAATCTATTTCTTGTCTCATAAACTCAGCAAGACTCAAAAGAAATGGCCGATTATTGAGAAAGAAGCATATGCTATACACTACGCTCTTCAAAAATTAAATTACTATTTACATAACGCCAATTTCATTATTAGAACTGACCACATGCCATTAAAGTCGATATTAGAAGCACCAATACAAAATAGGAAAATACAAACCTGGGCATTGAATTTACAAGGGTACAATGCTAAGGTTGAATATGTGTCAGGGAAACATAATACGTGCGCCGATCTTTTGTCTAGAATCCCGTACCCACAGTCATCAGGAAACACGGAAGATGAAATTGAACCAGACATAGACGATCGAAACTGGCAAGTAAATATATTAGATTCTGCCATAATAAATAGGGAAGAATTTGAGAGTTTACCATCGGATCAAGAGTCTGAACCTAGAACAGAAGACCCACATTTAGAACAGTTTGATATGAAAACAGAACAAGAATTAGATCCAAAAATAGTACAGATAAAAAGAAAACTGAAAGAAACAGGGGAAAATAGTTTTAAAAGAAAGTTTGTAGAGTTACAAGAAGACAATCAATTATATTATATCAGTGAAAAAGGGGAAGGAGTAAGAAAATATATTCCGAAACATTTAGAACAAGAAGTCTTAAAGGCATATCACGATAATAATGGTCATTTTGGACGAGATAAGTTAGTGAAGGCTATTAGCAGTAAATATTACTGGCCGAATTTATTCAAAAGTGTATATGAATATGTTGAAGCGTGTGAAAAGTGTAGGCTAAGAAACATGAAGATAATCAAATGTCCTTTACAAGATACCGATATTCCTCAATTTCCAATGCAGAAAGTAAGTTTGGATATTTCAGGTCCTCATCCAAAAACATTATCGGGAAATGTATACCTACTACATATAGTTGATTCATATAGTCTCTGGCCAGAAGTTTATCCAATTCCAGACAAGAGTGCTGATTCAGTTATAAATATGCTTTTACAAGAATTTATACCAAGGTTTGGGTGTCCACAAATAATACTTACAGATAATGGGAAAGAATTTGTAAATAAAAAGTTTGAGAAATTGCTAAAAGATTGGAATATAAAACACATTAGGACTTCATATTACAGACCAACTTCTAATGCTAAAAATGAGAGACAACACAGAACACTATACAATATTCTAGCGAAAAATGTAGAAGAACACGATATGGATTGGGATCTTTATTTGGGGATAGCATTAGCGGCGATACGTACACACGAAAATGAAGGAACAGGTTTCTCACCATTTTACTTAGTACATGGAAGAGAACCAATATTGCCAATTGATAATTTATTAAAGCCTAGGAGAAAATATCTGGGGGAAGATTTTCAAGAAACAAGGTTGCAAGAGATGCATAAAGCACATGTACGTTTAAGAAATAATATAATTAAGGCTAGAGAAAGACAGAAGAAATACGCAAATAAAAATGCACACTTACAAGAGTTTAACGTAGGTGATAGAGTATATTATAAAAAACATAGAAAAAACTCTAAGTTTGATGCTCATTGGGTCCCGGGATACTATATTCTAGAAAAAAAAGGTCCAGTGTCATATACTATTAAGAATCAAATTTCAGGGCATGTTGCACGTTCACATGTAGAGCACTTAAGGCGGGATAATGAAGAAAGGAATGCAGAGAATAATAATAATAATTATTGTTCCGAAGAAATATTGTCAGGTGGACAGTTTGTCAGACAAACGGTATATCCAATACCTATAGAGAATGGAAAACAAGTAACAACAGCTGAACAAGAAGAAACAGTACCAAAAACAGTCATGACAGAGGAAAATAACATGTATGACGATTATATTAGTGAAGAGTCGGTCAGGGAAAATATCGAACCTCCATTTATGAATACAAGACAGGCAGTAAAAAGAAAGTTGGATAGACAGAAAGAAAAAGAAATTAAGAGGCAAAGGAAACTTAGAGTGAGTTCTTCAAGTGGTGAAGATATGCCAGTATTTGAAAATTTGTTGAGACGGCAAGACAGGAAAATTAGATTGGATTTAGAAAAGAAGAAATTAGCGGTTGCTAGTAATGGATATACAGACGGGGAAGAAGAAATGGATGAAAAGTCAGAAACTGATGAAGAAGCTGATATGAAAGAAGATAGCTCTCCTCGGGAGGATAGCGACATTGATGTAGATATTGCAATTATAGAAAAAAATTTGAAGTTATTAAGAAAATGGAGAAGAGATAGATAAATAGCTTGGTAGAATATTCTGCAGATGGCAGATAGAAGAAGAAGTTAGACACGATATTTTTGTGTTTACAAAGAATGTACTTGGTGGAGTTTTTTTTTCTAAAACGGAAAATTATTATTGGGTACTCATAATATGGTCTTGAAATTCATAATGTATGTGTAAATTGATTAATGTGTGGGGATAAATATGATGAGGGGATTAATATGGTTTGCTAAATTGTTGGGACTGCAATTGTGTTTTATGAAATGTGAAAAATAAGTTAACTTAGATGGTTATTTTTACAATGTTTTGGTTTTATTGAGTGTGTTTAAAATGATTATTACTTGAAGTTCAGTTAGAAGATGAATTAAAGTGGTGGTTAGTGAAGTGACTCAATATGTAGTAATGGAGGGGTATGTTGTTATTACATGTGGGGTATGCAATGTATATACAAGGTTTATAATAGGAGCTGGGTTGAACAGCGTTTAATGGGAGAATATGGGGGGAATGCCAGGTTGAGTTTTGGCATTTAAATAACTGGATATTGGAAGAAGAAGACTGTACTTAACAGTATAATAATAGTTAGGAGTTTTTTTTTGTTGAAGGAATGGTAAACGGGAAATTGATGACCTGAATAGTACAAAGGCTGGCAGTTTTGGATTAACATATTTTTTTTTTTTGATAATAACAATTATTATTGACGGAAACTGAAGATAAATTTGGAAACTTTATTTTTTGATAAAGTTTTGAGAATGTATGGGAAGAGAAAGGTGATTACTTCTTACTTTTTCCTTACTTTTTCTTTCTTATTTTTTTTTGGTGCGCACCAACCCAAATCTAATCTAACTATATTTTTTCTGTCTATCCTAGAATCCTGAGAGTGTGAGAATGTGAATAAGGGGGAAATAAAGGATAAGGGAATATCTTCAGTTTTGTCAATCATAATTTGGATGGACATTTTAAAGTAAAAGCGGTTCGCTTATGGAGACTTTTGTATTGTGGGGAATTTTATGGAGAGTTTTGTAGAGAGTTTTCTAGAGAACTTTATAACGAGTTTTGTAGAGAGTTTCGATATTATTGTCTCTGGTTAGCAATTGGCTATGAGGAGATAGGAGAATTGAGTTAGGAAATAAATGGAATTGTTGTTATTGTAGGATAAAGATGTAAAGTTAAATAATTAAAAGTGGGGGTTGAGATTTTTTCAAGGAAAAATTCTCTTTTTAGAAGGGGAGGCAATGTAACAGTGAGGGAACTAGGTTAGGAGTAAAGAGTTAAGGAATGATGCGCATTCCTTGACTAGGGGGAAAATCATAGTGAACGTGTGTGCACGAATGAAGAAGTGTATCTAGGAGAACACACACGTCACTTAGGGGGATTGGAAAGACATGTCAACACCGGGCAGGGATGTCTACCATCATGTGTGCTGTAGTATAACTATTCGGCCAATAAAGTATGTTTATAACAACGCGGAGACTTGGGTCTATACGATCACGTGCTTAACCTGTCTTGACCACACTATGACACTTCCTTGATGAAGAATACCCACAAGACCTCTGGATCCGAGTCTACACAGATGGGTCAGCACAAAATGCTGTTCGAAATGGAGGAGCAGGAGTGTACATAGAATACCCAAATAATACTAGGGACACAGCCAGAGTACCGACAGGAAAGTACTGCCATAACTATGATGCTGAAATTGAGGCAATCAAGATAGCCACAGAGAAATTACTGAGTGCCAGCCATGGTACACAACCTGTGGTGCTCTTGACATATGCAAAATCAGTACTCGAGGCGTTTCTGTCTGGGAAATTGCCAGTACTAAGGACACTACTTTCTGAACTTAGCAGTCAGCATAAGGTCACCATACAGTGGATACCATCCCACTGTGGGGTAACCGGAAACGACAGAGCTGATCAATTGGCTAAGGAAGGAGCCAAAGAAGAACAGCCTGATGTGCCCGTTACATACCACCAAAAGAAAAGAATGATCAAATCAGTCAGAAAACCACCAAAACCTGCTCAAGATGACTACCAAGTTATGGATAGACCAGAACAAGTCATTATTCTGCGCCTCAGAAAAGGACACAATAGATTACGCAACCACATGTATACAAAATTCAAGATTGGTGAAACAGCCATGTGCACATGTGGATTGGCGTCGCAGACAGCAGAGCACATACTCCAAGACTGCCCAAAATATAACATATCTAGGCAAACCTTCTGGCCTAGAGCGACGACAGTGGAAGATAAACTCTATGGACCGCTGTGTGAACTGAAAAAGACTGTTAGATTCTTACAAGAGACAACATTGCAGTTATAGACATATTTCAAGCAAACGAAAGAAGAAGAAGAAGCCAACGGGAATTGCGCTATTGTGTGTCTGTGTCTTTCCTCTCGTGCCTAAGGCACACGCAGGAGTCGTGGCTCTCCATGTTTGTGCGAAGCGTCAAACATTTGGAGCCAGAAATCTGATTCTGTAACAGTTGGGAGTTTTAATGATGGCGGATTGTCAAGCCGCCGATCAACAGTCTTTAGTCAAGCTATATAGGAAAACACGTCCCGCCATCTTGACCCAAGCCGGAAACTCTTTAATTCCTCCGATGGTAGCATGGTTTTGGCAAGATGGAAAGCTAATCCTAATAAGTAAGATCCATATATGGAAGTTTCCTGAAGATTGCTGGCATGAATGAAGGAGCTTTTTATCAGAAAGTTGGCATGCCACGACCCTAAAGAATCCCGAACAATGCAGGGGAGATAGTAACAATTACAAGGGTATAGGATACATGCAGTTATCTCTTTGTGCCAATACCGTTGTTATGGTTTGAAAAATGCCAATTTCGTAACAATTTTCAATCAATAAACAATTTGACACAAATGGTAGTTAAGTAAAAAAATTAATATTAAAAATAACATTTTTTAAACAAAAGCAAGTATCGAATCTGATAGAAGACATGCTAAGATGTGTAACCTTGAACTATTCCTAAAACAGCCGACCTGACACAAACTTATTTATTCTGCTGCACATCACCTCAAAGAGAATACAAGTTTAAATATTATTAATAACTAGCTGACCCGGCCCGGCTTCGCCCAGTCCCTGGAGGGGATCTATCTATCTATCAGTCTGTCTGTCTGTCTGCTTGTTTGTTTGTCTGTCTGTCTGTCTGGCTGACCCGGCCCGGCTTCACCCAGTCCCAGGTGGGGAGCATCTAATTTAATTCATATAAGTAGTCATACAAGCTTTCGTTCCCGACTATCTGTATGTCTGTCTATCTGTCTGTCTGTCTGACCCGGCCCGGCTTCACCCAGTCCCTGGTGGGGACCATCTCATTTAATTCATATACATAGTCATATAAGCTCCCGTTCCCGACTATCTGTCTGTCTGTCTGTCTGTCTGTCTGTATGTCTGTCTGTCTGTCTGTCTGTCTGTCTGTCTGTCTGTCTGTCTGTCTGTCTGTCTATCTGTCTGTCTGTCTGACCCGGCCCAGCTTCACCCAGTCCCTGGTGGGGAGCTGTCATAATCCCCCATAGTTGTGCCGCGGCGTCGCTACGCGCGCCAGGCAAACCGCAGGTATCCATCCACAGGTTGGTGGGTGAGCTAGAGTAACCGACAGCGGTCAAGCCAGTGCAAGTGTGATGCACGCAGTTCCCGCTGGACTCGATCCCACAAGGCAAGCGCTCAGGGAGAGAAACGCCAGACGAGGCTTGGGTTTCGGACCGGACAGACGTTGTATGAGAGAAGCTTGTATTCGTTGCTGTGCCTGAATGCCGATTGCTAATAGATCTTGTGAGAGGATGGAAGACTGTGCGGCTGTGGTTTGAGTCTGTGAGTGCATTGTTTCATCGACTGTATGTGTTAGTGTATTCACATCATGTCGAAGTAGATTGTGTTGCGTATAGAGTGTAAATAAACTATTGAACTTCGTGTTACCGGGTGTCCAGTCAAATCATTCTGTAACTGTGTATGTCTCGCATATGTTAGGTTAAGCTAGCCAGATTCATCATTCAATATAAGAACCTGACAGGAGCATCTCATTTAATTCATATACGTAGTCATATAAGCTCCCGTTCCCGACTATCTGTCTGTCTGTCTGTCTGTCTGTCTGTCTGTCTGTCTGTCTGTCTGAGCCGGCCCGGCTTCACCCAGTCCCTGGTGGGGAGCATCTCATTTAATTCATATAAGTAGCCATATAAGCTCCCGTTCCCGACTATCTGTCTGTCTGTCTGTCTATCTATCTGACCCGGCGTGGCTTCGCCCAGCTCCTGGCGCACAGTAACTTAAAAGAATGTCCTTCCACACAACATCCATTATTTTTAATGAAAACTGTTTTTAATCACCTACATGACTGTAGATAACTTCTTTAAGCATAAAAAGATGAGTTACAATGTTATACATTATGCATTATTTTTATGAAAACTTTGAAAATGCCTTAAAGATTATATCATTATTTATTATAACTCATATGCCTGTAAATAACTATAGACAAAGAGTTATAAATCTTTGAAAACGATGCAACAATATGACTATAAAGTATATAGAAATGTTATTAAAAGTTATGCCCCTTGAAATAACTTTTCTAGAGTTAAGTACCCTTGCTATTTAGAAATTATAATGAAAAATGAAATATTAAATTTTAGTAAGTAGCCGATTTTATACTAAAAAAGTATGACAGAAAGTTGCACAGGAATGAAAAGAAAACGTGTAGAAAATTTCATATCAATCGGATGGACCGTTCGCGAACGCATAAAGAACGGACGGACATACAGTCTCTTTTATATATATAGATTTATCTGTATACTTTTACTATTTTTATCATTTAACATGACTGCAGATATTTTTGAAGTCAGTTTTCATATCTGACTGACCCGTTTGAGTTCATCCTGCACGGATTGGCAGTACAATTTAATCAATCAATCAATCATGTGCCATGCCGGTAAGCGTGGGCGGTCATGACTCGCCATTTCACTCGATCACCAGAGTCGTGGATCAGCTCAGTGTTCCTGTCTCGTCCATGCCATATGGCCAAGCCATCCAGGTATTTTCCTCTCGGTCATCCTCTTGGTCTCTTCCCTTCGATCTTTTCAGTTGTCACCAAGTTCTTCAATTCATTTCTTCTCATAACATGTCCAAAAAATTTTGACTGTCTACGTCTAATTTCTCTAATCAGTTTACGATGTTCATTTGTCTCCTGTAGTACTTGGTCATTGGTTTTTCTGTCCGTCCATGGTATTCTTTGCATTTTCCTCAGAAACCACATTTCTGCAGCCATCAGATGTTTTTCAGATTGACTGTTCATTGTCCAAATTTCACAATGTGCAGTCAAGCTAATACATTTTAAAATTAACTGTAAATGAGAAAATACTGTTAGATGAGTATGTTTTAAATCTGTAGCATTTGTGTTGTATTTTTGCATCTCTCATTATTGTTCATCAATGTCTGTTGCAGACATTTTACTACATGGACACCCCAACATAATCAGACAATGAATTTTCATGGCAACATCATGCCCGATCATTTTTGAGGATAACATTGTTTTAAATGTTAATGTGTTGCATTACTTTGATCATGGTTTTCAAATGTGGTATTTACTAATGAGTACCATCACAGTTTCATTGGCCTTGCAAAACCAATTCCAACAATACTTCACTGAAGCCTAGTGTATGTCAATTCTAAGCGGAGATATTGAGTGTTGTGTTCTTAAAATTAAAATCTTAACCAAAGAAATTATCAGGAATCCACTAAATGAGCTTCTTGCTGCTGTCACTTTTTTTTTGGTTTTTAAACGAACATCTTAGCAACCATATATCTTTGCAATCAGGCTAGCGAGACCTGACTTCTCGGCATCTATAATTAATCGTTAATGAATAATAATTTATAGGTGCCCATTTTTAATTGCTTATTAGGTCACTGCTCATCCTATTGAAAAAGTAAAGTAACCGGTGAATCTGTAGCATCATTCCGCATAATTAAATATACATAATATCAGGTTTTGAAGCTAACAGTAATAATCCACAGGGTAATTTATGAATTAGTAATTAATTAGTGACGATTTTGAATTACTAATTACGTCGCGGCGCATGACGAATATCTAAAAGTAGATGACACGAGCAGTTAGGGTTCGTTACCCTGTTCACAATGATGTACGGTTGCTAAACGTGTATTCCAAAGAGGGTGGGAACTAGTACACAACCTTGCTTAACTCCACTCTTGATTTCAAATTCTTCAGAAGTTGCACCATCAAACTTGATTATACCCTTCATGCCTGTGTGGAACGATTCCACAATGGACAGAAGAGTTGGTGGGCAGCCAATCTTCTTTAGTGCCTTGAACAGACCCTCACGACTGACCAAATCAAATGCCTTTGTGAGGTCGATGAAGGCAATAAACAGTGGTTGATTCTGTTCACGGCATTTTTCTTGCAATTGTCGCAATGAGAATATCATATCAATGGTAGACCGGTTCTGTCGAAAGCCACACTGTGATTCGGGGTAGACTTGATCTCCTAGGACTTGAAGTCTGCGCAGAACAATTCTGGCAAATATTTTTCCAGCAATGCACAGAAGTGAGATACCCCTATAGTTGTTGCAGTCGCTAAACTGAAATATGCCTTTCGTGATCAGGATGGTGGTATATACATTCACTCACGCTCAGATGGCGGCCTCTACAATACTCAGAAATTGAAGGCCAAGACCAAAATTAGGAGGGTACTGATCAGAGAGTTGCTTTTTTGCAGATGATGCTGCAGTTATGATCCACTCTGAGGAAGAATTACAACATCTACTATCTGCATTCTCCAATGCTTGTTCTGAATTTGGTTTAACAATTAGCAAAAAGAAGACACAGATTATGTCACAAGGTGCACAAGGGGTACCATCAATCCTTATTGACGACGCCGAACTAGAGATGGTAGACCATTTTACATATCTAGGATCAGTGGTAAATAGCAAATTATCCCTAGATCAGGAAATCAACATCCGGATTGGCAAGGCAGCAACAACAATGAACAGGTTATGAAAAAGAGTCTGGGAGAACAGGAAGCTTACTGCCAAAACAAAAGTCCTTGTCTATCAAGCCTGTGTCCTTAGTACTCTTCTTTATGGCAGTGAAACCTGGACAACTTACTCACACCAAGATAAACGTTTAAACAGCTTTCATATGCGGTGTTTTATTTAAGTCCCCTACGCCCCTTATCCCCACCCCCCCATCTCCGCTATCTTATAGTCCACTTCATAACCAGTTGCATGTCCTTCGCAGGACGTGGTAGTCACCACAAGCATTATCTCTGCTTTCTGTGACTTCTTGGTTGGTTTGCGTGGGGTCGCTTCTCATTGCGTTCCGAACTACCGTCACTTGTGCTACTTTTTGACAGCAAACGATTGCTGGCCTGCACATATATTGCCCACAGCAGCGTCTCGAACTTGGCGGAATTGCGAACTGCAACCGTCACATCGCCCCAGAGTCACACATCCATATTTTTCCATTTGCTCTCTTGGGCGCACCCCGATCCCCTTAGCGCGGGTTCCCTGACCGGTTGACTTAACCAATCACCGAGTTTCTGGTTGTACTGACCTTTAGTCAGCTGACCCCGTTAACGACGGTTAACCATTACATCCGTTTCATTCCACCCATGGATAGCCGTTTCAAGCTAGGACACAGATAAGTATTTGTTAATCTATTTTTGTTTGTTTGTTCTGTGCTGACGAAGGCTTTGGCCGCAACGTCCATTGTTTTTTTTTGTAGTTGTGCTTTGGTAAAGCTCTCAACCTACTTCTCGTTTTTCAGTGATTCATTCATTGGTATTAAGTGGCAAGACAAAATCACAAATACTGAAGTATTGGAAAGATCAGGCTGTGTGACGGCTTATTCCATGCTCAGTCTTCGTAGTCTTAGATGGCTGGGACATCTTAGGAGGATGGATCATCTTAGGAGAAATGGGACGAGTTCTGGAGGGAGGTGTGCTCCGAGCGATCTCTTACGACATTCTTGCGCCTCCATAAGAGCATGAACGGCACTGCACAACGTAGGGGTATTCCAGACTTTCAAGGCACAGACCTCACATGGAAAAAATCGGATGCGGATAAAGGTAAGGCCCTTCTTGCACGCTACATAGAGCAGACTGACCAGAAAGACGAGCCCTCCAGACAGAGAACCACAACGACACTCTCTCAGTTGTGCGAGGGGGTCGGGACAGACGAAGAATGGACAATCACAGCTGAGATATTGCGTGCAATGATCAAGAAATCACCTAACACCGCCCTAGGCCCAGACGGCATCCGATATGGTGACCTAATGGAATGGTGATGTCAGATGATGACATGGAAGAACTGGCCAGAGAATTCAACACCAGTATCCAGAGGGGTCAGATCAAAGAGGAATGGTTACACAGCTACTTGCTGCCGCTGCCAAATCCGAACAAAGACCATTCCAAGATAAGCGGCTACAGAATCATTACGATGCAGAACACTGTTGGCAAGCTACTGGAGAAAATTGTAGCACACAGACTTGCTTGTGATTTGGAACAACTCGGCTGCTCCCCGCCCACACTTGGAGGATACAGACGTAATAAAGTGTCATGGCTGAATGCGGCGGTCTTTGCTCAAGATGTTTACGAAGGATTTCAGGTCAGAGAAGATACATGTGCGGACGCCATAGACTTAGAGGACGCATACAATAGAGTATCCTTCAAGCACTTGATGCAAACCCTCCTCAGACTTAAAGTCGCTTAAAAGTCGACAGGGTCGACTTCATTGCACCGGGTTTTATCCCACATGGCTCGGTCTCTTTCCGCAGCGCGGAAAGCGTCGCACAAAGCACGAACTCCGTAGCTTTTAGCGACGACCCACAGGAGTCTCCGAAACATTTAACTCGTAAACCGAAGGACGCGGCCCGGAATCGAACCCACAAACTTCGGAGCACGAGTCAAACGGCTTGACCACTTCGCCACAGAGCCTCCAAATATGTTCAGACTGGAACCGTTCAAGAAACCAGTGGTGCCCACTCTATGACCACGAGCAGCATGACCGATGGAGGTGATGGCAGCTACACAGGCTTTCATATGGCTGGAATCACAGCATTATACCAACGTGTGTGTACTAAGTGACTCAATGAGCATGATTCAGAAGATCGAAGCTGGATCTGTACGTAGACAGTGGACTGAGTCGCTGCGGAAGTCTGTTGTCCGTAAAGTCACCTTCATCTTCGTCCCGGGACATGCGGGAGTCAAGGGAAATGAACGAGGTGATAAACTGGCTGGCTTTGCACCCCCTGTAGATGGCCAGCCCATGGATCGTGCCGATGTTATTAACGCCCTCAAAGATATGGCGAGAACAGAGGACTTTGACGTCAGTGAATCCACATCGCTGTCCAGGTTGACAGACTTGGGAGTAAGAATCGGCACGGCCAGACGCGAGAGGTACATCGGGAAAACGAGGTGCCTCGTCAACCAACACAGAACTGGCACTATTAGCCACCGGACGCTAATGCATATGCTGGGGGGGGGGGGGTTTCTGAGCACCTATGGACCTGTCCGGAATGCAATGAAGATACCCCAACTGATAACTAATAGGAGGATGGATGATAGTAGATTACCAAAGGACATCTTTTTTGGTGAATTACAGATGGGTAAGAGAA
The DNA here is from genome assembly GCA_963921405.1 of Cepaea hortensis. Taxonomy (NCBI): domain Eukaryota; kingdom Metazoa; phylum Mollusca; class Gastropoda; order Stylommatophora; family Helicidae; genus Cepaea; species Cepaea hortensis. The sequence goes on from OY992877.1 coordinate 3,388,953, forward strand.
CTCAGGGTCGGCCTCTACTACGATACAAAGATGTGTGTAAGCGGGACATGATTGATACAGGCATTGATAATGCACATTGGGAGCAAGTCGCCGCTGAACGTGTTGCATGGAGGGCAAACATCAGAAATGGAATAAAGACAAAGGAGACAATTATTGCAGATAAGTCACACACCGAGCGTGTGAGACGTAAGATGGTGCATGATGTTGGAAATTACCACGTGTTCACATGCACCCACTGTGATCGATCATTTACAGCGCGAATTGGCCTTATCAGTCACATTCGCTACCGCCATGGGTAAAAGTTATTATGCCTTTTTAAAGTACAAACTATCGTCTGTCAAGACGGCAAGGTGTCAATGGATAGTTGCTAAGAAAGATGTTCATATATATATATATATATATATATATATATATATATATATATATATATATATATATATATATATATATATATATATATGACGACAGGGAAAAATAGCTTTTCTAAACCGCCAATTTTTACCCGAGGACATCGACCGAAATATATTTAAAAACAATGTGGAAGTTCAAAGACCTGGACTAATAGGCGACCCGGTAAACTGGCGTTAACCCGTCACAGGAAATAAAGTCAGGTTTTCCAGTCAAATGAGGTCAAAATTATCCTATGTTTTGCCCTGAACTGTCAAGAGACAAAGTTAGACACCGGATGTGGTAGGTATATGGGGACGGACACGCCCCGTGACCTGAAACAATATGGCAGAGAGCAATGAACCCAGACTAGGACGTAGCAGGGCTAGATAAACTTATAGATGTTAGTGAATCAAAGTGATGTGGTGAGTTGATTGGAGGGTTCTCAGTGAGATGCAGGGAAGTTAAGGCATTCACGTGACTTTAGGACGCAAAGCGGCGCCAAAATTGTGGGGATATATATGCAAGTAATACAGTCAGTTGAGGGAGTTGAGCAGGAGAGACGAGAGTTGAGCAGCAGGACTCAGGGAGCAGTGGGCTTCTGAACCATTGGGCGGCCCAAAAGAATGAGTTGCAGGGCTTCGGAGATGGTGGTTGTTCAAAATCCTATGCTGTAGAGTACCCGAGGAGACAAGCAGTGTGACTTTAAAGGCGAACGGGTGCACATACCAAAGTTCGTCTGGCGCTCGAGGAGGAGAGGCATTACTAGCGAATCTGTGGATGAAAATCGACCAAGGCAGATACGCCAAAAGGGAGATGAAACACAGATTTGTGGAGCCACAAAGTGGTGGAAAAAGGCTGCTTGAGTTGAAGCACTGCTTGCTACAGGGACAACTCTCAAGTTGCATTGACGGCTAAAGTCGACTAGGACCAGAAACTAGCCAAAGAGTCAAACACGTTTGTTGGAATCATCCAGAAGACTGGAAGAGTCAGACAGGATTGGAAAAGTGACCAGTGGAACCAAAGGCGAACGATCAACTGCCGCGGGCGATCATCTGTTGACCAAAAAGCTACATGTAGTGACCCCTGGCCATGATTGTTGTTTTTAGAGCAAACTTGAGCTCCAGCTCTGGTTAATGTCGTTTTTAGGCCACTCACACCCCCATTCATATACCTGTTTATATCACTGTTTATGCCACTATATCTTTGCTGCTAGGGTTACACTCCCATTCATATACCTGTTTATATCACTGTTTATGCCACTACATCTTTGCTGCTAGGGTTATAGTTCTGTTATTTGTTATATTATGGCTCTTTGCTGTATCTGATCCCAGTCGGCCCATGTGATGTGGGTGTCCTGTGTTTGTACCGAGGGTATCCTTTGACTCAACTGAACATGGTTGAGGTCTCACTATCATTTAGAGACCACCCCCGTGGTCGGTGCCAGGCAGAAGTTATCTCTAACTGTGGGATTTCAGGTTCCCATATCTGTAGGTATCGACTGTCCGTGAGTCCTGGGATGGGATAAGTAGAGAGTCCACACCTGTTGTTACCGTTGTTGTTTGCGTTGAGGCTTCTTTGTAGCCATGTTCTTGTTGGTTTGTGGCGGTGGGTACCCCGGTCATGTTCATAGCGATGTTATGCAGCAGTGAGTGATATCCACTGTGGGAACATAGGTTCCCATATCTGTAGGCATCAGTTGCGTGACATGTCAGGATGTCTGTTTGTCCCTGAATCGTGCAGTTCTGTCAATAAAGGCCAAATTTTGTTGTTCTTAATTTGTTTTGATTAGTTTATAGTTTGTTGTTCAAACTAATCGATCCTGTTAGTAGTATGTCAGGAGGTAACTACTTAGCATTTGGGGGACATCGAGGGGGGCCGGAAGTCGTATTTCCCTATATGAATGTTATACCTCCCACACTGGCCCCCTGTGAAAACGGCCCGCAAATGACCCAGATATTTGAACTTGGCCGTTATTTTTCTTGGGTGACTACTTCCGGTTATCGTGATGACTACTTCCGACTGACTTCCGGTTGCGGGGCGGCGGGGCGGGGCAGCGGTGGTGGCGGCGGCGACACGAATCGATCCGACGGGGTCCGGCCCGATCGGGTGTGCACCTCGGTCCGACGCGATCCGACCGGTCGGGTGTGGGGGCACCGCGGTGGTGGTCACGTGGTGTAATCGAACCCCAGTCAACCCCCTTCGATGAGGAGATAGAAGTCAGTATGACAGAAATTGATTTATTCCATCTCTCGAGCGCTAACCCGAGAATCCCTTTTTGGATTGCATGAATAAACTTTTGTACGCTTCAGCAGAAGTCCCGACCCCATGTATATCCTTTACGCGTTTGGTGAAAATCTGGTTTAGAAAATATACTATCCACCCAACCAATTTTATTAACAATTAAACCTAAAAACTTAATTAAACCCTCTAAATTCTTGTATGTATATTGGACCATATTAATTTCAATATAAAACTCTAATCCCCATTTAAAATAAGTCATAAGTTCCCGAGATAATCATTATAATATGTAATGAAACCCCTACAAATAACGGCCCTTGATAAACAGAATTATCGCCCCTGTGCCATAAAAAATACAACAGGTAAAGGTCAAACATGTGATTTACTGTCTAGTGATAAAAAGTCTAGTTTCTATCAGGGAGTCTTAAAATATACCAAGCGGCCCTGTGTATTTCATTTTATTCTCTTTATCTGCTTATTTTCTTTATTTCATTACCTCTCCCTCTCTCCCTCTCCCTCTCTCCCTCTCTCTCTCTCTCTCTCTCTCTCTCTCTCTCTCTCTAGCTATCGGTGGACCTCGCACACACCTCAGTAACTTTAGACCCGCTGTGGCCGACATCGACAGCGACGCTACCGTGCTCGGTCATCCATGAGTAAACACTGAAAACATGTTTGAACATGCTATGGCTGCATTCTACAGCGTGGTGTCGTAGTAAAATTACCATGTCAGCAGTTGTCTATCTAGCTATAACCACCGTAAACCAGCCTAAACTGGTTATTGCTATAGCCATAATCACGTGACTTGGTGCTATAAAACAGCCAGACGCCATGGCTTAAGTCTCATTCTATGGCTGACCACTGAAAGGAAGCCTCTTCGAGCCGCTTACAGCCCACCGGAAAAGACAGAAGCATCATACACAACGCATAGCCCGCCTGCTAGAGAGAATCTTCCTACAGAACGAACAAACCGCGCCGGAGAGACAGAAGAGGGTGAGTATCATAATTATTAATGTGTCCCAACCGCCATGCTGCCATTCGACTCGGGCACCATATATCCTACGTCATCAACCCATCTTCTTATATGGCTTACCCGCTGCTTCACTATACATAAATCTTTTCTTATGTTTACCTAAATTATAAAACGGCTTCCTATATTTTCAGAACCGTTGTTTTTTCTGTGTACAACTGACCAAACCCGATGTTAAGTACTGATAAAACACACGCCGCAGGTAGCCTCTCGCCGCGCATCACTGAGCACCCCTTATTCGCCTTTAGAAATCTACATTTCTCTACCCGTGCTCGCTCCGCGGGCGGGTAATTAGATACCGCCGCGGCGGTCAAGCGAGGAAGTCAAACGAGGAATGTTTGCAAACATGGCACGAAGCGTATTTAAACTTTAGAAAGATCATAGTATTATACGCTTGTTTTTGACACTGTTTTGCTGTTTGTTTACTGTGTATGATACATTGAGACATAAATACTATGAAGTTAAAACCACTGTGTACTGGCGCAAAGTTAGCGTATTTACACATGTGACCAGCTCATTTCTTTCTATTCACTATCAAGTGCCAGGCCGACTAACCCACGCAGGCGTTCATGACTTTCTGTAGCGTCGGAAACGCCTTATAATAAGCGGTATCTATTCGGTTGAACGAATGGTGTGTATGGCTTAACGGTAATATTCCTACATAGCTGAATGCCTGACCACTCATCATCATCATGTACCAGGCCGACTAACCCACGCAGGCGATCATGACTTTCTGTAGCATCGGAAACGCCTTATAATAAGCGGTATCAATTCGGTTGAACGACTGATGTGTATGCCCTAACGGTAGTAATCCTACATAGCTGAATGCCTGACCACACATCATCATCATGTACCAGGCCGACCAGCGCACGCAGGCGATCATGACTTTCTGTAGCAGCGGAAATGCCTTATAATAAGCGGTATCAATTCAGTTGAACGAATGGTGCGTATGCCCTAATGGTAGTAATCCTACATAACTGAATGCCTGACCACACATCATCATCATGTGCCAGCCCGAGTAGCTCAGGCAGGCGATCATGACTTTCTATAGCAGCGGAAATGCCTTATAATAAGCGGTATCAATTCAGTTGAACGAATGGTGTGTATGTCTTAACGGTAGTAATCCTACGTAGCTGAATGTCTGACCACTCATCATCAACATGTGCCAGCCCGACTAGCTCAGGCAGGTGATCATGACTTTCTGTAGCAGCGGAAACCCATCATTCTTTCTATGTTTGTAAATTCTTGGTAAGATTGTCAGTGGTTCTGAATGATCAAACATTCGTGTCAGACGCCCTGATACCACAGCGATCGTTGATGTGCCTTATGGTTTTGTGTCTAATAGCTCTGCCCTTTATAGTGATGTATTTGTAAGCACTCATCATTGTAGGCTCACATGTCTCTTTTGCTTGTTATTACAGCTTGAAGCTGCTAAACTTGAAGGAAAGTAAAAGCGAACACGTCGAAGACAACCCCAGAAAAACCAAAGGAAAGGACTGTCATAAGGTAAAGATCTATCACTGTATCATCATCATCATTCACCATCATCATCATATTGGTGTCTGCCACTGGTGTAAAGCGGGGTCTGAAAACCATCATCCTCTCTTGTGGTGGTGTGCTGGTGTGTGTGTGTGTGTCTGTGTGTGTGTGAGAGAGAGAGAGAGCGGGATCGGGAGAGAGAGAGGGAGGAAGAGAGCGGAGCAGAGAGACAGAAGGGCGAGGAAGAGAGTGGCGTAGATAGACAGAGAGGGCGCGGAATAGATCAGGCGGCCTACTACCAACTCGATCGCTAGTGGCTGCCTTATTGTTTTGTGTATAATAGCTATGCCCTTTATAGTGATGTATTTGTAAGCACTCATCATTGTAGGCTCACAAGTCTCTTTTGCTTGTTATTACAGATTGAAGCTGCTAAACTTGAAGGGTAGTAAAAGCGACCGCGTCGAAGACAACCCCAGAAAAACCAAAGGAAAGTACTGCTCATACGGTAAAAAATCTATCACTGTATCTTTATCATCATTCACTATCATCCTAATATTGGCGTCCACCCCTGGTGTAAAGCGGAGACATGAAAACCATCATCCTCTCTTGTGGTGGTGTGCTGGTGTGTGTGTGTGTGTGTGTGTGTGTGTGTTGCCTCCTTTACTATCTTGCTATCTGACTAGTGCTTCTGTGTCCTACCGCCCATGATTTGTGTATGTCAGACATAAAAATGTATCATATTCTGTGTAATTTACAATATATGTGCTATATGGCTGCTATAATTCCTTCTACAGATTTACACAGGCTACAACAGACAAAAGAGGTGGTCAACTGAGAACTACTTAAAACGAAAAGTCAATCATACGAGGTATGTATGCTGTCTTTTTCTCACTGTTCTGTGTTATGGAACATAAGTTGTATAGCGGGCGCTAACTAACTAAGAAATCTGGTGCCACCACTGCCGGCTGTTACAGTCTTAGATCTCTAGGGGATCTGAACTCGGGCTCACACAGGCAACAAACTCCGTTAGATACAACATAGCAACATTTATTTATATAATATATACAGTGCGCTGGCGAAGTGGGTTTTGACAAGCCCGCACTTGACAAGTTGCGTATCACAGAGGTTTTACATCACACATGATTATAACAAACAATTCTAAGCAACTATCTAGCATATGTCTACGACCCCTAAATACACATGGGTCTGAACTATCAAGTCCCTCTAAGGTAAGCCCTGTTGCTTCTCCGATGTCCAGTCTGTCTCTGCCCTTTCACACGTGTCGCAATCCGACACGGGTGGTAACTCTATCCTAGTTTCTCGTGGACCCCGTAATCGGCGGGCCACATCAGTGTCCACGGGACAGTGGACCCACTGACCAGTCTTTCGAGAAGGCTCTGGATTCTTCAAGCCTTCGAGTGACTCACTTCTTTCCCTTGAGCGGGAGTTTTAGCCCCTTCGCCACTATCTCTTACTTTATGTTGGTTACCGCCCCTATGTGAGGCTGTGACAGGAGTCCCCCTCTTCCCCCTGATTTGATGGGTTATTATAAAGTAATTAGTTTTGTACTAATTCTGTCACAGAATCACATAAAGTCGGAGTTTGTAGTTTGGTGGATAGTAACTTGGCAATCTACATATCTGCATCAACACTCGTGTATTCTCCCATACACCACTTCACGATGATTTGCTGAAGAGGTCTCTCTCTTCTGTGTCCTTAAAAATGCTTATCTGACCGAAGTTACGTGACGTTTCCTAGTTGTTTTTACAACCCGTCCTTCTCAAGTATCCCACTGATATCAAGATAATTAAACTCTGTGTAAGAGAGTATTAACAAGACAAAAGTCTTGGCTAATTAAGTGCACCTGCAAATCTTGTCCTGTGTGCGTATTTCAATACACTTTTACTTTCGTATGTTGTATAATGCTGAATATGTAGTTACGATGTTGTTTTATCCCCTCTGACTACCTGTGTCCCTGTTGGCTTGTTAGTGTATTGACTAATATGTTGCTGCTTCTAATAAAGTGACTGTATTTTAATTGTTAGTGTTCAGTTTTTAGTTTTGTATAAAGTGTGTGCTGAATGTGTGGTTTACCTCCAAGCGTCACGAGTTGGGATATCCTTTGTCATGAATTACCCCAATGTGTGTAATGCATGATCGCGCATTCCAAGCAGTGGCGCTTAGATGTAGTGTCTTAAATACTAAACATGTATCAACAATTTAGACAGGTAATACATTTTACATGAAAGACGCAGACAAATTAAAATAAATACGTTTTGCGTACAATTTGTCCGCTCAGTATATCGCTCTCTCATTTAATTCATTCACCCTGTCATTCACACATCTTTCACACAAAATAGTATTTAGTTAAAATATCTAAATTAAGTTGAGGTACGTATTACTGCCCTTAGAAAAATGGATTAGGCGATATGTTCCCTTTAAGATAATAAGTACTTTTTGTACGAGTACTCAAAAAAATGGTTCATAACTTAAATAGAGAAAATTGCATAGGAAGAATATTTCGCCTATGAGTGGAAATACCTGTAATATTATGGTAGAAAATATACAAGTTATATGTTGACATATTTTATATACATAATTCAACACAAGTATAATACATATTAAATAATACTAAATTAATTAACTAACTAACTAAATCCAACGACGATGTGTGCGTTGTCCTCCTGTTGTTCGCGTGTTATGCCATGAATGTTAACGGATAATATGGCTGTCTCTTGAATGTTGTAATCGACGTAGTTCTATTCCGGCTGTTTGCACAGTTTCTTAGCAACAGCACGTATGCAATGTTCTTAATGTCGAGTATACAGTATTCTTAATGCTTCCATGATCACTGTCAGTTCACTGGTTGAAATCATTTCACAGATATCTATCGCTCGGATTGTTTCTAGAGCTTTGGTAATTGGTCGTATAGAGTTCTCAAAGTTTCACGTTCGTAGGTGTTATACGTAACCTATTCACTGGGGTGTTATTACTTCTAAATGAAAGTTCTCTAGCAGGTGTAGAGGTACACTGTTCTATGCCACAGAATAAAAATATCACAGCTTCTTGTATGGCGAATTATTAATGTGCCTAATGTTATTCTGCTGGCGCATTCGTTTGTCGCGATAAAATATCAGCAATAATGTTGTCAGTGCCTCTGATATGGCGGATTTCGAAGTCGAAATCTTGAAGAAGAAGACACCATCTTTGTAAACGATGGTTTTTAGGAACACCTTGCTTAAGTACCAACAATGGCGAGTTATCGGTTAGCACAACAAAATGGGAACCTAAGAGGAACTTAGATAATTGGCGCATACAAAATAGTAGACTTAATGCCTCCAATTCCACCGTGGAGTAATGGATTTCTGCCTTGTTCAGCTTCCGGCTTACGTAGACTATTGAATGTCTCACTCCTTGCAGTTCTTGCATAAGGCATCCTCCAATTGCGATAGCACTCGAATCTGTGGTCAAAATAAAGGGTATATCTATGTTTGGTAATGTTAATACTGGTGGGTTAGAAAAAATGGATTTAAATCTGCACATTGCATCCTCTAAGCGGGTACTTTTACAAAATTTTTCGGGATGATCTTTTGTCAACAGATTAGAAAAAACTGATGTGAGTTCTGCCCAGTTCGGTATAAACTTGGCATAATAGTTTATGAGACCTAATAAACTTCTAACTTGTTTCTTTGTAGTTGGAACTTCTAGGTTGAGAATTTTCGATACAATTTTATCATCTGTCAACAGTTTGCCTTCGGAAATCCTATGACCAAGGAAGTCTATCTGTTTATAGCCTATTTCAACCTTGGAAGGTTTGATAGTAAGTCCAAAAAGAAAGATTTGGTTAAAGACTTGTTGGAGTGTAAGTAAGTGAGAAGTCATGTTAGAGGAATGAATGCATATATCATCAATATAAGATTGCACGTCCTTAATGCCGTGCAATAACAATCTAGTTAACCTGACAAATGTGGCGGGAGCGTTTTTGAGACCAAATGGAAGATATCTCCATTCGTACAACCCAAGAGGTGTGGCGAATGCTGTTATATGTCTTGATGAAGGGTGTAGTGGTACTTGCCAGTAACCTTTCGCTAAATCAAGCTTAGAAAATAAGGATGATTGAGACATATTCAAAATGAGGTCTTCACAGCTGTTCATTGGCTCCGCATCTGTTGTGGTTATCGTATTTAACCTTCTATAATCGATGCACAAACGAATCGTTTGGTCCTTCTTTTTCACCAGGACAATTGGCGAAGAATACTGGGACATAGATTTCTGTATTATTTTATTTTTCTCTAAATCCAAAATTTCTTTGTCTAAATTTGCTCTATAATGCAAAGGAATAGAATATGGTCTACATTTGATCGGTGTCAGATCTGTCAACACAATTGAATGTGTTATTTTATCAGTCCGTCCAGGTTTGTTTGAGAAGATAGTTTTATAGCCGTTAAGGAGAGACAAAATGTCTTGTCGCTGCTGTTGTGTCAAAGTGTCAGAGATTTGTATGTCCTTCATACTACTGTCGTCATTCATAATTGGTACTGGAATTTCCGTATTGTCTACGTCCGTCTGATTTATTACTGATGCTACTGTTTGTAAATTGTCTTCAATGTCATCGTCGTCGTCGTAGAGACTAATAGTTGTCAATGTGTCGTCAAATTGGTCGTCGTTGTCGTCATCCCATATTGTCGGTACTGTAAATATGTTTTCGTCGTCTTCGTTGTCGCAAGAATGAGTCGTTGACGATGCTTCGTTTGTCGAGGTGTCATTCAGTTGGGTAATTGTCGTTTCGTTTCTGTTATCTGTCATCTGCGTCTGCTTATTCGTGTTACTGTCATTTCTAGAATAGTATGGTTTTAACATATTTACATGGAATATTTTCAACTTTCCATTCAAAGAAATTTCGTAGTCAACTTCCGAAATTCTTCTCACAACTTTAAATGGTCCCTGCCAAGAGGTTGATAGTAAATCTCTCTTGTCAGGTAGCAATAGTAAAATATTCTGATCTGGTTGTAATACAATCGTTTTTGCACCTTTGTTGGCGTACTGCCTGTACCTAAAACCTTTCTCCTGTAATGATGTTCTGGCCAGTATACAGGATCAAATGATTTTGTTTCTGGTGTCAGTGACTAAATCATAGGTGGAAATTGGTAATTGGGTATTTACAGGTTGTGATATTATATCTTTGTACATAGTGAGAGGTCCTCTTGGGTTCGCTCCATATATCAATTCGAAAGGAAAGAACCCTGTGCTTGATTGTGGGACTTCTCTATATGCGAACAGCACCGTTGGGAGAAGTATATCCCAATCGGCTGGATTTTCAGCTGTCACTTTGGATAACATATGTTTCAGGTCCCCATTTAGTTTTTCGCAAATTCCATTCGCGGCCGGTCGATAGGGACTGGTGAAACATTGTTTTATGCCTAGTAACTTAGTTACCGATTGGGTGGCATTAGATATGAACTGTGTTCCCCTATCTGAAATTATCTTCTCCGGGAAGCCAAAACGGGAGAATATCTGTAAAAATACGTCCGTCACATCCTTAGAGGAGATAGATTTTAATGGAATCATTTCTGGCCATCTCGAACATAGATCAATAAGTGTAAAAATATATCTATTTCCTTTGTTTGAGATGTGGTTCAAAGGACCTACTAAATCAACTGCCACGATTTGAAATGGCCTCGAGGCAGTTGTGGTTGATTGAATTTCTGCCGTAGGGTTTTTTCCCTTTTTAACCAGTTTCTGACATGTATCACATGATCTACAATAGGTTTTTATGTCTTGGCAAAATTTAGGCCAATAAAATTGGGTCAGGACTCTGGCTCTAGTCTTTTCGTAACCCATATGACCTCCGAAAGGTGAGTCATGGGCTATATTTAGTACTTTTTCACGATGTGATTGAGGTAGAACTACTTGCTGTATCGTGGTCTGATCTCTGGTATATAATCTAGTTAGAACATTGTTCTTTATTCTAAATGTCCATGAAGCATTTTTAGTCAATTTTGGTTTAAGTCCTACTAACCGAAAATATTGGGAAAGTGTAGGATCTGCTTTCTGTTCTTCTCCAAAATTAGTGGCGATAGTGTTAGGTAATATGATTTCTAGCGACTCCTGAAGTTGGTCGGTGTGGGTTTTGTGTGTTGTCTGTCGTGTTATTGCATTAGTCTGTTGTGTGTGTTGTTGCACATCTACAGGCTTGGTAATTTGTGGATCGATGGCATCCTCAGTTCGAGGTTTTAAGTTGGTGGTATCACTGACAGATTCAACCGCCCCTGCATTATGCACCTCGGTGAATTCATTTTGAATTACGTCATTGGTTGTCTCCCTTGTGCTTTTGGCAGTTTGAGACAAGCACGCATGGTGTTTCCCTTTAGAATCGCTGTTTGGGTTCTGGCTACAGTTTTTCTGCTCCCAATCTCTGATTTCCTTTTCAGAGCAAGATCTTATGTTGGGCAGATTCCCAAGGATAATCTCAGCGACAGGATTTTCTAGTACTGCGCACAATACTAGTCCTGATATAAACGGTGTGCGAATTTCGACAAGTGCTAGGGGGTATCTTTCGATCGTGCCTGCGAATGTGCGACAAGTTACGTATTTGTGTGTGTAGTCTTTGTCGTTCACTAATGTTTTCTTAATTCCACAAAGAGTTGCGCCGGAATCGCGTATTAATGTGCACTTTTTGTTATTTACAAAACCTGTTGTGAAATTTAATTTGCCTGTTGATGATAAGGCTGCGTTGGCCATTTCGTTAGAAACTGGGATTGTGTGGCCGCATAACAACGTTGTATCCAGCTGAAATTTTCTACAGGTGTTACATTTGTTATCTGTAATGGTGTCAATGATTTGCACTGCATTCCCTAGCTCACTCAAACTTTCATTCTGGTTGTCACATTCGTTCAGTTGTTCAATCTCTTCCTCTGAGGAAGTGTCAATTAGTACGGCATTGGCCTGCTTCATTATCTTTCGCCCTTCACAAAATCGTGAATAATGTCCATAGCTGGCACAAAAATAGCATTTGACCGCTCTCTGATACGCATTTCTCTTGTTCTTTTGTTTCTCCACTATCATTTGGAGATGATGCGGATGATTCGGTGATTTGTCACACATCGCGTACTCTTCGTGTGTCAGATGACAATACTGGCACTTGACTGGTTTCGTGAACTTCGAGCGTTGTTTGAACTTATTTTCAGTTGGTTTTGAGTATCTAGTGTTTGTAACTGCCGCTGTTTCATTTTGGCTCATGTTTAACTGGAAAATATCGCGGTTCGCTGTAAAAAAAAAATGCGCTCCCCTTGGCTTCTACCTCTTGGATAGTTTTACAATCCATTTGTTTCAAAAATTTAGAAAAAGGTGTTGGAATTGTATTAATAATTTTGTCAATTATAATGAGTTCTTTCAGTTTGTCATGGTTGTTATTTGTTTTTGCTGAGGTTATCCACTTTGTACATATATCCTGAACTGTAGACACGTAGTCTATGAAGGTTTGATTAGGTTGTGGGGCTAATTTTGCGAACTGTTGTTGATAGCCTGCTGTATCTAGTGAGAAATGTTGAAGTATTCTTTGCTTTAAATAATCATAATCTTCAGCCTGCAGTTCCATTTTCTTTTCTTCAGCCTGCAATTCCATTTTCTTTTCTTCAGCTTGCAGTTGCATTTTCTTTTCTTCTCGTTCTATTGCTCTTTCCTCTCGTGCCATATTTTCTGAATGCGTCTTTTGTGCCCATTCTGACAGTTTCTCCTCTTTATATCCTAATCTAATACCTAACTCAATACATTGTTCTAAAGTTGACATTTTGTCTTTTAGTTGTTATTAACTTTACTGAAATTAAATCCCTTAGAAAATAGTTGGGAAATACAAAATTTAGTTATTTCCCTTAATGTTTACATGAGCAAATACACCTGAAATGTTTTGTTGGTTATGAGGTTATGAATATACATACAAATCAATGCAAAGTAACAATGTTACAGGAATGGATGATGGTAAGTACCGCTTAGGGTTGCAATGAGCATGATATGAAACTCATCTTATTTTCCCTGAACTTGCGAATGTAGTCTTCTTCTCTCGCCACTGTTGGAGGATAGGATACGTACACCCGATAATTCGCGGAACAATCTGCTGTTGGAATCAAAAAAAAATTAGTAACAGTCACGTAAATGTCACAGTCATGTCAAATTTCATAATATTAACATCATTTGAAATGTATCTGAAGAGGGACTAATACTAGTTCATTACTAGATAGCTGCAGAGTTTTTTTAAACTTAGTTAGTTAGTTATCAGTTGGGGTATCTTCGTTGCACTCCGGACATGTCCATAGGTGCTCAGATCCTCCCCCCAGCATATGCATCAGCGTCCGGTGGCTAATAGTGCCAGTTCTGTGTTGGTTGACGAGGCGCTTTGTTTTCCCGATGTACCTCTCGCGTCTGGCTGTGCCGATTCTTACTCCCTGGTCTTTCATCCTGGAAAGCGATGTGGAATCACTGGCGTCAAAATCCTCTGTTCTCGCCATATCTTTAAGGGCGTTAATAACATCGGCACGATCCATGGGCTGGCCATCTACAGGGGGTGCAGAGCCAGCTAATTTATCAGCTCGTTCATTTCCCTCGACTCCCGCATGTCCCGGGACGAAGATGAAGGTGACTTTGCGGACAACAGACTTCCGCAGCGACTCAGTCCACTGTCTACGTACAGATCCAGCTTCGACCTTCTGAATCATGCTCATTGAATCACTTAGTACACACACGTTGGTATAATGCTGTGATTCCAGCCATATGAAAGCCTGTGTAACTGCCATCACCTCCATCGTCATGCTGCTCGTGGTCATGGAGTGGGCACCACTGGATTCTTGAACGGTTCGGCCCGCTGGGCGGGCTGTAAATGCCCACGCACTTCTCTGCTGCTTTACAACAGATCCATCTGTATAGATGAGCACTTCGGGGCTATCTGAGTGATCATAGATGAGCGCGTTAACCTCTGCATTGACAGCGGCAGGGTTCTGCTCTTTAAACTACTTTTTAAACTTGTTCTGTATTAAACTTGATATAATTTAACTTTTTTTTTTTTTTACTTGGCCACCAAGAGCTGCCTGAACGTAAAGCTTGTGCCAAAACCGGCGATTGCCCCCAAATAGACTGTTACAGTCTTAGATCTCTAGGGGATCTGAACTCGGGCTCACACAGGCAACAAACTCCGTTAGATACAACATAGCAACATTTATTTATATAATATATACAGTGCGCTGGCGAAGTGGGTTTTGACAAGCCCGCACTTGACAAGTTGCGTATCACAGAGGTTTTACATCACACATGATTATAACAAACAATTCTAAGCAACTATCTAGCATATGTCTACGACCCCTAAATACACATGGGTCTGAACTATCAAGTCCCCCTAAGGTAAGCCCTGTCTTACCTAAGTGAGAAATCGGGGAGCAACTACATTGAAGTCATATGTTATTATGTTATGTTATAAAGACTCTTGCAGCAAAAAACCTACAAGCACTTGGAATCAACAACTGGCAAGAGAAGGTCCACCAGAGAGACGAATGGAGACGGATTGTATTTGCAGCAAAGAACTTCAATGGCTCGGAACGCTGAAGAAGAAGAAGAAGCAGCAAAAAAGTACGAAATACACCTTCATTAATAGTATTACATGTCATGTGACATTCAAAATTGGTGTTTTTTAGTTAAATAATTTTATATAATCAATATAGTAGATGTAACCTGTTTGTTAAACATCTTTTCTCCACAGCTTTTTGACATCCCACACATATACTACTCTTTGCTCTACTATGGCCTCTATTAAGAAATATGTCTTTCTCTGCTCTATCTGTGGTAAGAACTTTAAAGAAAACAGCAAGCTGACACGCCACATTGACACAGTACACACCACCCAAACTCACACATGCCACATCTGTGGTAACTTATACATTAGGAAAGATGGACTACAGCACCACATGAAAACACATCAGCAGACATCTTCATTGGATACTACAGCAGAAACTACACCATCAATCACTATAGCATCTACATCAACAACGGATACATCATCACGTAAAAGAAAAGCACCAGCAGGCACGCAATCAACTAAAAAAAACAGAAACTTAATCACGTGGAAGCAGAGGAAACCGTCATAGTTGACAAAGTAGATGAGGAACTAAAGACTGTAGACATCATCACCGACCCTAACGTGCAGCAGAAATATAGAGACGTCTGGCCCTATCTTAAGACACATCAGACTATCCACAAATACGTATCGACCTACAATTTTTTTCATCGACCAAACTCAATACAACCAATTGACTGGACCGAGACTTTAAAACCAATATTTACTAGTCAGACATGCAGATTTAAGATAAATTATTCACATCACATGATCTTGCGTCATAAGGAGACAGGAGAACTTAGATTTTTTCATTCTTCATCGAACAATGCATGCCAACTCGATATCCCCCATCTAGTTAACCACGAAAAAGTCTTTGACGCTTTTATAGAAATAGTTCAGGACAGTGACATGTTTAACTACGCCCTACACAACACTGCATTGCATTGGCACCTTGCCGTCTTGACAGACGATAGTTTGTGCTTTAAAAAGGCATAATAACTTTGATTCCGAGACCAGTTAAGACCAGGGATGGAGTTATTGCCTCTCCATAGCACAAAGCCTGGGCTAAAATATAGAGATCATGTGTTGCCCATGTAGCATGATCCCTCTCTCGGCCTGCCTAGTTCACTCCAGAGGAAAGGTAACACCCCTACATCTGGAACAAGACAAGCTGAAGAAGCTGCCGGATCAGCAAAGCAATGCTCTAACTGTCCGCCTGTCGGAGCTTCTATCCTAGACCAGCCGCCAACCAAGGCTTAGGGCCTGGTCTGCCCTGCCATGACAATTTTGTCTTTAGCTTGCATTTCCTCGCACCAGGGTAAGGCTTGTACCCTCCCAATTGCGTTCTTCCGCCCGAAGCCGTTGGCACAATGTGGGGTGTCGGGTTTGGTAAGCGCCGCCCAACGTTCGGCGCTAACAGAAAGCAGGTAGTACCATCTACTGTTATACAGTAGCTCAGTCATATCTGACTAAGACCTGACTAAAAACTTCTACACCTACACAACAGACTTGACACTAAGTACCTGGTAGAGACAATCCCCGCTACTAGTTTTTATGTGTATCACATAAATGAGCATCCAATAGGTTGTTGCTTAGAAGATTTACCGACCCACATAAGACACAATTATGGTATCAATACTTTACAGCGTGACTCACACAACAAGCCATACACTGACATGTTATGTATCTTTCGATGTCTGGCGGTATTCAATGGAAAACCCGTGACAGATCTTAGGAAACATACAAAGCAATTAGCAAACCAGTGGCAGAAGTATCAAAAGTTAGAGTCGCTAGACAACTTCACTGGAGTTAGACTTATTGACATACCGACAATAGAAATCTGTTTTGGGGTAAATGTAGATATCTTTGAATTCAATGAGACCCAGGCCTTGGTCCCCAAACTTCGCAGTAGTGGGAAACATCCTAAGACTATGAGGGTATTACTGTACAAGGACCATTTCATGTATATTAATAATCTTGATAGAGTAGCCAAGTCATTCGGGTGTAGTGAGTGTGGGAAATTATGGAGTGGGTTCTGGGAGATGGATAATCATTCTCGGACCTGTAATGGGGGGGGGGGGGGAACTGTTAACAGTTATAAAGGAGGTGTATACTCCGTGACAGAGACTGTGTGGGAAGCCATAAGCCAATTGAGGGTCGAGGTAGATACAGACTACGTCTACCCCTATAGAGCGGCCTATGATTATGAGGCGTACTTTGTAAAAAGTAATTTGCCAGGGGAAACCAAGTCCACGAAATTTATAGGAAAACATGTTCCCCTTAGTTGGTCGATCGCCTCTAATGTTCCTGGTTTCACGGACCCTGTCTGCCACATCACAGCGGGTGATCCTCAGGACTTGGTGAGACAGATGGTTGAGTATCTGACTCAAATCGCTGATGCAGCGTATACCGAATTACGAAAAGAGCATGATTTGGTGTATACAGCCTTAGAGGCTATAAACGACCACAAGCTAGTGGCTAGGTTAGACGAGTACCTTCGCGAAATGGCGGTGCTAGGGTTCAACTCAGGTCGGTATGACATTAACTTAGTGAAGCCTTATCTTATAGAGTCCTTCATTTCTGCCACTAATGACCCTTTTAACTATGTAGTGAAAAGGAGCAATAATTTAATGGCCATTTCCACTAAAAATCTTAGATTCCTAGACATTGTAAACTACTTAGCCCCGGGATTCAGTTATTCCAAATATTTAGAGGCGTATGACATCAAAGAGACGAAAGGGGTGTTTTGCTACGAGTATATAACATCCTTGGATAGACTAGCGGAGACTCGCTTGCCTCCACACGAGGCATTTCATTCGCAGCTGAAAAACTCCAATATTTCAGTTGCCGAATACGAGGAATGCCAACGAGTATGGAGCGAGAACCATATGACCACACTGGCAGACTTTTTGCGCTGGTACAATAATAAGGACGTGAAGCCTTTTATTGACGCATTAGACAAACAAGTTGGATTTTACAAAGGGTTAGGTGTAGATATTTTCAAGGATGCTATTTCTGTCCCCGGTGTGACCCTTAGGTATTTGTTTAAAACTATACCTAAAAACAATTACTTTACCCTGTGCTCCAATAAGGAGAGTGAGCTGCACACGAAAATTAGACAAAATATTGTAGGGGGCCCCTCGATCATATATCATAGGTATCATGAGGTAGGTAAGACTAGGATTCGAGGGGTTAAGCCAGTTGAGAGTGTGAAAAGGTACGATGCCAATGCTCTATACCTGTGGGCTTTGACAGAGAACATGCATACGGGTTTTCCTGTGATACGTAATGCAGAAGATGGGTTCAAGCCCCATAAAACCAGAGTTTATATCGTCCAGTGCAGAGAGTGGTTGGCCTGGCTAGAACATTCTCTAGGCGTAGAATTAAAATCCCAGTTTAAAGGGCGGGAGATGTCCCTAGGAGAAAGACACATCAGAGTTGATGGGTGGGACAAAGAGGATCGAACCGTCTATCAGTTTCACGGATGCTTATTCCACGGGCATGAAAACTGTGTGTTTACCCGTGGTCATGATGTTAACCCGGTGAGTCAGAAACCCTTGGCTGAACTGTATGCCAACACGCTTGAAATTCGCAAGTATCTGGAAGAAGAGGTTAACGTTACGGTCGTGGAGATGTGGGAATGTGAGTGGCAGAGTCTCAAAAAGACTAATAGCGCCATTAAGAGCTTTGTGAAAACCACATTCCCATATGTCGCACCCTGGCATCGTTATGAGGCCATTGACCACGAAAAGATTATAAAAGCTGTGAAAAACGAGACCTTGTTTTTTGGGTGACAAAATAGAGTGTGACATCCACGTACCAGACGAGTATAAAGAGCTATTTTCAGAGATGACGCCGATCTTTAAAAACATTGATGTGTCTAGAGCCGACATTGGAGAACTCATGAAAAAGTATGCCGAGACCCATAAGCTGTTGAACGGCTCACATCGGACTCTAATAGGTAGCTATGTGGGATAAAAGATCCTATTGGCCACACCATTGTTAAAATGGTATCTGACACATGGTTTAGAGGTCACTAAAATATACCAGATCATCGAGTACAAACCTCAGAAGTGTTTTGAAAGGTTTGGAAAAGAGGTGTCTGATTCCAGACGTAAGGGTGACCTATTCCCGGCCTACACTATAAAGGCCGAGACAATGAAACTATTGGGAAACGCAGCCTATGGCAAAACGTTAACCAACAAGGCCAAGCACACCAATGTTTCATATTGTCGCGGGGCTGGTACGTCAAAGTTGGTGAATCAACCTCTGTTTAAGAAGATGACCATGTTGTCAGATGATGTGTTTGAGGTCGAGTCTCTAAAAAAGACCACCTTATGGGATCTACCCCATCAAATAGGTTTCTTTGTGTACCAGTACGCGAAGCTGCGGTTGCTAGAATTGTATTATGATTTTTTAGATAGGTTTATAGCTAGGGCGGATTTTCAATTGTGTGAGATGGACACAGATAGTTTATATTTAGCTCTTAGCACACCGACCCTAGCACAGGCCGTCAGACCGGCGCTTCAGGAAGAATTTTATAGAGTGTATAGCTCCTGGTTCCCGGCTGAGGTCTGTGATAGCCATCAACGGGATTTTATTAGGAGTAGAGGTGTTGTACCAGTCTGTGACGCGTGTAAGGCTAAGTGAGTCTTCGGGTTATTTAAGTTAGAATATGAGAGAAAGGGGATGGTGTCCTTATGCAGCAAGACTTATCACTGCTTTGGAGACTATACCAAGACCAGCACGAAAGGGCTGACAAAACAACACAACACGCATCTAGACAGAGACGTCTTTCTAAATGTCCTTGACACCCAGACAGCGACTGGAGAGACAAATATAGGGTTTAAGACACAGGCTTCCTCTGTGTACACGTATCATCAACACAGAGAGGCTTTGTCATACTTCTACATCAAAAGAAAAGTATACGCAGACAATTATTCCACATCACCCCTAGCTATATAAGTGTAAATATGTAAATACGCCTTTTCCTATTCCGCTACCTTTTTCTACTTCTGTTCTATTATGATTGTGTAATGTGAAAATAAAAGACTCAATGTGTATGTGCTTTCCTTGTGACTATATAATTGAAAAAATAAAAATAAAATACTGTCCTCGCTAAGTAAAGTCACATGTTTTCATCGAGTGCTATTGAAAATTATTGAATATTATGCCAACGAAAATGTTCAATGGAAAAATAAAAGTTATGAAACGAAAAATATTTGTTTTTGTTGGTTTATTCAGTGGATTGCTTGACATGTTTTTCCTTGTTTATTCTTGTTTATTCGTGTTGTCATTTTGCTGGTTGTCGCGTTGTCGTCTTTCATGGTATGCGAGGATGTTTCTTCATGTTCATTGTAGCTGTGGAATGAAAAAACAAAATGATCTGCCAGAGGCAGCACAGAAAACACCACATAGAAACAAACCAAGATAACGCAAATTTTCTTTTTTCTTCATGTTTATTTTCACTATACACATATTGTTTATTCACATAATTGGCTCATGTGAGATGTCATCTGAATTTGGTAGACACACATCTGACTGGCTGATACACATCTGGGTTTGGTCACACATCTGAGGTACATCAAACATCTGGGGTTGATCACACGTCTGCTTGGGTAGAGTCTTTTGACTTGGGTATCTTCGCTTAGTGCCCCTTTTGACCTGGACTTTCTTTCTTCGGTTAGTGTCTTGTTTACTGAGTGTAACAGGGTACTGGCTGAGTCTATCAAAGTCTTTTAGGATCTCGCGATGCAGCGCTATCAGCTGTTCATATTCTTGACGAGTAAATGTCATACCCAAAGGGGCAGGAAACTTGTTCTCGGATTCACCAAAGAATCGACGAATGTGTAACTTGGTCATTCCTCGGTAGGATGAGACAAACACGGCCTTGATGCCATCTCCTACTGGTCTAACAATGTCACCATTACGAGTCAGGTAGACACAGTTAGCTGTGTTGCGTTCTGTAGTCATCTTCAGAATGAGCTAATGATACATGTGTCGGGTTTATATACTAGGGTGTAAACTGGTTATATTGCCTCAGTTGCATTACATACGGCATGACTAGGCGACGTACTAACCGATCGTTGACCCATTGTTTGCTTGAAAAAGGTTGGAGAATGCGGGTCATGCTCGCTCCACGGCTTTTCATGATGATGAAATAGATGGCGTAGAGGCCGCAGGCGTCGCTTAACACCTCTTGTAAGACCCGGGTGTTATACATGAGTGGTGTGTCTGAATGATGGTCAATAAAATTATACAGGTCACTGTGTAAGGGCGGCAGTCCAAATGAGTCAAAGTACTCGCATTTGCCTGACCCATCGTAGTACATGGCGACCCAGTGGGAACCTGGTTTATAGCTAGGGTCAGTGTTTACAATAAAAGCCGCTGGTGTGCTTCTATCTAGATGTCGGTGTAGCTGATCTCGAACGCACACTCTGAGCTGTAGTCGACGAACATACGTATCAGCTAGTAGTATTCTGGTAATCTGGTGTGTGTTCATTATGAAGCGTAATCTGTTAGCACTTGTCTGGTCTTGGAAACTTCAATTATCCCGTCGTGCTCGGCTTAGACGATGACTTGTAATGGCTCTGGGGTGGGTGTGTTGAAATTAAATTCCAGTGTTAAAGGCCCTGTCCTCGGAATCTCAAACTGGTCTCCATCTAGTAAACTGGGACTCAGATCAAAGGCGTACAGCGTATATCCATACTTGAATTGATTATAGTCAATTGAGTTGCCGGCGTCTTTGCCCACTAGACCCATGGCTAGGTTAGTACGTAAGCCCTTACGTATTGATTGCGCTCAAAGTCCAGGGTCAGGGGTTTGCTGGTGGCCGCTCTACCGTCGACGGTTACGTTCAGGTACGTCAAACCAAAAGTTTGAAAATTATATGGGTTATAACTGTAGGAACCATTGAAAGCTGTTGATGTAACAAGTCCAATCACGACACGAGTGGGTGTTTGACTCATAAACAGATTGTCTTGAGTGTGAGATAACATACCCTGAGGGATAGCTAATGTTTTTAGCACCACCCGCTTGAACGGGAACTTCGCGTTGGCTCTCAGTAAGGCTTTCTCGTGGGCGCGCGCAATGGCCGGATTCAGTCTGGCTTTACGAACCACCAGCGTGGCATGGGTTATAATAGATGAATAACCAAGCGCCCCGTCGGAAGCCAAGAGGTTAAAGGTGGCCTTGGACGGTGTCATCTTAATTTTCACATCCACACCGTTTATCATGTAGCGATCTTGCACAAAAATATCGGCGTGTAGTCGACCCATCATATCTATTTCTTGACTCTCACTGGCTAGTTGACATCGAGTTCTTAGCCCCTTGTTGTTTTCGCCTTGCGTGTCATCGAGGAATTTAGCCGTGTCATAGTAATAAAGGGCGGCTGAGAGATGACGCTTTTTGGCTTCTGCCCCATGGTTCAACGTTGCTTCCAAGTAGGCGCTATACGGATACGTATTTTCACTAGGGGTGATTAGCGTGTCGTTGAGTGAGACGTCCACTTGAGAAAATAAACTGTGCAGGTAATAGTTGACAGGAGCGACATCGGCCGTGGGTGGTAGATTGTCACCATTAGGTAATGTAACTTTAGCTCTGATGTGTAAGAAAGTGTTAAACAGATCCAGATACTCTTCACTGGCACCAGAGATGGCAAATTCTATAGGTGCGCCGGGTGCTAGCGAGGCTAAAGGATGTATTTCAAGGAATTGTCCCTCTTCCACAGCGGTATGCGTGGGTGGTACACTAAATAGATCCAGACCAGAGTGAAGACACTTGCAGGAATGAGGGTGAATCAGAGCCATTATTCAAAGATATCCGAGTGGTGATGCTTCTTCTTATGAGCTAGACGATGTGTGGGGGTTAGTTTTATACGTTTACTTGGCTCACCAGGTGGCGCTGCGCGTCTCTTTCATCTGATACCACTACCTGATTGGCTAACGTGGTTGACAGCTCCTTGCAGTAGACGCTGACCGGCTTGCTTGGCATGCTCTTTCAAGGAATCCCCAACATTCCTACCAGCCAAAGCATCTTGGGCCACTCGCAGACCTGTACCTAGACCTTCTCTCAGTAGGGCCGTACCACCGGTCTTTAGCCAGGGTAGAATCGTGCGACCGAGTCCACTGAAAAAACTGCCGATGCCGCGACCTCTCTGACTCCGACCACCCACAAAGACCGGCATGCCATGTCCAGCTTGATTACAGTTGATTACTTCGTACAGTCTGGGGTTTCGACGTAGCGCCACGTATTTCATTATTCTAGGTCTGATCTCCTCCGAATTCGAAAATGTAACGTCAGCACTGAAGTCCCGGAAGTGAATGAGACATTTGTGCCCGTATCGGTGGTTAAAAGGATTTCCATCGTGTCGAAGGAGTACCGACTCAGCAGTACGTAATGAGGTTTGTCGTAGGCGCGATACACCGAAGCCGATAGCTGACTCATAATAGGTACCGTCCTCAGTAATGGGACCATGACGTCTCCGACTGGTCTCGCCGCTATGAGATCGGAGTAGACGTAGATATTTTGGAGGTCGTTATTCAGGTCTATCACCAGTTGGCCTTCCATTAATGGGTTGGTGTGTGATATCTTCGAGGAGTGAAGTCCTAATATCTCTTTCAACTTTTCGCTAAACATAGCCACGGCCCCCCGCTTCGAATATTTTCACGATGACTTTCTTTAAGGTATTGTCGAAAAAGAATCTGATTCGCGTCTGATCGTCCGACTCTTTCATTATTCGATTCAGCTCCGCCATAAACGCAGCTGGTGAGCTGTATAGGCCTTGGGGACACAGTTTTCTGGAATTTACTCTGGTGGGTGAGTTGTATCTTATCCACACTTCATGCTCTACCACATTGCAGTAGTAGTTGGGAAATTGAATTTCGGCCAGACCCACTTCGTAATGTTGATTCACCTCAATAGTCTGCGGTAACTTGACGAAATAGTGACCTGGAGTGTTCTTGGGAAACATGGTCGGCGAAGCATTGCTCGGTAATGTCACGTAGAAACTCATATTTTCGGGTTTGGTAGCATGTAACCCAGACAGCTGCTTAGTAGAGCGATCCACAACTTGCCCTCGGCTGCGTCGACGTTGTCTCGAGACAGATTGAATAGTGATACACCGATGACGGTGTATTTAACGAGCAGTTGACAAAAGAAGACAATCTCTAGTCGCGGCACACGACGACCAAACATGCACCAGACCGAATTTCTTTCACCTTCTGTGGTATTTTGTGAGTTGGTTTCATCCATTCGTATCTGGTTAGGTCTGAGACCCAACTGTTGAATGACTTGGGATACCCGAACCACTTGACTAAGTACTCTTTACCACCTTGTCTGGGTCGTTCTTGTAAGACTGATTCGACGCGATACACTTGTTTGTCTCCGACGAGTTGTATTTCTTCTCGGTAGAATGACCCTTGAAGTTCTTCCCCCGAATCGTCTTTGAGCACATACGTCACCGGACTGGTCTGGTTTATACGACTGACGGTAAACAATTCTTCTGTCCACGAGGGTGTATACCCCTTTTTAAAAGGTTGTTTGGGTTGAGCCAGACGGACTCGATCGCCGGGTGTAAAATAGACTTTTCTGTTGAAAGTCTTCTGGTACAGGTTATTCCACACCTCGTTTTGATTCGTATAGTTGACTTGCGTGGGCGCCATACGAATACTTCTGTGATACGATCCGTTGTAGTTGTGGAGCAGTTTATCTATCACATCGATGTAGCGAAGTTGATTGGTCTTGGTGAAATAGCACCACATTTTTACTTTCAGGGTTCGATTGAATCTTTCCACTATGGCGGCTTTCACATCTTCATTCTCAGTGGTAAAGAAATGCACACCTCGATCTTTCAGAAGTTTCAAAAAAGTCCGGTTGACAAATTCCGATCCTTTATCAGTCTGAAAATTTATCGGTTGTCTATCGGCAAAAATTTTACTCACGGCGTCCACGAGCTCTTTCCCCGTTTTCTTCTTGATCGGGATGGCCCAATCATATTTACTAAACACATCGAAACACGTCATTGTATCTTTGTAATGTTCTCATATCGATCAAATCGGCTTGAAACTGTTGATTTACACCACCGGTTATGGTCTGACGTCTCTGGAAACGACGACGGATCGGTTTATGTAATGTCGTAGCCAAGTCTCTACCTTCTTCAATTTAGTATTCCGTTTTAAAGCGACGGCGCCGCCGTAAGCTCCGGGTTTCTGAGGGTCGTAGTAATATTTTCTTAATTGCGAGGCCATTTTTCCCACTTGGGTGTAGGTATCCTATTCTTTTTGCTTCGCCTAAGTCTGTAAGGGGGTGTCTCGACTGCTTTGGACTTGACTACCTGACTTTTAATCGGTTGAATAGGTGCTGGCTGACTTGTAGCCAGTGTAGGTTGACTTTTAGCCTGCGTCGGTTGAAGCGGTGTCTCGGGTACTGAAACCGATACGGGGCTGACTTCGGGTTTTTGTTCCTTGATATTCACTATCCCTAAAGGTTTATGTCTGTACTGATAAAGTCGATTCAGATATCGCTACAAAGTCTGACGATAAACGCGGGTTTTTTCCCGATGTGGTAGATCTTCGTTATCTAGGACATGTTGCATTTGTTGATCCAGGTCGCGTAAGTTATCTGTTAATGTATCGGGTGGTACGTAGGGTTTTTCCAGCATTCGGGGATCGATCAAGATCATTTTCTTCATTATAAGCCCACGATGCCTTTCAGTACGTTGAGAATAGGACCTAATAAAGCGCCTATGAATCCACCTTGCTGTAAGATTTGTTTCCTCTTCTTGATAGATAGCTTCTTACGAGTGAGCGCTCTCAGACTGTTCTTGTGTCGCTGCAAACGTCTCTTCTGAACCGGTGTCAGTGGAACATTACCTTTTAACACATTGTGACAGCACTCACAAATTGATTGGACGAGATCTGGGGATGCCGATTTAATTACGGCTTTCACGACACCCGGTTTCGCCTCACCTAGAAACCGCAGCATGGCCCCGTGTCGTTTTATTCGGTGGGACATATTATTTAGGCACGTAGACGACTTGACGTTGATCTAGAAAAATATGACTTCGTAAGCGGAGCTGATCCGGTGTTTCCTGTCGAAGGTCAAACAGCAAATAACCGCGTGGAGCCGCTGTCGCGTCCTTAAAACTCTCTTGGACATATGACACGCGGCCTGGATACATCTGTTTGGCCAGGTTGGTAATCTGAGATCCGTCACGTGGGTTCTTAAATACCACTAGGTAATGTGAATTCAAGCTGATTGTTCTTTGCTCTTTATTCTTCCCAAAGAGATTCTGGACTATATACATGACACTGAGATTGCGATGATGACTACCTTTCGTAAATAGCTTAGTCACCCTATCATCTGTCTCGGACATTAGGTCATCTATTACCACTAGACGACGTCTATCGCCTGTCCACTGTTCCATATCCGTTAAGCCTTCGTTAAATGTAATGCCTTTCATAGTCTCATACACGGATTGCCATTCTCCATAGCACCATATAATCTCCTCTGGAATCGGGTCGACCATGTCTGATAAATGAGAAAGAAACTTTTGTACAAAGATGGATTTTCCACATCCTGTTGGACCCGCAATCAAAGCCTTAAAAGGATGTTTCCATCTCGGATCCATGACTAATAATAATCACCCACCTCTCAAGCCATGTATTTTATGGGACCCCCCGCCGCCACCGTCGCCGCCACCGTCCCGCCCCACCGCCCCGGAACCGGAAGTCAGTCGGAAGTAGTCATCACGATAACCGGAAGTAGTCACCCAAGAAAAATAACCGCCAAGTTCAAATATCTGGGTCATTTGCGGGGCGTTTTCACGGGGGGCCAGTGTGGGAGGTATAACATTCATATAGGAAAATACGACTTCCGGCCCCCCTCGATGGCCCCCAAATGCTAAGTAGTTACCTCCTGACATACTACTCCTGTTACAGCCCAACAGTGTAATCTTTTGTCTGGAGTAGACAACAGTATATTCCCTGCCTGAAGAACTCCTGGAATTTTCTGTCTAACTCTCTATCCCTTTTTTGTTAACTGAGGAGAATGTATAAAGTGCTCTTTCTCTTCTTCTTCTTATTATCCTTTTCTTCTCTGGTCCACTAGAAGTCAGTGTTGCGCTTCTTCATCTCTGAGCACCTAAGTGTACGAAACTATGTCTTCCCATCCTTTATATATATATATATATATATATATATATATATATATATATATATATATATATATATATATATATATATATATATATATATATATATATATATATATATATAACTGTTACATCCTAAATATCATATAGTCAATCATCCATTTCACATTTGTATATGATTTCTCAGACGTCGTCTTTCAATGTAATTTATATAAACCTATAATGAAGGCGCCGGCTTCGTGGCTTAGAGGTTATGACTTTTCTCCGTAATCTCGTATACTCTCGTGGGTAACGTGATGACGGTAAGAATCAGCAGCTGTTCGAATCGCATCGGTAACTTACGGGGTATGTGAGCCGGCCGCTCAGAAAACAATGGCAAACTACTGAGCGTAATCTTGCCAAGAAATCAACATACAGCTGAAAGATGCTGGTGTTGACAGCGATGTCCTGTAAAGGATATGCAAAAAAAAAAAAAATAATAATAATGAAGGCATCATGAAGTTTTCTCAATCAAAAAAAATTGTCAGAGTTTACCTTGACCATCATCTTCCATGAATCTGTAAACATTTTCCCTTTGATCCATCACCGTCGTCCACTTTTGCCGCCAAGCGTTGTGGGTAGGAATTGTTGATGTTCCAGTGCCCGATGGGTAGCGATGGATGGTGTCCTTCCGTGTGATTGTTAAATGTCTGTGTGAGTGTACAATGGTTGATGTTCCAGTGCCCGATGGGTAGCGATGGATGGTGTCCTTCCTTGTGATTGTTAAATGTCTGTGTGAATGTACAATGGTTGATGCTCCATTGCCTGATGGGTGGCGCTGGAAAGTGTCATTCTGTGTGAGTGTACAATGTCTCTGATGTCGTCACTTCATTTTGGTCTCGGGCGTCCCCCAAATCTCGTATCAGATATTTTTTGATGTAGTGCCAGTGTTGGTAGTTGATGGTGTTGCATTCTAACGAGATGGGCGAACCATTTGATCTTCTGTCTTTCTATGTATGTGGCACAAAGTGTTGATCCCAATGTCCGATAACAATTTCTTACTCGATCTTGGATAGTTAAGTTGGCAGCTTTTCTCAAACATCTCATATTGCTGATGTTGATTTTATAAGCACACTTGCTTTTTGACATCTGATTTCGATTTATCTGCCTATTCTGCCATCTTCGGCGATCGTACGTCCAAGTTATTTGAATTCTTTAACTTGTTTCAGAGACGTTATCATTATACTTAGAGGACCAGGAAATCTGTATATTGAAAACTACTACACTGTGCGGAAGCCTGGGCAATGAACAAGCAATTAGAGAGTCGAATAGAGATCCTAGAGATGTGGATGTACAGAAGAATATATCGTATCTCATGGAAACAAAAACAATCAAATTCAGGGGTTTTAAAAAAGTGGGAATGAAAAGAGTTGATGAAAGAAATAATAAGAGGCAAGTGAAATATTTCGGCCACGGTAAATGGCATAATACTCTTATAAAAAACCATACTGTAGGGTCAGGTTGAAGGCAAGTGAGCAAGAGATAGACAAGATATAAGTGGGAAGATGACATCAAGAGATGGACGAACAACGATCTGACAGGCGGTTCAATCAAGGCCATGGACATTTATGGAGATCCATTGATGCCAACCTTCACTGTGGAGACGGCACCTGATTGATTTATTGCAATCATTTATTGGCTGTTTTCGAATTACTAGGCAATTTGAACGCCCAGTAGTTTGCCATTGTTTTCTGATCGCCTGACGCATACACCATCGGAATCAACGCTAAGTGACGTGCTCCCAAATCACCTGCGACTGTTGTGAACTCACGGTTCGGTATAATCCCTTGGTCGTATTTTTCAGGTGGATAATGCCCGCTCCGTGGCAATGCCGCTTACCCGTGTTCGAAACACAGCGGCGACCGATTTGATAGCAGACCGTGTCGCGCTGGTTTTAACGTGTTGGTATGGGAGCTGGTCGTTCAGAAAGCAATGGCAAACTACCGAACGTAAAAACTTGCCAAGACATCAACAACGGCAGTAAAATGCTGGTGTTGACTGCAACGTCCTGTAAGGTATATGCAACTTTACAAAAAAATAAATGTTGCTAGAAATGTTGAACACAACATTAGGGTACAAACCATCGCAGCACTTAACCAGATCAAATGTACGATATGGATATAGTTTCTACAGCCAACGTCCAACAGCTGTACTATATTTAGAGCATACAATTTGCACCTCCTTTTTTTCACCCTTAACTAAGAAGTCTAGGTATCCACACCCCCGTGGTCTCGAGGTATGGTGTCCGCCTCGAGTGCTGGAGGTCCCGTGATTTATTTAAAAAATCCACCTGGACATCCAGTAATAAAATTTCCCCTGGTCTCTGGGTAGTGAGATCGGACGCCCGTGTGTATTGTTGTCTCTGGGTAGTGAGATCGGACGCCCGTGTGTATTGTTGCGCACGTAAAAAATCCCTTGGCAGTTGGAAATCGAAAAAGTGTAGCCTAACGGCGCTGCCCGGACAAAATTTCGAGTTAAAAATCTACCCAAAGTATTACAGGATCCTCGCCGATGCAACAGAGTTCGTGCATTGAGCTGAATTTCTCCAGACTCAGGTTTGAGTTAGGAAAACGGAGCACTAATGCAATGGGTTACCCCGTGTGCCGTGATGTTGATCCAACGACTACAACTAAAGACCCCCAAGTCTGCTTCACCCAAAGCCTGCGCCTTCAATCTCAACATCATCATGTGCCATGCCAATAAGGGTGGACGGCCGAGTTTCGCCATCTCACGCGATCACCAGGGTCGTAAATCAGCTCAATGTTATTGTCTTGACCATACCACGTGGCCACGTCATCTAGGTATTTACTTGTCTGCTTTCCCCTTATTCTTGCCAGTTGTCACCAAGTTCTCCAATCTATTACTTCTCATAACGTAGCCAAACAATTGTGACTATGCCTTTTTCTTTTTTGGCGCTCGCTGGCTTTGAACTCAAGCGTTGTCCATACATACTTCTTCTAGTAGTGCTGGACTGAACTTTGCGTGTGGATTAGCTTTCCATATTGAAGTGTCCCTCGCCATCAGGCGAACCCACTCCGACTTCAGAGATACATGTAATTTATGTCCCCAAGTCAAGGACGATAGGTCAAGATTTTAGTCCAGCTGTCCGGTGTAGTGGTTGAACCCCTTACCTGGGCATCAGCACACTGGATGTTTAAGAACACACGTTATTATCCATTCGGCCATGTTGACCTACTTCAGCAATCTTAATGCCGCTCTCATATTTTATTATTAGCAAGTGATGCTCACACAACGAAAAGCAACGCCAAGCTGAGCAGAAGAACGCCTGGTCCCTTTGTTTTCGCTAAATTAGGAGAGAGGTTGCGGGCATGAAGATGAAATCTGAGACAAATTTTTTTTTGCGAGGAAAATCAATGAAAACTGAGGTATTACTGTATATGTTTTTTTCACAAATCTAAGGCCTTTCCCATCAATTTGTAGATCTGCAAGCATCTTCATCATGTTGACATGTTTTACTCCATCGAAAGCCTTTGTGTAGTCAATAAAGCAAAGATATAGATAGGTGTTTGTTTATTTCTATAGAAAGTTCAATTAATGTTCTCAGTATATGCACAGCACTGTCTGTACCCTTGCCTTCTACAAACCCACATTGTTCTATTTCAGGTTGTATTTTCTTCCTAACTCTTTGCATCATTGACATATGCCTGGGTCATTGACATTGAGGTGAGTGAACTATAGCCGGGCTAGGAGGAAAACAACCAGCCCGGAGAAATAATGGTGAGGGTAGATGTAGACCCCAGGGTGGATGGGGCGAGAGACAGGATATTTTGGGTGAAGTGAGGAGACTTGGGAGGACAGTTGAAGCTGGGACCGACTGAGAGTTGGGTCGCTTTGGACAGTTGATGTTTTGGACTCCGCGGATCGGTGGGCTAATAAGTGGAAGCTTAGACTGACTGCGGGTCAGATCGTTTGTTGTGTTGTTCTCCCAGTTGTGAATGCAGGCCTAAAACCCAAAGTGGGTTGGATAGTTAATGGAGGTCTGAACCCAGAGTGGGTTGAATAGTTAGTGGAGGCTAGACCCAGTGTGTGGGTTGTATTGTGTGATGTCCAGCCGTGGATAGTAGCTGGACTAAGTGTCTTGTGAATTTGAGATTCAGCAGGCCTTGAGAAGGCAGCGATGTGTGCGTGATAAGTCGTGAGGAGAATATGTATATTCTATGGATTATATTGTTTCTGGATATATAATTATGTTCTGTTTGTCCGTGTTCTTTCGGTATTAAAAGATTATGTGCGCCAACTCAATCTTGCTTAATGACTGATGGATGTGTACTACTGGGGTGAGTTGCATTGTGAAACAGGTGGCTAGATCTACTTACACTCCATAGTGACATACAAGGAACATTGAACCCTAGACAACGACCATGTCACTTAGTGATTATAAAAAACAATGTGACAATGATAATTCTTTACAAAATCTTCGTGATGTGGCTCATTATACGATGTTGATCACATTCCAAGGCTCTTGATTTCTTCGGAATTGCAATAAATACAGAATTACATAATTCAGGAGGTATATCTCCAGTATCGTATATTGTGTTTAGCAGTCCGGTGACCTGGTCTATTCCATATTCTTCTAAGGCATTGATAATTTCTATTGAGATGTTGCCCGGGTCCGGGTCTTGCCAGATTTCATATGCTTAAGAACATTCTGAACTTCCATCTTCAAATTTGATGGTCCTTAATTATTATTCCGAATATCATTCTGTTCTTCTTTTGTATCATGATCCGTACCAGATATTTGTGAATTGGAAGTATGTGCCATACCCCTATGCCAGTGGTTCTCAACCGGTGGGGAATTCCTGGGGGAATTTTAGGGTTTCCAGGAGAGGAATTAAGATTATATTTCACGATCGCATTAATACAAGAACCAGTCACTTTTTATTGATTTTCCCTCTACATTTTACGATTCTGTACTTCTCACTCTAATGAAATTTGTTTTACAACGTAAGTAGACCCGCAAATCACATTTTATGTAGATGTCTAGACTTGTTCTAGTATGAGTTATTAAATTTAGCTTCCATTTTTATGTACAATGTGTAAGGAGGGGAGGAGGGGGGGATTTATAGGGAGGAAATGGCGTTCAGAACATATGGTAAAGGGAGGCATGGGCCAAAAAAGGCTGAGAACCACTGCCCTATACTATTTCAGGCCTTTCTTGGTTGGTCATGGATCTCTGGAAGCTTGTGAACGCCACATGCATTGATGTTCTGGTCACCTGTCAGTATCTGTTATTGCTCTCAATAACAAAACCAGTTAGAGCCATCAATTATCAACTTTACTACTCTCAGTGACAAAATTGGTTACAGCTGTGGATTATCAACTTTACTGCTCTCAATGAAAAAACCTGTTAGAGCCACCAATTATCAATTTTACTGCTCTTAATGACAAAACTGGTTACAGCCATCAATTATCAACTTCACCGTTTTCACACAATCATAGCAAACAAGAATGGTAATATATACAATATTTTATTTGTTTTGTTTCTTTTTCTTCTTTCCGTCGCTCAGACCTGCAAACTGGAAACTCTTCAGGGGGTCAGCCATACGTTTCTAAAGGGAGAAACAAGACACGTTTAGTGGGCAATAAACAGAGGACAACGTGGCACATTCTCACTGACATAGAGGACAACGAAGAGAATGGTTGCTGCCTCTGAAGCGGTCTCGACTGGCAAAGATTAGTTTCATCTTCGTGCCAGGGCATGCGGGAGTACAAGGAAATGAGCGTGCTGACAAGCTCGCAGGTGAGGCTACTGTGGAGGGCGGACGTGCCATGGACCAGGCTGACATTCTGAATGCTCTACGTGATGTGAGACTTTTGCGAGAACCAAGTGATGACTGTGAATCTACAACAATGGCCAGACTGCTAGAGCAGCAAATTAAAAGAGGGGTGGCCAAACAAGAACACTACGCAGGAAGCCAAAGAAGATTGATAAACCAACACAGAACTGGCGTCGTTAGCCGCTACACGCTGCGGGATTTGCTGAGGAGGGGATCCGAGCACTTATGGACTGAATGGTTCGATGTGCAACGAGGATGATCTGTCGACTAACTAACTAACTAACAACGTGGCACATTAACTGGCATAGAGGACAATGTGGCACATTCACCGACACAGAGCACATAATGGCACATCCCCTGACATAGAGGACAATGTGCCACATTCACAGATCTATATGAAATTGCACAATATAAACATTGGTTCTCAATGTGCACTGTAACAATGCGTGAGGAACAAGCCAAAGTAACAATGCGAGGTTGTACGTGTGAGGTCGGAGTAAGGCAGAAGTGGGGCCAGGAAGGTTAATTAAGAAGTCCCAAGCGAATGAGTGAGCCCCAAGACAGTGGTATTGTAGAGCACGTACAAGTCTAGATTAAATCACCGGTGGGAAGGTTAAACGTGCTAGTAGATGGATAGACAAAGGAAAACCCCAAAATGGAATGTTCGTGGGAACCAACCGCTAATTGGGATCAAGGGTGAAATAGAGTTTCATGAGATCGGGGGGAGGGGGTCCCGAGGAAGCCGATAAAAAAGAGAGGAAAGATATGGGCCAGGCATTCAGTGTTGGGCAAGTGAGGGGAACTTAGCCCAAAGAGAATTGGAGTTTTGGGGAAGTTAGAAACACTTCCTTCGCCCGGGGAGTTGGACGTGGGCAAGACGTAGCCCATAAGGATAGACTCAGGCGAGTTGGTTATGCTCGGTCTAACCGAGAGTTCGGCGTAACAGTTCATTTTA
Organism: Cepaea hortensis; assembly: GCA_963921405.1. NCBI lineage: Eukaryota > Metazoa > Mollusca > Gastropoda > Stylommatophora > Helicidae > Cepaea > Cepaea hortensis. The sequence continues at coordinate 3,422,628 of OY992877.1, forward strand.
TCGCGGTGGTATAGAATCCTGTCCCTAAATAGTGCTGTGCACTGTGTTCATTCATAGTGAATAAATCTCATGTGTGTGCAAACCGATGTTCTCAAGTGCCTAATAGCTGTTGATCAAAGTAATGATCTGTGATGTGATACCTGTGGCTGGTCCATCCTGCACTACTCAGGTGATATCTGCAAAATATAGGGACCTTAGACAACAGCCAATGTCTGCCTATTGCAGGGGATTGTGACATGCAAAATCTGGGAGTGTGTAAACTCTGACCCCCGAGAGGAGCAGCTGGGATTACCCAACCAGTGTGCCTTGCTACAATCACAACCTAACCCCATCCAGGATCTGACACTTAGCCTAAATGTCTTCCCACGCTGACCCTACATGTCTTCCCACGCTGACCCTACATGTCTTCCCACGCTGACCCTACATGTCTTCCCACGCTGACCCTACATGTCTTCCCACGCTGACCCTACATGTCTTCCCACCCTGACCCTACATGTCTTCCCACCCTGAGATGTGAACCTGCCACAATCACAACCTAATTCCAGCCAGGAGATGACACTTACCCTAAATGTCTTCCCACCCTGACCCTACATGTCTTCCCACCCTGAGATGTGGACCTGCCACAATCACAACCTAATTCCAGCCAGGAGATGACACTTACCCTAAATGTCTTCCCACCCTGACCCTACATGTCTTCCCACCCTGAGATGTGGACCGGCCACAATCACAACCTAATTCCAGCCAGGAGATGACACTTACCCTAAATGTCTTCCCACCCTGACCCTACATGTCTTCCCACCCTGAGATGTGGACCGGCCACAATCACAACCTAATTCCAGCCAGGAGATGACACTTACCCTAAATGTCTTCCCACCCTGACCCTACATGTCTTCCCACCCTGAGATGTGGACCGGCCACAATCACAACCTAGTTCCAGTTAGGAGATGACACTTACCCTAAATGTCTTCCCACCCTGAGGCGTAGACCTGCTGGCTGTGTGTCTCTGAGCCTGTACACCACTCTGTACTTTGTTTCTAGTCTGTTTACGTAGTGCTTGTGGAACTGTCAACAAAACAACAACAATAAATGTTAGTATCCAGACCACAATAATGCAGAAGTCAGAAATGAGTGCATCTAAAGAAGATCTTACCATGAATGTGAACTGCCAGCCAGGGACAAGTGCATGGAATACATTCATGAACATGAAAAGACAGGCCAATACATCATGTTTATAAGTTGGTATAATGTAACAAATTCAGGAGGAGACGCCACATATGTTAGTTAGTTAGTTAGTCGAGGTTCCAACTTCACGGCAACGGGTCGTCCCCATTATGCTCCATTCCTGTGCCAGTGAATATCACACAAAATGCTCCCCACTGTCCAATGTGAAAAAGACAGGAGTCTCGGCAATCCAACAGCCTGCACAGGTGCACTGTGCATAATGCCGCATCCAGAATGCCAACACAAATGTCATCCACGAAAACCACAGTTCATTGTCGATGGACTCTGCAGTCACTAGAAAGACTTCATTGACCTGGGTTTTCTCACATGGCTCGGTCTTTTTACGCAGGGCGACCCGCCGAAAGTGTCGCATAAAGCGCGAACTCCGTAGCTTCAGTGCCGACTCCCAGAAGTCTCCTGAAAAATTGCACTCGTGAACTGAAAAGGCAAATCAGTTAATTCAGAAACAGCCGGTAGCCATTGTTCTGAACATGCAGGTGACTGTACAGGACAGATGAACAGCATTCCACAGCGCACAGTGTTGCCCACACACTCACTCAATAGCAGGGCGACGGAGCCATGTACTACCAGTCCAACATGAGGAAAACGCGATTGCAAACCGTAGTTACAAGCATAAACATGCCACAGGCCTTAACGGTTCAATGCCTAACCGCCATGTTGGCGACCCACGCCACATATAGTCTGGTACATACATACAGTCAAAGTAACAACATGATAAAGTAACAATCACAGGAGAAGACAACCCACCAATGTAGTCTGGGACGTGCTTCAACTCTTTTGTGGTTTTCACAGAATGAAGAGGTTTATCATGTCGGAGGGCCTGGAGGTCGTGCGGGTTGTCATCAAAGTAAGACTGAAACAGAATGCAGACATGTTACAACTAGGGCTAGTGTACCCAAGACTAGCTGCGATGTTTACCGCCAGTTGAACAGTAAAGAATCTCTTATAGTATGATAGCATTATGTTAGGTTCTACCTAAACTAACATTCACTCACTCTGTCCTCTATCTATGTGCCAAATATGTTATCTGGTATACAATTAACACACATACAATAACACACACACAGAATATGGCATGCCCTGTGCTGGACGCTGCGATAATTTTCTAGACAATGTTACATTCAGAAGTTTGCCGTTGTTTTCTGAACATGAAGTCAATGTTCAAGTACAATTGAATGCTGTTGCAGGGACTGAACTGCCTACCTGGACGTCATCAGTCATACCTGGACTGAACTGCCTACCTGGACGTCATCAGTCATACCTGGACTGAACTGCCTACCTGGTCGTCATCAGTCATACCTGGACTGAACTGCCTACCTGGTCATCATCAGTCATATCTGGACTGAACTGCCTACCTGGACATCATCAGTCATACCTGGACTGAACTGCCTACCTGGTCATCATCAGTCATACCTGGACTGAACTGCCTACCTGGACGTCATCAGTTATACCTGGACTGAACTGCCTACCTGGTCGTCATCAGTCATACCTGGACTGAACTGCCTACCTGGTCGTCATCAGTCATACCTAGACTGAACTGCCTACCTGGTCGTCATCAGTCATACTTGGACTGAACTGCCTACCTGGTCGTCATCAGTCATACTTGGACTGAACTGTATACCTGGTCGTCATCAGTCATACTTGGACTGAACTGCCTACCTGGACGTCATCAGTCATACCTGGATTGAACTGCCTACCTGGTCATCATCAGTCATATCTGGACTGAACTGCCTACCTGGACGTCATCAGTCATACCTGGACTGAACTGCCTACCTGGTTGTCATCAGTCATACCTGGACTGAACTGCCTACCTGGACGTCATCAGTCATACCTGGACTGAACTGCCTACCTGGTCGTCATCAGCGCAGCAGAAGTGTAAGAGTAAGCGTTATAATCCCTTCAACAATGTTACTGCTCAACAACACACAAGCATGCAGTATCATGATGACCACTACCTCCTGTGGGGGAATGGCCTTCCAGAGACATCCACATGGCTCTATCTATCAGCGGCTCTTATATCACAGCTCATTTATGAGCACAGCAATTCCTATATCTGCAGCTAGTTTATCAACAATGGTTCTTATATTACAGCTAATTTATCCAAACATCAATTTGTATATTACAGCTAATTTATTAAGAGAGTGATTTCGCTTGTTATCACAAAATGTTTTTAATAAATAGGCAGTTTTCACCTCCTTTGTATGTTGTTCACCCAGTCCATGGTATTCTGTGCACTGTTCTCACACACATCTTTGCCACCATCTGATGTTTTCAAACTGTTCACTTAATGTCCAGCCCTAACATTCCCACATCAGTACATGCAGTGTACAGCAATTCATCACTCTTTCCTTCACAACAATTGACAGCCTTTTACTGGCATTTGTACAGATTTGTGTTCTGATATCTCTTAAAATCAATCACACATAGACATGCAAAACACATAAGGTGAGGACAATGTAAAACAAACATTGACAATACAGAAACCACAAGATCAAGGAGGTGACTGCACACAGAGATGAAGAAGATGATTATGCTTCACTGAATGGAGACAGATGGTGACTCCACACAGAGACACAAACAGAAGGTGACTCCATACAGAGACAGCAACAGATGGTGACTCCACACAGAGACAGCAACAGATGGTGACTCCACACAGAGACACAAACAGATGGTGACTCCACACAGAGACACCAACAGATGGTGACTCCACACAGAGACAGCAACAGATGGTGACTCCACACAGAGACACAAACAGATGGTGACTCCACACAGAGACAGCAACAGATGGTGACTCCACACAGAGACAGGAACAGATGGTGACTCCACACAGAGACACAAACAGATAGTGACCCCACACAGACACACAAACAGATGGTGACTCCACACAGAGACACAAACAGATAGTGACCCCACACAGAGACAGCAACAGATGGTGACTCCACACAGAGACACAAACAGATGGTGACTCCACACAGAGACACAAACAGATAGTGACCCCACACAGAGACAGCAACAGATGGTGACTCCACACAGAGACAGCAACAGATGGTGACTCCACACAGAGACAGCAACAGATGGTGACTCCACACAGAGACACAAACAGATGGTGACTCCACACAGAGACAGCAACAGATGGTGACTCCACACAGAGACACAAACAGATAGTGACCCCACACAGAGACACAAACAGATGGTGACTCCACACAGAGACACAAACAGATAATGACCCCACACAGAGACAGCAACAGATGGTGACTCCACACAGAGACAGCAACAGATGGTGACTCCACACAGAAACAGCAACAGATGGTGACTCCACACAGAGACAGCAACAGATGGTGACTCCACACAGAGACAGCAACAGATGGTGACTCCACACAGAGACAGCAACAGATGGTGACTCCACACAGAGACAGCAACAGATGGTGACTCCACACAGAGACACAAACAGATAGTGACCCCACACAGAGACAGCAACAGATGGTGACTCCACACAGAGACAGCAACAGATGGTGACTCCACACAGATAGTGACCCCACACAGAGACACAAACAGATGGTGACCCCACACAGAGACAGCAACAGATGGTGACTCCACACAGAGACAGCAACAGATGGTGACTCCACACAGAGACACAAACAGATAGTGACCCCACACAGAGACAGCAACAGATGGTGACTCCACACAGAGACACAAACAGATGGTGACCCCACACAGAGACAGCAACAGATGGTGACTCCACACAGAGACACAAACAGATAGTGACCCCACACAGAGACAGCAACAGATGGTGACCCCACACAGAGACACAAACAGATGGTGACTCCACACAGAGACACAAACAGATAGTGACCCCACACAGAGACACAAACAGATAGTGACCCCACACAGAGACAGCAACAGATGGTGACTCCACACAGAGACACAAACAGATAGTGACCCCACACAGAGACAGCAACAGATGGTGACTCCACACAGAGACACAAACAGATGGTGACCCCACACAGAGACAGCAACAGATGGTGACTCCACACAGAGATAGCAACAGATGGTGACTCCACACAGAGACACAAACAGATAGTGACCCCACACAGAGACAGCAACAGATGGTGACCCCACACAGAGACACAAACAGATGGTGACTCCACACAGAGACACAAACAGATAGTGACCCCACACAGAGACAGCAACAGATGGTGACTCCACACAGAGACAGCAACAGATGGTGACTCCACACAGAGACATCAACAGATGGTGACTCCACACAGAGACACAAACAGATGGTGACTCCACACAGAGACAGCAACAGATGGTGACTCCACACAGAGACACAAACAGATGGTGACCCCACACAGAGACACAAACAGATAGTGACCCCACACAGAGATGACATGAGAAGACCATGCTGAGTGTACCTTCAGCTTGCTTGAGTTGAAGATCTCCTGCTTGATGTCTTTCATCCTGGCCTCTTGTATGGCGGAACGAGTCACTGCCTGTAGTGCATCCTGCAATGTTAGAGAGAAGTTAAACAAAGATGCCACCATGGCCCAGGTACACAGCTTACAACACTAGCAGTGCCTTTATTAGAAACCTCACTACACTGCTCATATATTGAAATTAACATAGGCAATGTTTATTCTCCGACACAACAATGCATCTATAGGGTTGAGAGACCAATATCTTAGTGTTTCCTTTTCTACTTTCCACTTCTACCCTGGGGTGTGGAGGCTTAGGGGTTGAAGAGATGCTGCACAGTCATCCTGTCAATATAACAGTCTCGATTTAGTTAAACAATGTTGGCAAGACATTTTCCATGAGATGGATCCCCCCCCGACTTTAAGGTTGTGGTTGCTACTTCACCCTCATCCCACCTCACTGGTGGGTGGGTAGATGTGTGGGCAAGTGGGTGTGTGTGGGTTGGGGGATGTGTGTGTGGGTTGCGTGATGTGTGTGGGTTGGGGGATGTGTGTGGGTTGGGGGATGTGTATGTTGGTGGGGGAAATGTGTATGTGGGGATGGGTGGGTGGGGGAGTGTATGTGTGCCTGGGGGTGGGTGTATATGGGTGAGGGTGTGTGGTTGGATGTATGAGTGGGTGGGTGGGGGATGTGTCTCATAACATGGCAACATGCAATGTTTATGTTTACAATATTCATTTGACAATGTTTTTTTTTCCTATGTATCATGCACTATTGATGAATGAAAGATGAGTGATTGGAAGGGCCGAATGTAAGATGGGCCTGCGTGCCAATTTGTGACTCTTTTAAAATAAAGTTAAATCAAATCATCCCCATATTGTCAATGTGTAATATTTCAAGCACCTCAACATGAAACTAAACTGTCATGTGAGAATATTTGTTTGCAACTAACATATTTATTTTGGAAAATGGTCACATGATTGATAGGACAATGCATTTCGAACACACAAAATTGTCACATTTTAAAGCTGGCAGAGTTAACTGCCATTCATTTATAAAAACCAACTTTATGCAAACAAAAAAGACATGATAGTCAGTATAAAATTATGGCAGTAGACAATTAAAATTACTGTGTGAATATGTGTGTTTTATATTTCAGCTTGAGGGATTTATCTTACGTCTTTAGTTTATGTTGTGTGAATTCTGCAGTATGTACCTGACAAGATGCAGGGAAATATGCCTGGCAATAAATTGTGCAATCTATTGTTTGTGTCTTCATTATATATATATATGTATTTGCCAACCAAACAATGAAATGGCTGTATCATATTGTAGGCAAGAAGACAACATACGGCCAATGGGGGTTGAGAGTATTCAACAAGAGACTGAACTATTACCTTTGACCTGTACCTGAACCCCTCAATCTCCTCCATCTTGAAGTTGTAAGGCTTGAACACGCTGTCCTCCTGGCCACCTGAAACACAAGCTTACCAGGTTAATGTCTGCAAACTAACACAAGCCTATGTCACAACGTAGTGGATGCTGTCACAGGACTTCCTGTATAACAATTTAGGGATTTATGTCCGGTGACCAACAACCTCACCTTTTTTCCAGACTCACAGCTGGTAGCTGTTTTACGGCTATAAGCCAGAGTTGTTCTACAACCAGGATAAAACCACACTATTTTCACAAACATCCTCACGTGGACAACACACTCCATCAACTGTTGTAGACACCCTGGCTGTGATCTAGTAGTGATTGACTCTATCAATCAATTGCTCCAGCGAATGGAGCCTCAGACAACCACAGACACGACTACCTCCACCTCCATTCTCACCCACAGTCACATGTGCCATTGTGCCGCCCTGTAATGAACTGTTCACACAAGTGGCCCGAGAATGCCCAACCAGACCTCTGCTGCAAAGGACACAGCACTTAGTGCATGTTTGTAGTATTACAAGACAAGTGAGTGGCACATTCCCCCATACCATCATGCCTTCGCTATAGAGTCGGTTAGCATTACAACAGCAGCATTAAAAATGTAGCATTTGTAGGAATATTTAACAAGATGTTAATTAAAAGCACATGGTGGAATGACTAATATATAATACACAAACTACTATCTTTAGACGTATGACCAAGCAACAGAGACATTACTGTCACTCATTCATCAGTCATTGTTCACACCATGCCCCATGCTACAAATAATGTTGGGCAAAGCATGTGATGAAGGCCAGCTTGTCCTGTCATAGAAGATAACCAGTGTGTAGCCAGAGGCAATGTTCCGTCAGATGTAGCCAGAGATGTTTCTGTCAGATGTAGCCAAAGGGGATGTTTCTGTCATATGTAGCCAAAGGTGATGTCTCTGTCAGATGTAGTCAGAGATGTTTCAGACGTAGCCAGGATATGTTTCTGTCAGATGTAGCCAGAGGCAATGTTTACAATTACAATTAAGAGTTACAATTAGAAATTGTGTGACAACTGGCAATCTTCATGGGGTGTGGGCAGAAAGCAATCCTGGCACAACAGGAGGAGGAACAGAGACTGTCAGCATCCAGTGACATGGTCTACTACGATTGCTCATGTTTACTGGAATGGTGCATGATGATGATGAGCAAACATTACAGAATGATCATTCCCATATAACCACGAGTGAGGTAGAGAAAATGTGACAACAGGTTTAAGGACATGAGTTAGAGCTGGACAGATAAGTATGACCAGAAACTGAAACCAGAAGGCTTGCAAGACTGGGATCTTTCACAGACAACTGGAACTAGAAGGCTTGCAAGACTGGGATCTTTCACAGACAACTAGGGCACAAATGACAACATCAACTAACACACCAGGCACAGGCTGCACCAGAGATCTGACACAGGAAGTGTCCTGGCCTACAACACCAGCAGTCTATCCAATGTTAGGCATATTGAGTTAAGAACCGACATCACCGCGCTCAGGACATTCCCATATGTGCTCCGTCCCCTCATTCAACAGCCAGCGAAGAGTATGTTCAGACACATAAAATCAAGTATTCAACTGGACATGAGAACAGTTAGGACCTCAGGTACAATGTGTAGACACAGACACCACTAACTAGATTCACCCACAAGAGCTGCCTCAACTTCCTGGACGTGAAGAAAAATACAACACTAACCAGATTCACCCACGAGAGCTGCCTCAACTTCCTGGACGTGAAGAAAAATACAACACTAACCAGATTCACCCACGAGAGCTGCCTCAACTTCCTGGACGTGAAGAAAAATACAACACTAACCAGATTCACCCACGAGAGCTGCCTCAACCTCCTGCAACTTGTCTCCATCTTTGATGCTAACAAATGACAAAGCAGTTCCTGGATTGTCTGCCCTTGCTGTCCTAAAACAAAAAGAAAAACAAACAAATTTTAGAAAATAGAAAAAGATCAAAACATGACCTCTGACCTAGTATATGAGAAATACGACCCCTGACCTAGTATATAAGAAATACGACCCCTGACCTAGTATATGTGAAACATGACCCCTGACCTAGTATATGTGAAACATGGCCCCCAGACCTAGCATATGTGAAACATGACCCCTGACCTAGTATATGTGAGACATGACCCCTGGCCTAGTATATGTGAGACATGACCCCTGGCCTAGTATATGTGAAATACGACCCCTGACCTAGTATATGTGAGACATGACCCCTGACCTAGTATATGTGAGACATGACCCCTGGCCTAGTATATGTGAAATACGACCCCTGACCTAGTATATGTGAGACATGACCCCTTGTCAAAGACTCAGGGAAGACCACCCTGAATGAGTGGTCTACCTCAAGTAGATTAGAGGTAACCCAGTGCCCCTACATGAGGGCAGGGTAGGTATCGGGAGTAGATAGGAAGGGGAACTATCAAATAGTTCTCTCATGAGACACGGAGGTGTCAACCAGAGAGTAAGCACTCTGGTCACGGCATAATCACGCCAACGTGATAGACACGGAGAACTAGAATGAAACTCAAGAGAGACCACTACTCCAAGCGTGCTGAATGATGCAGCACGCAAAAGCCGAAGTACGCACAAGGTCCCTCCGCGTACTGTGTAATCAGCACGCGGAGAATTAGTTAGACAGGGGACAGACTTCGTGGGGAACACATCGCTTAGCGTCGATGCGTATTTCTTTAGCCGAGTAGATAGATTTAGCAGTAGGGTTAGGAACGACTAGTGATAGGCAATTCTGTGTATTCATGTGTGATTTATTAGCGACCGTTTTGTGCATTGATGTAATGTAAAGAGCCAGTGGCAATAAAATGTGTAATCAATTCCTCTCGTACGACTGAAAAATCTTTTTGTGTGGTGCGAGAGAAGTTTATCCCGGAATGCCTGAAGCATCGCTTGATGACACCCCTGACCTAGTATATGTGAGACATGACCCCTGGCCTAGTATATGTGAAATACGACCCCTGACCTAGTATATGTGAAATACGACCCATGACCTAGTATATGTGAAATACGACCCCTGACCTAGTATATGTGAAATATGACCCCTGACCTAGTATACGTGAAATATGACCCCTGACCTAGTATATATGAAAGCTTTAGAGCCCTATCCACGTGCCATGTGACCAACAGCCCCTGTTTCTTACAACCACCTCTCACCCAGATTTATTGTTGTTATATGCTGGCTCCCTGAGGATGGAGTTACGGACACAGTTTATAAAACTGTATACCCGCATTCAAAACACAGCTGTGGGAGATTTGGCAGCAGACCACCTTGAATTGTTTTCTGTTACAAAATAGTATGGGTACCGGTCATTTAGAAAGTAATGGCAAACTAATGAATGTAAAATTGCCAAGAGATCACAACAGCAAAAGATGCTGGTGTTGATTGCGAGGTCATGTAAAAGGATATGCAACTAACTTTATGGTATAATATATTATTAATATTTCTCAGAGTGCCATCTTGTATTTTCCCAAACAGATTCTGTTGTCCAGTAACACCTGGCCTCTGATCTAACCAGGTCACTGTGTGTGCAGCAAGTGTTGATCACATGCATGAAGCTAATCAGTGTGCTCAGACAAGATGGGCCAGAGGCAGGACTTGAGGCAATCCTTATACCACAGTCGGCAACCCGTACACTTAAAACAGGCAAGATCCCCGGGAAGGTTAACCTGGTCGACAAATGCCCGCAGAAGTCGGATGTGTTGGCTTAACGGCGCAAGAACGCGGCGCTGCTGTAAACAGTCACAATGCAATCACGTCCGAAAAAAAAACAACACTCCGGATGAGTGCAGCAGAAGAACAGGCAAGATGAAGAAGTGACTTACACACAAGACACTAGGGTAGTGTCAGGGAGACAATCTTTACACACATCACACTACCTTACTGTCATCACTGCCCTCCATGTTTGTGAGACCTCACTAGACCAGCCTGTGATATTTACACCCCAACAGACTACAGCTGCGAGCATGTGCGAAGAAAGCTGTATACCCAATAACATCACTTGCACTACCAGACATGATTACCTGCCAACTCTGTGAATGTAAGACATGATTACCTGCCAACTCTGTGAATGTAAGACATGATTACCTGCCAACTCTGTGAATGTAAGACATGATTACCTGCCAACTCTGTGAATGTAAGCATCGGCATTCTGGGGGAAGTCAAAGTTGATCACATTGGAGACATTGTAGAAATCGATACCACGAGACACCCCGTATTCCCTGTCACGTTTACGGACCCTGCAGATGGAAATGTCAAATATTATAACAAAATCTAAACACTGTTCACGTGCACATACATCAACCATATACACATGTTAATGCATTACAAATCCACCTACTAGCAACATATGGTCATGGACTACAGATCAACCAGACAACAGAATGCCTTAGTGTGAACTACATTAGTCAACAACATTATCTATAATCTACCTGCTGGGCTTGTTTGAGTTACACATCAACCAACATCTGTATTTGTGACCTACACATCAACCAACATCTGTATTTGTGACCTACACATCAACCAACATCTGTATTTGTGACCTACACATCAACCAACACCTGCATCTATGACTGTGACAAAACGCCTTGGCAGCAGCCGAATGTTTCCTTTCCACAAGGAAATAAGTACAAACTAAAAAGGAATGAAAAGAAGAGAAATACATCAACACGTTGCCGAGTGCCTACAATTTTAAGAATTTTTTTAAAACATCATTAGACCCGCCATAGCTCAATGCTAGATCTGCTTTCTAGAAACGGTGAGACCACCACTAGGGCAGGGAAAATAGAACATAGATATGTGACATTCCAGCTTGAGAAAAGTCCAACATCACGAGATAACACCTAAGTTTAGACTGGGAGATAAGACTGTCCACCAGACACGTGTGAAGTGACCCACAGTGGTCGAAATAGAATGCAGACCTAACACGTCGTCCCAACATGGAGGTAAAACTAGTTACAATCCTGGGAAAGTGAGGACGTAACAGTTGACTGAAATGTATGTGTGACCTAACGTCATACATTCTGTGAGCACAGCGAAGGCGCGTGTCAGATGCATGGCAGTGCGTCAGTCAAAAATTGACTGACAGGTGAAATTACAGTCTGTAATGAAGATAGGGGAGGAGTTAACGAATACTGGACATAGATAATTATCCTACGTGGAAAGGGGAGCAGTGAAGACTGAAATCACGTGAAAATAAAACAAAAGAGTACGTAATTACGGCCTTGCCGATACAAACCTCAGACGCAAGCATATATTAAAAGTAAATAAACACAGAGTTAGTTTGTTAAACCTCATAGCTCTTCCAGATTTCTAACTGTATGGAAATGTTTGTGTAGCTTAAGTGAGTGCACCCATTCGTAAAACAGTTAGTGGGGATTAAAAAATATATCTTAACAGGAGGGGACCAGTCAAAGAGGTACCCTGCCCATGCAGCCCTTAAGCACCTTGCTTACCCTGTATATCTTAATTCCCCGTTCTCACTCCTGTAGGTACCCAGAGCAGCTACATCTACCTTTTCAACGAGCCACTTCTTGGCTGTTTTCTTGAGTACCCAGGGACAGTTTCTTCTATCAGCAAACAAGAGACATTTGTCCTGAGTTTTCTCTTTGGGGTCTGTAGTGTAAGGGAATCTGAGCTAGCACACAGAACTAAACACAAGCATGAGAAAATATGACTTTTGACAATGACGTACAAATCAACCAACATTTGTATCTACTATCTACAATCAACCAACATGTGATCTACCTGCTGGGTTTTGATGTCTGCTGAGACCGAGACTTTGATGTGGACGTCTCAGCAACGACTTCATCTGCAGCAATGATATAATCATAGAGACCATCGTTGAATTGGTTCACTATGTGACATCTGGATAAGACAACAAATAACGGATCGGTTAATGTCCGATGAGACCAAAAAATGATGGATGATTGGTGAGGATGGTATTACATGATGGACCTCGATATGGATCATTTCCGACATCAACGTCACATGATGGAGTCCAGTGCTGACAAGAATGGCACATCAATCTGTGCTAAGATCAGTAGCTGACATGTCAGAGTCGTGATATCAATGAAGGATAAATGTATGATGGTGACAATAAAGATGGATAAATGTGTGATGGTGGCTGGGAGAGAGAACTGTAGTCACAGACATGCTTCCTGAAAGATGGGAAAGAGGTCGACCAGCATGGAGATGGTCACAGGAATTTGGGGACACCTGAGGAATGACAATGCATGAAAACTGGCATAAGATGGCATAACTTTTCTGTGGCGCATGATAGGAGTGTTGATTTGGGCACGGTTGATATGAATGATGGATTTAGCTGGGATCTTCACTGAACCATTACCATTCCCTACCCCAGTCTCCATGACCCACAGACTCCCAGGGCTGTCTATACAAGAGTAGCAAGGTCCATCTTATTGTTCTAGTTTTTTCATCTTTTTATTCTTCTCATCCCATAATGTAGTCACTGGAGGGACTACTCTGTGATTATATGCTGTGTTTTGCATGTATTTGCCTTCTGATGAATGCTAGTCACCAACATCTGTATGTTCCATAATTCTGTTCTCTATAGCTGCATTACTTTGTGTGATTTCATATTGTTTACATTTCCACAGTTTTACCACAGTTCACGTAATTTTATTCATAAGTGTTGATATAAATGATGGACTAAGTGTTGATATGAATGATGGACTAACTTTATATGAATGATGGACTAAGTGCTGATATGAATGATGGATTAAGTGTTGATATGAATGATGGATTAAGTGTTGATTTGAATGATGGATTAAGTGTTGATTTGAATGATGCATGTGTTGATATGAATGATAGACTAAGTGTTGATATGAATGATGGACTAAGTGTTGATATGAATGATGGACTAAGTATTGATATAAATGATAGACTAAGTGTTGATATAAATGATAGACTATGTATTGATATAAATGATATACTAAGTGTTGATATAAATGACGGACTAAGTGTTGATAATAATGATAGACTAAGTGTTGATATAAATGATAGACTAAGTGTTGATATAAATAGTGGACTAAGTGTTGATATAAATAGTGGACTAAGTGTTGATATGAATGATGGACTAAGTGTTTATATAAATAGTGGACTAAGTGTTGATATAAATAGTGGACTAAGTGTTGATATAAATGACAGACTAAGTGTTGATAATAATGATAGACTAAGTGTTGATATAAATGATAGACTAAGTGTTGATATAAATGACGGACTAAAAGTTGATAATAATGATAGACTAAGTGTTGATATAAATAGTGGACTAAGTGTTGATATAAATAGTGGACTAAGTGTTGATATAAATAGTGGACTAAGTGTTGATATAAATGACAGACTAAGTGTTGATAATAATGATAGACTAAGTGTTGATATAAATGATAGACTAAGTGTTGATATAAATAGTGGACTAAGTGTTGATATGAATGACGGACTAAGTGTTGATATAAATGATAGACTAAGTGTTGATAATAATGATAGACTAAGTGTTGATATAAATGATATACTAAGTGTTGACATAAATGATGGATCTAAGTGTTGACTGAATGATGGGTAAGTTGTGATGTGGACATAAAATGATGGATCTAAGTGTTGATATAAATGATGGATAAGTTGTGACAGAGATGAATGATACTGACCTGGAATTCACCGGCAACTCAGAATTAAGGATGCAAGCTCGCACGCCAAACTGCTCTAGAAATAATTTTAACCTGAAAGAACAAACAAAATAATGCTTAGAAAACACAATAATAAGACTACAGGAAGTAACACGTGTCTGCACATTCTAACTGCTTTTACAAATGAGGCCATAATATTTGATATTCTTGTATTTGTGGGGGAGATGGGGCTGACTGAAAGACTCTGGTATCCACTTTCTAGGGGGGGGGGGGGGGGGACGGGTTCTTTCTCAGCATAAGGTGATCATTTTTCAAGAATTGACTGACTTCTCTACCAGCAACGGATGAAATTTTTTTTACAAAAATTAATTCACTTCTCTTCTCTCTCTTTATAGACCGTTTACTAGAATCACTTCACTTCTCTCTCCCTACAGACTGTTTACTAGAATCAACCCATTTCTCCCTCACCAAGAAGTATATTTCATGAGCAACTAAACACTTACGTTGCAAGACTGGTGAAGTAGTCTGATCATGTCTTCTACTCTCAATTATTCTCTCAAACTGTGGATAGGTCTGAACCCCATTAAACCGTGGATAGGTCTGAACCCCATTAAACTGTGGATAGGTCTGAACCCCATTAACCCTTTACATGGCAAAACGTCCATTTGCGGCCGATTGCTTAAACGAGCATATCGGCCGTTTACGTCCGATACTATTATGCATTGTAAAAATGCGATCTCTCGGCTTTCCGACACCTACTTTCGCCGATAGCTTGACAATGTGGCCGCCATTTGTAAGCGCCTACAATGAATTTGAACAGACTTTTACAGACTTTTTTTGGATAGTTTTCGGGATTTTTATGCTTAGTTTTTCAAAATGAATTTTGGCAATTCTTCAAGTGATAGCCGAGATTTCGCTAGGTTCAATGTAAGTGACATTAAAGGGCACGAAGTTGACTATTAATCGCAGCTAGATATCAGTGAAAAGCATTACTTTGCATTAGCAGTTGCAAGTCGGACTTTAAAGAAAGTGATTATGATTCTGAAAATGTGTTTGTAAATTGCTGTATAGATGACAGACAATCACAAACAACATGCTGTATTTCATAAATATTTGTGTTCATATATGGATTACCGACAACAATCACGTGAGTAACATATTCTGCATGCTTTTCCCTTCATTATGTTGTTTATTTAACTAATATCGGTTGATGAACACCTTATTTGTGATGTTTTTACAAACGCAACCCAAAATTTTACCGAACCTGAAAAAATCTTGCCCGTTTAGGGCTAAAAAACGGACAAGCGTCTGCCATGTAAAGGATTAAACTGTGGGTAGGTCTGAACCCCAATTTCTTCCAGCCTGCATGTTGCTATTTGTACACCTTCCCCTTCAGCTGGTTGTCCAGTATCTTCAATAGTTGACTCCCAAGTGCCACACCGTGACTAGGCCAACAGTTTAGATTCTGTAATTAGTTCAGTAGTTGTCTAGTCTACACTGAGAAATTTACTCTAATCACATCAACACTTTGTCTTGACCAGCCCAGGCTTGACTGACCTACAGTGATGACATGTCCATGAAATGACAGAGCAGTGCCACACTTGACCAGCCCAGGCTGGACTCACCTACAGTGATGACATGTCCATGAAATGACAGAGCAGTGCCACACTTGACCAGCCCAGGCTGGACTCACCTACAGTGATGACATGTCCATGAAATGACAGAGCAGTGCCACACTTGACCAGCCCAGGCTGGACTCACCTACAGTGATGACATGTCCATGAAATGACAGAGCAGTGCCACACTTGACCAGCCCAGGCTGGACTCACCTACAGTGATGACATGTCCATGAAATGACAGAGCAGTGCCACACTTGACCAGCCCAGGCTGGACTCACCTACAGTGATGACATATCCATGAAATGACAGAGCAGTGCCACACTTGACCAGCCCAGGCTGGACTCACCTACAGTGATGACATGTCCATGAAATGACAGAGCAGTGCCACACTTGACCAGCCCAGGCTGGACTCACCTACAGTGATGACATGTCCATGAAATGACAGAGCAGTGCCACACTTGACCAGCCCAGGCTGGACTCACCTACAGTGATGACATGTCCATGAAATGACAGAGCAGTGCCACACTTGACCAGCCCAGGCTGGACTCACCTACAGTGATGACATGTCCATGAAATGACAGAGCAGTGCCACACGGTGCATGTGAGGAAAGCAATCACAGCTGGGTACCATGGGCTCTACCAGATCAGGACAGTGACAACACAACCACCAACCTAGTTAACCAAATATAGAGGCACTCACTTGACGAGTTCACAAACTTACAGAGATCATAAGATGACATAATTCACACTGATAGAGTTCACAAACTTACAGATAACATCTACTGACAGAGTTCACATTGACATAATTCACAAATTTACAGATATCTACTGACAGAATTCAAAAATTTACAGATAACATCTACTGACAAAGTTCACAAAATTACAGAGAGCATAAGCTGTCAGAATTCACGAATTTACAGATAACATCTACTGACAGAATTCATACTGATAGAGTTCACAAATTTACAGAGAGCAAAGGCTGACAGAATTCACACAGAGTTGTCAAACATATTGATATGTGTCGACAGGATTCACATCGGTAGAATTAATAAAATTACGGATATCATCTGCAAGAATACATATAAGTATAGGTCACAGACTTACAGATAACATCTGTTGACGGAGTTCACAAAGAAGATGGTTTTCCCGCGGATTAAATTCAACTTGAGAAGTGCAGCAGTCAGGGCAAACTTGTCGCCCTCCTCACACCTGCAACAACATTCGGGCATATATTAGAACAGCCTCACACCTGCAACAACATTCAGGCATATATTATAACATCCTCACACCTACAACAACATTCAGGCATATATTAGAACAGCCTCACACCTGCAACAACATTCATGCATATATTAGAACATCCTCACACCTGCAACAACATTCATGCATATATTATAACATCCTCACACCTGCAACAACATTCATGCATATTGATTATGTGGTTGTTTCGGGATTTGAAATTTAAATATTGAGCACAACCCACTACTGGCAACGCCGATCGCATTCTGGTATGAACCTAAGGCCTATCCACGTCAATATGGAAGCACTATACTCGAGTTTCGCCCTCGTTTGAGCTCGTCAGTAGTGCATATCCCTGACCGGATCCGGAAACAGTCCCGGATCACGCGTGTGAAGCGGGTGTGTAACCACGCGGCACACACTGGACACACCAAATTATCACAACAGAACATCACAACGCTACCCATCGTAGGCTATGCTCAAGATTGCCCAATCGCCGCGACCGACGTCCGTCAATCGATGGGACCCGAACGATTTAGGCCTGGTGTTCCTTGCCAGTGAGAAGTCCTGATCGTTCGGGTCCCATCGATTGACGGACGTCGGTCGCGGCGATTGGGCAATCTTGAGCATAGCCTACGATGGGTAGCGTTGTGATGTTCTGTTGTGATAATTTGGTGTGTCCAGTGTGTGCCGCGTGGTTACACACCCGCTTCACACGCGTGATCCGGGACTGTTTCCGGATCCGGTCAGGGATATGCACTACTGACGAGCTCAAACGAGGGCGAAACTCGAGTATAGTGCTTCCATATTGACGTGGATAGGCCTTAGGTTCATACCAGAATGCGATCGGCGTTGCCAGTAGTGGGTTGTGCTCAATATTCAAATTTCAAATCCCGAAACAACCACATAATCAATTGATCATTGCTCACTAGATTTAGGAGGCCTGGTGTTCCTTGCCAGTGAGAAGTCCTGATCGTTCGGGTCCCATCGATTGACGGACGTCGGTCGCGGTGATTGGGCAATCTTGAGCATAGCCTACGACGGGTAGCGTTGTGATGTTCTGTTGTGATAATTTGGTGTGTCCAGTGTGTGCCGCGTGGTTACACACCCGCTTCACACGCGTGATCCGGGACTGTTTCCGGATCCGGTCAGGGATATGCACTACTGACGAGCTCAAACGAGGGCGAAACTCGAGTATAGTGCTTCCATATTGACGTGGATAGGCCTTAGGTTCATACCAGAATGCGATCGGCGTTGCCAGTAGTGGGTTGTGCTCAATATTTAAATTCATGCATATATTATAACAGCCTCACACCTGCAACAACATTCATGCATATATTATAACATCCTCACACCTGCAACAACATTCATGCATATATTATAACATCTTCACACCTGCAACAACATTCATGCATATATTATAACAGCCTCACACCTGCAACAACATTCAGGCATATATTATAACAGCATCACACCTGCAACAACATTCATGCATATATTAGAACATCCTCACACCTGCAACAACATTCATGCATATATTAGAACATCCTCACACCTGCAACAACATTCAGGCATATATTATAACAGCCTCACACCTGCAACAACATTCATGCATATATTAGAACAGCCTCACACCTGCAACAACATTCAGGCATATATTAGAACAGCCTCACACCTGCAACAACATTCAGGCATATATTATAACAGCATCACACCTGCAACAACATTCATGCATATATTAGAACAGCCTCACACCTGCAACAACATTCAGGCATATATTAGAACATCCTCACACCTGCAACAACATTCAGGCATATATTATAACATCCTCACACCTGCAACAACATTCATGCATATATTAGAACATCCTCACACCTGCAACAACATTCAGGCATATATTAGAACAGCCTCACACCTGCAACAACATTCATGCATATATTATAACATCCTCACACCTGCAACAACATTCATGCATATATTAGAACAGCCTCACACCTGCAACAACATTCAGGCATATATTAGAACAGCCTCACACCTGCAACAACATTCAGGCATATATTATAACATCCTCACACCTGCAACAACATTCATGCATATATTAGAACAGCCTCACACCTGCAACAACATTCAGGCATATATTAGAACATCCTCACACCTGCAACAACATTCATGCATATATTATAACATCCTCACACCTGCAACAACATTCAGGCATATATTATAACATCCTCACACCTGCAACAACATTCATGCATATATTAGAACAGCCTCACACCTGCAACAACATTCATGCATATATTATAACAGCCTCACACCTGCAACAACATTCAGGCATATATTAGAACATCCTCACACCTGCAACAACATTCAGGCATATATTAGAACATCCTCACACCTGCAACAACATTCATGCATATATTAGAACATCCTCACACCTGCAACAACATTCAGGCATATATTAGAACATCCTCACACCTGCAACAACATTCAGGCATATATTAGAACAGCCTCACACCTGCAACAACATTCAGGCATATATTAGAACAGCCTCACACTTTAAACATAAAACAGCTACACACTGTTTTACCCTATCAATGTTTGCAAAACAAATCGTATTTGACACAAAAATATAAGTGAACTGAATTGTTTTAATCTAGATAACAGTTATGTATACTTTGTACCATCCATCATGTGCCATGCCGGTAAGCGTGCCACCTCACTCGATCACCAGTCGTGGATCAGCTCTGTGTTCCTGTCTCGATGTACTTTGTACATGAATTGTTTATATTTATCAATTAGTTTGGACTTTGTGCTTCTTACAACTAACCAGTACATGGTCTTGATGAAACACCTCACACTGGCTGTGGCCGACTAGTGAAATCATCACATTAACATTCAGATTTCTACACGTATCCTTGGCGTGGCCAATGACTGAATGTCTGGAAGATGTGTGGTCACTGTGGGCATTCCCACCACAGTCGCTGCTCAATGAATGACAAATAACTGTGGTATAAAACGAGATTTGCATTACAGTTACACAAGCACTTGATTACACCACTCACTTGATGTGGTACTGATTGAGTTGTGATGTTTCGGGAAGTTGTGACTCCTCCAGCTTCAGAATGACCTGAAATGAAAGATAAAAAATGTGAGCACACCTGTCAGTGGTCTATGAAACCAGTGGTGAAGAAAGTATTGTATGTACAAAAAATTACATAAGCCAAACAGATGGCACGTCACCTATAGAATCAGTCATGAGGTGTGCTAGGCTCCAGGAACATGGTTCCCTTTGACTTGAGTTAATTCCTAATGGACACTGGACAGGGTCTGTTGACAATGAAATACTTATAACGCACAGATGAAACACGACCGACCTCATTGTAATCTTAGTGGTAAGAGGCAACAGGAGTTGGTAGTATTTCTGGACAAGTTAAAAATACGTGGAGTTTAGCATATGTGACAACACCTAGTATGAGAATGGAAGATAAGACTGCCTCCTGATGGTTGGAAGACATCACCACCAGATATGTTGGGAACAAGCATGACATAAAGACATGGCAGGTCATACATTACCCCTTGAGTCTATGCAATGGCGTTATGTATGTTCAAATATTAATGAGTTATTCCATCTGGCTTTTTTTTTTCTTTTTCTGCATAGCCTTTACAGGGCATCGCTGTCAACACCAGCATTTTACTGCTGTTGTTGATCTCTTTGGCAAGATTACGCTCAGTAGTTTGCCACAGCTTTCTGAGCGGCCGGCTCACTTATCCCGTAAGTCACCAATGCGACGGGAACTGCTACCAATTCTCATGTGCTGCGTCACATTACATGGATAAGCAGGATTACGGAGAAAGTCGTTTAACCCCTAGGCCAGGGAGACCTGTATCTTGCTTCTAACAAGTGTAAAACAGACAATTCAGTAAAGAGCAGAATCAATTAAGAATGTTGCCACTTAACTCCTGTGACATCTTGCAACAGCACAATGTTCCAACAGAAACTCTATACAACAAAATATCAGCTAACAATAAGGGCACATGTACACGATGTTGGAGATTTGTCATGTGGGAACATTCTGAGAAATGACAGGTCTGACTTGACAATGTACTGGCAAATCTTTACAACTAAATGGTGTAAATATATGACAATACCAAGATAAACACAATGAGAAAACACCCAGAGTAAATGCCAGACAAAACCTAAACGGGGAAAATATCCAGACAATGCAGACACCCACACAAGGAAATACCCAACAATGCTAGGATTACACCCACATAGAGAAATACCCAACAATGATAGTACAACACCCACACAGAGAAATACTTGACAATGCTAGGACCACACCCACACAGAGAAATACCTGAAAATGCCAGGACCACACCCACACAGAGAAATACCCGACAATGCCAGGACCACACACACAGAGAGAGAGAGAGAGAGAGAGAGAGAGAGAGAGAGAGAGAGAGAGAGAGAGAGAGAGAGAGAGAGAGAGAGAGAGAGAGAGAGAGAGAGAGAGAGAGAGAGAAATACCCAACAATGATACTCACTGCATTGTGGAGGACCAATTTCTTGAGAGTCTGGACATCCTGGCCCAAGGTTGCAGACATCATGAAGGCCTGGTAGATCTTGGGCAAGTTGCTGGTGACAGTCAACAACAAGTTACTCTAGCAACAATCTGGCACATGAACAACATATCCACAATCCATGGAGGGAATACTAGCAACTACTCTGCAGCCTCGATGGCATAGAGGATAGACACTTGGCTGCTGGCCTGGTGTTCAGCAGCCAGACGGATGTTCACATCTGACTTTGGCTGCCAGATCACCCATCTAAAAATGGGTAACATCATCTTCATGTACCATGCCGATAAGTGTGGGTGGTCATGTTTTGCCATCTCACTCGATCACCAGAGTTGTGGATCAGCTCAATGTTCCTGTCTCGACCATGCCACATGGCGAAGCCGTTCGGGTATTTACTTCTCTACCTTCCCCTTGATCTTGCCAGATGTCACCAAGTTCTCCAATTTATTAATTCTCATAACTTGACCAAAAATGTTGACTGTCTACATCTAATTTCTCTAATCAGTTGATTTTCATTTGTTTCTTATAGGACTTGTTCATTGGTTTTTTGGCTGTCCATAGTATTCTTTGCATATCCCTCAGAAACCACATCTCCACAGCCATCAGATGTGTTTCAGCCTGTCCACAGCCATCAGATGTGTTTCAGCCTGTCTGCTCATTGTACCAGGAAATGTCCCAGGAAGTAAAGAAGGCCAAGGTTGTACTGACCCCAGCATCCAGTCTGATCTCCAGAAATAAGGCTCTAGCATGTGTGTCTTCAGGCCAATCACACTCTCCTGGACTTCATCCACTACCGAGTCACACTCTCCTGGACTTCATCCACTACCGAGTCACACTCTCCTGGACTTCATCCACTACCGAGTCACACTCTCCTGGACTTCATCCACTACCGAGTCACACTCTCCTGGACTTCATCCACTACCGAGTCACACTCTCCTGGACTTCATCCACTACCGAGTCACACTCTCCTGGACTTCATCCACTACCGAGTCAGTCTCCTGGACTTCATCGACTACCGAGTCACACTCTCCTGGACTTCACTACTGAGGCCCAATCTCCACTAGGGCCTGTCTGCTGTGCTGAACCGTGACCCGATTACATTCTAATAATCTTCACAGTTGTGACATTTCAGAACCAGACTTGCATATCCTGTGGTTTCTTAGTTTGGAGAGAGACAGGACAGTGTGGCAACCCAGTCCCTGAGGCAACGGTACTGGTCGGTACAAGTCCCTACATCAACCTCAGGACGACCGGTGCAAACCTAAATGTCAAAGTACTGAACTTCAATCCCAGTCACCCGGAGGCTTGACAACCAACCTGCACCCATGTACACAACCAACACTGCACCCATGTACACAACCAACACTGCACCCATGTACACAACCAACACTGCACCCATGTACACAACCAACACTGCACCCATGTACACAACCAACACTGCACCCATGTACACAACCAACACTGCACCCATGTACACAACCAACCTGCACCCATGTACACAACCAACCTGCACCCATGTACACAACCAACCTGCACCCATGTACACAACCAACCTGCACCCATGTACACAACCAACACTGTATCCATGTACACAACATATGTGATCTTTGCAGGACATTGCAAGCAATGCCAGCTTGATTCTCTAGGCAGTTTTCCACTGCTTTCTGAATGAGAAACCAACGTACAAGTTCAACTTAATGTCAGTGTGTGGATTGAACTCCCTACCCCACCACCAACATACTGGAAGTGTCAGAGCGAGTGCTCCTATCCCTGCAACCACACCACACATCCATATAAACACGCTCACAAAACTACTCTTGCATTTTCGACACACTGATGGAAGGAATGACACAACAGTAACAACAGAGAACATTGTCAAACAAGGAGTCCCACAAAAACCAACCTGAGAAGTTCTTTGACATCAGCTTCGTAACCGAAGGAGAAGACAAGGTCAGCCTCGTCCACCACCAGCATCTCCAGAGACTGCTTCACATTGATGTTCTCAGCTCGGATGTGGGCCAGCAGTCGACTGGGTGTGGCAACCACAATGTCCGGCTTCTCCAATAACATGGGTCTGAGGTAGGACAATCAAACAGGCACCAATCATGCAGGTGTCAATAATGACATCAAGCAAACCATCACAAACACAACATCAAATCAACCAACACTAACTCACATCATCAAATCAACTAATACTAACTCACAACATCAAGTCAACCAAATGTAACTCATCAAAAGTTTGCTGCAAATCTTTCAGAAACGTTCCAATATTTTTCTTGAGAAAAACATGTCCTAGATATGGCTTATAACGCTGAGCATGAACAGCATGACCATACACAACTGGCTTCTAGTCTGAACCATACTGACGTAGTCCTCGTATTCTAACACAAAAACTAACATGTTGTACCACTGAAGGCATACAACTGACATCTAATTTTACTGCTCACATATAAAACTGACATTAAATCGTACTGTCAGGACATAACTGTCGAAACAAAAACTGACAGTTCAAATTTATGGTTAATGAATAAATCAAGACTAAAAGTTTAACAAACATCACCTCCATCTTCACGAGAAAGCAAACAAAATACCTTTGAGAAGCCAATGGTACTTGAGGCGATATATCCACACATTTGATATCACGGGAGCAGCCTGTGGTTAAACCCTGTGGACAGATATGAAACCATCAGATATCACTTCCTTCAAGGAGGACAACATGTGAGGACCAGTTTCTGCTGGACCAACAGCTACAGACTCAAAGTCTTCAAGCAACAAGGCACAGGCAGGAGAATAACAGCTTTCAATGACTACATGAAGTGACATTCAATATGAGAACAAAGAAAACATCTATAATGACATCGTCTGACAGCTAGCAGGGAAATAAAACAAACAGCAACCTTCAACAATATCATGTACTGATGGCAATCTACAGATACAAAAACAACATACAAGCAGGAGCTATCAGAAACACACATACATCTAACGGGAGTCTCCATGGCGAAGTGGTCAACCCATCTGACTCGGGCTCCGAAGATTGTGGGTTCAATTTCGGGCCGCGTCCTTCGGTTCACAAGTGCATTTTTTCGGAGTCCCCCAGGGGCCATCGCTGGAGCTATGGAGTTCATGCTTTGTGCAACGCTTTAGCTGTTCGCTGCGGAAAGAGACTGAGCCATATGGGATAAAACCCAGTGCAATGAAGCCCTGTTGACTCTGTTGACTTTTTAAAGCGACACATACATCTTTAAGCTTTCAAGCGCATATAAACAATCCAAGATAAAACCTGCCTACCAGTATGTTCTTGTAGGTCTGGCTGCACAACTCTTTAGAGGGGGTCAAGATCACGGCACGGATGGCTTGCTCTGAGGCTGTCTGTGGAAACACAGCAACAGTCATCAGTATTGCCATGTCATAAATTCAATATTATAAAAACATGCATCTTCAGAAACTATATTACAAATAATACATACAGTGCAACATTAAGCTTGCAGGAATAAACAGCCAAAAACCTCTCTCTCTTTTATAGGATAAACAATTGGACATGCTGGCACTATATGTGCCCCTGCCAACCACTCATCTTTCACACACTTAGTATTATGCATGTTAAAGTTAATAGTAAAGACATTGATATGACCATATAGCACATATACATTACAGATTACAAATAATAAATGGTCTAATATATGAACAGGTTATTAGTAAATACATACATATACCCATACAAGAATATAAATACACAAATATACACTGGTACACACACACCACATAAGTCCGGGAGCTATAGTCGGGGACAGTGGTTGCACATTGATACAGTATAACTGTTTTAAATAGAGCAGCTTGCCATGACAGCAATAGCATATGTTTAAAACTATAACTGTTTTAAATAGAGCAGCTTGCCATGACAGCAACAGTATATGTATAAAACTATACCTGTTTTAAATAGAGCAGCTTGTGAATGACAGCAATAGCATATGTATAAAACTATACCTGTTTTAAATAGAGCGGCTTGTGAATGACAGCAATAGCATATGTATAAAACTATACCTGTTTTAAATAGAGCAGCTTGTGAATGACAGCAATAGCATATGTATAAAACTATACCTGTTTTAAATAGAGCAGCTTGTGAATGACAGCAATAGCATATGTATAAAACTATACCTGTTTTAAATAGAGCAGCTTGTGAATGACAGCAATAGCATATGTATAAAACTATACCTGTTTTAAATAGAGCAGCTTGTGAATGACAGCAATAGCATATGTATAAAACTATACCTGTTTTAAATAGAGCAGCTTGTGAATGACAGCAATAGCATATGTATAAAACTATACCTGTTTTAAATAGAGCAGCTTGTGAATGACAGCAATAGCATACGCTGCTGTCTTCCCAGATCCTGTCCTTGCTCTGGCCAGAATGTCCTTGCCCTGAAGGGCAAGAGGAATGGCTTTCTCTTGTATGGGAGTTGGATGGGACCAGCCCAGCTTTGATATTGCCTGTTGATGACGTAACAACAGTCAGCATCAAGATCATCATAGAATACTCGCTACAGCACATGTCAGGTCATTGCTGAAAGTAAAACCCAGTAGTGTAGCCACATTTTCATGTGCGGTGCAGAAATGTGAACAAGCAATAAGAGACAGAGACAGGGCTGTATATTCCATATCATCGTCATGTGCCATGTCACAAGTGTTACGGGACCACTCACCACAACCACAAGGAACAGACACGAGGAATATATGAGGAACATCATCATCATGTGCCATGCCACAAGTGTTACGAGAACACTCACCACAACCTCAAGGAACAGACATGGAATGTATGAGGCACATCATCATCATGTGCCATGTCACAAGTGTTACGAGACCACTCACCACAACCACAAGGAACAGACACGTGGAATGTATGAGGAACATCATCATCATGTGCCATGTCACAAGTGTTACGAGACCACAAGTGTTACGAGAACACTCACCACAACCACAAGAAACAGACACGTGGAATGTATGCGGCACATCATCATCATGTGCCATGTCACAAGTGTTACGAGACCACTCACCACAACCAGAAGGAACAGACATGTGGAATGTATGAGGCACATCATCATCATATGCCATGCCGATGAGTGTGTGTGGTCATATTTCACAATCTCGCACGATCACCAGAGTCGCCGACCAGCTCTTGTGTTCTGGTCTCGATCATGTCATGTGGCCAAGCCATCGAGATATTTATTTCTCTGGCTTCCCCTTGTTCTTTTCCCTCCAATCTTGCCAGCCGTCACCAAGATCTTTAGTTTATGTCTTCTCATAACATGCTCTTTATCAGTTTGCGGTTTTAATTTGCTTCTTGTAGGACTTGCTCATTGGTATTTTCTGACTGTCCATTTCTTTGCATGTTCTTCAGAAACCACATTTCCACTGTCAATAGATCTTCAGCTTGTCTGCTCACCATCCACATAAAAGTTCAGATTCCATGCAGCACTTCATCTCTCTTTTTCACATTGCAATTTTATTGGTTTTATGTTTTCCATCTTGCAAAAGGTTACCTTCACCATGGCGATTCTTGTTCTAATCTCTTCAAGGCATCTTCCATCAGATGTTATGACTGAACCAAGATAAGTTACTACTGACTAACTTGTTTAACTGATTCTCTGCCAAGCAAAAAGTGGTTTTGGACAAAACAAAAATTGATGGAAGTAGGGGCGTGCCGCAGTAATGATGTAAAAATGGTTAAAACAGCAGCAGATGTATTGTATTATATATCAAATTAAAGAAGGTTGTACAGGGAACACTTCTGTATTGATACTTTTTTGGAGAGGTTAAAAATATCATAATAATAATGTTAGATTGTGTAACATATATTTAGAAGGGGTGACAATTATTAAAAATCATTTACCAAGGCACTACTCCCTATTTGATGATAATCCACTTCAATTTACCGAATACTGATAAACACACCACTTTTCTTCACCAAAATCACAAGAACGGCTCCTTAACATCATCAAAATACCCACAATTATTACATCTTATTTTGGAGATATCATTTTCACAAAAAAATTGAAAAAAAAGTCAGGAAAATATGAGGCAGATTTGTACTCATTAGAATGAGAACCAAAATATAGACTATTTTCTATTTAGTTATAATTATTTAAATACTTCTCAGCTTATTTGTGATAGGAAAGCAAACTTAGGGGCACAAGTGTGGCCCATTACAGCAAGCATAATTTGACAGAAGCATCTATGATGATGAACTTTCACTGTTAGTTTTGTTTTCCATATGACCACTTGCTAAATAATGTAACTGAATAACCAAAAACTGCACAAACTATCATTTTCAGAACCTGTCACAGAGTCCTTTAAATCAGAACAACTATAATCTAAATTGTTTAAAATGATCTAATGTAAATCGACGAGGTCGAGAACTAGTGGGCGTTGCCATTTCTAAAAATAAAAAATTAGCCACATTTTAACAAAGATTTCTGGTCAGTTTTGAGAAACTTGACAGTCAAGTTCTTCATTTCTGATACTATGGAAAGAAAGAGCTTCCAGTGTAAACTGTCATTTACTGGACACTAACATTGCGGGAGATATGGGAAATGAAGCAAATAACACACTGTTAACATTTAGATAATTATGATCCCACGGCAGTGAATCAGTTCAGAACATTCCCATTTGCTTGTGTATTACATTGTGGTATTTCCTTCTTCCTAGTGACGATAATAAGTTACAATTTTGTTCTAACCCTAGTTGTTCACTGTGAGAAACAACTGCATCTACTAAATGTTGCAGATCCTGCCAACTGTCTGCCACCAATACTGTATTATCCGCATATCTAATGTTATTGATGTTTTGACCCCCAATGTTGATTTCTCTCATATCTTCTAGATTTCTGAAAATATTTTCACTGTATAGGGAAAAAAGATCAGGAGACATTGCAAAGCCCTGTCACACACCTCCCATAACTCTTTACCGGGCAGAGCGGCCGAGAGTGTCTTTACTCCGGAACGGGCAAAATGTCCCACAGCGTCTGTGACTACTAAATGCTGTAAAAATGTGATCTCGCTGCTTTCCGATTATTTACGTCCTGTGTTATCGATAAGCAGATAGCGCGTGCGTCATTTGCAAGTGATTTGATCGGATCTTTGTATAGTTTTCAGGGTGTTTACGCTTTGTTTTTCAA
The DNA here is from genome assembly GCA_963921405.1 of Cepaea hortensis. Classification (NCBI taxonomy): domain Eukaryota; kingdom Metazoa; phylum Mollusca; class Gastropoda; order Stylommatophora; family Helicidae; genus Cepaea; species Cepaea hortensis. The sequence goes on from OY992877.1 coordinate 3,452,015, forward strand.
AATGGATTTTGAAGATTCTTCAAGTGATTTAGGAGATTTCACTGGGTTAATTTAAGTGCATGAATTTAACTGAATCGGAGCTAGATATCTATCAGTCATATCAGCGTAAGCAGTGTACTTTTCACATCTTTTGGAGACTTTTAAAATGATTGCCGTTCAAACAAATGAGAATGCTAGACAAAAAGATTGAACAGATAAATGATCAGCAACATTGGATTATTTATTGCACATGAGTAAAATAATAAATATGCATTCATTTTCCACTTTATTTAACAAAAAATATGTTCACTAACAGATTAGATTTGATGTTTTTACTAATGTAACACAACATCTGACAGGCAACCGGAAAAATGTTGCCCTTTCAGAGTTACAAAAAGTCAAAAGCTGTGCCCTGTAAAGGGTTAATAGAATGATATTGACCTACTTCTGTATCAATAAATCTTAATGGAAGTTTGTTTCAAATATATGTTATGTTTTTTTTTAACAAGTCTAAGGTCTTTCTCATCAATTTGTAGATCTGCAAGCATCTTTATCAAAGACACAGAAAAGTATAGAATACAATCTATCCTATAAATAGCAAGAAAAATGATTAATTAATTGTCTTTCCTTAAGGCTTTAGATATAAAATCATGTGTAGAAAGCAGACTAGATATGGACACGGCCGATACATGAAATGTCGCCCCTGAACAGACTGCAAGAACATCAAGTGGAAAGGTATGAAGGCAGACATGAGTGCTACACTGTGCAGGGAGCCACAGAAGAATAGTCAACCAACAATGGCGCTGTCGACCGCTACACACTGATGACGCAGGGATGCGAGTGAATGGGCTGATGTGCATTGAGGATAATCTGATGACTGACTAACTGTCGTCCATGTCTGAACTCCAATAAACATGTAATGTTTCATCATGTAATGTGCATCTTTACAAGAGCATACTCAGCAAAATACAAACTGAAGCTCTCACGTATGGATTTGATTTAGTCAACAAGTCATGTCTGCCTTGCCCTGAGACACACAGACTTGACTTACTTTAGTTTTAGCAAGACTTTAAGAAGTCAAAGTTAAATCATAACAACTAATACTAATCTGACACAACAGAGGAAAGCAAACAGAGTATTAATAAGCTAAAAAATCTGTAGCATACAAATTACAATCAATGGGAAGTGACTGGACCAGCAGTAACACTTGAAACAAAAACAAACGGATGCAATCTTTCCAAACTTATTCTTGCTGTAACTACTCAGACTACTGTCTGATTGTCTGTGAAGATGACACTTCTAAACTGAACTGAAGCGAATTCTACAGATATTGACCCCCGTCGTTTTGTCTGGAATTCCTCTTCAGTTGCATGGAGTGGAGTGTTTGATTCACGGGGTCTTTCTTAGCATGAGGGCAACCTTGCCTTGCAATCTTGTTAAAACGTGACCAAAATAACTACCACGAATTATGGTACTTTTGCTTTCTTTCACCCCAAACAAAAGGGAATCCCAGGGTATGACGTCACATCCAGGGGTTCCCTGTGTTGCGCCGAACATTCAGGGGGTTTCCGTGTGTTGCGCCGTAGCTCAGTGCGCAATTCTATGCGGCGGCGGTGGTGCGCTATTCTTTCACTTTCCGGTTAGGGTTAGGATTAGGGTTAGTGTGTGTACCCTACCCCTACCCGGAAAGTGATTGCAGGACCGATGCAAATGAGGATTGAAGGGAGACAGAAACGGTTGCCACAGCCCAAAGAAACAACACTGTGGTGTGGGGCAATTGAAACGCACTCCACCGGAACACAGAGGAGATCACCGTCGGCGCTAAATATAGCTGGTGACTAAATATAGCTGGCAAAGTTTGTTTGGGGTGAAAGAAAGCAAAAGTACCCGAATCATTTATAATATTGTCACTGATATGGCGAAGTTGGTACTTCAATTGTTATTCACCGGAACATACGCAAATCCTTTCGAGCCTCATTTGCATCGGTCCTGCAATCACTTCCGGTTTAGTGTTCGGTGGACTGCTGGACCGATCGATGGATGTTTTTTTAAGTTTTTGGGCCCGTAGGGCCCTCACTGTGGCCGACAGTGAGGGCCCTACGGGCCCAAAACTAACAAAACATCCATCGATCGGTCCAGCAGTCCACTAAACACTTAACCGGAAAGTGGTTGCAGGACCGATGCAAATGAGGCTCTAAGGGATATATAGCCTCGTGACGTCTGTTGCGGTGAATTAAAATTGAAGTACCGCGAAGTTTTTATAAAATATGTTATTGACTGGTTATTTATTGTATAAAATATATCATCATCATTCATTTATTTAAAATATGGTATGGTATGGTGCAACTTGAACATGGAATAAACAAACACTAACAACACCCAACCTCCAAAATTCTATCATCAAAGCCCATTTCATGAAACTGTAGGCCTTCATTCTTGTCCTCCATGACTGGGAACTGAATATGTGGCAGTAATCCCGTGTAATAAAACCAAGAATCAATCAGACATATAAGTATCAGATATATAAAATATCAAACAATCAACTGCGGTCTCCTAGAACGTGGTGGCCACTTCTGCTGACCTTTCACCCGGATGTAGACTGCGACTTCCGGCTTACAGCTGGAGCGGTAAACATGGCTGCTCAGGGATGATACAAGTGTTCTAGTTATGAAACAGTTGATGTATCATGGCTTTAAGACCACAGACGGCTGAAACTGTTGGTGTGTCACCAGATAAGACAATAGCCATATTTGTTCTACCTTATAAGATTCAAAGAAAACGCATGGAAGACATCAAACATTCAATGCTGAAGAAGAAAATTCCACTTGCGAACGCTCTCGAGTAAGAAAATAAATAAAATAAAAATAGATTCAACAATGAATTGAGTTGAGCTAAGAACCGACATCACTGCACTCAGGATATTCCCATACGCGCTCGATCCCCTCGTTCAACAGCCAGCGAAGAATCATACTACTAATTGTTCCAAATGCTATCTGATTGAAAGTTCTGGTCTTCTTTCTGTTTTGATATTTTTCCAAAACCCCTGCCGATCACACCCCCTTTGCCCCCCCCCCCCCCACCCGTAATATCTTTCTTTTCACATACAGGTTCTCAATCTCCCCCCCCCCCCACCTTCTCCACCTGGACCACCTCTCCCTTGTAGATAAAAAGTCCGAAACAATGGCTTGTAGTTTTTAACTCTCCCAATACAGTTATACACACATTACCTCTTTGTAAATGTCTCTTCTCTTCATCTGTCTGGCTCACTAATTGTCATTTATCATATGGGCTTGATTTTGTTATGAGTAAAATCTTTAAAACTCTGTGACAACTAGCAAATTTGATTGAAAAGAGCAAGGGGAAGACAAAGGAATAAATACCTGGATAGCAGGGCCACATGGCATAATCAGAACAGGACCACAGACCTGATTCAACACTGGTGATCATATGAAATGGTGAACTGTCAACCACACTCACTTACCGACATAGCACTTGATAGTGACAATTATTATTTTGAAAAGGGGCACATCAGGCAACCCTGAGGTTATCTCAAAGTGAGGCACTAATGGTAATTAGTATGATATGCAACTAACTAACTCCCAGAGTACATATATGCTGATTTTATTGAGAATATACATAATGTATCCATATTTATGGTCATGCCAGCTGCTACCACTACACATGAGAATATGCATAATGTGTCCACATTTATGGTCACGCCAGCTGCTACTACCACACATGATGCCAAAAGTCAGCCATGGTGAGTCACCAATCTCTGGAGACAGCCATGTTAGTCTCTGGTGTCTGCAGCAAAATGCCACATTTGGCACCATGATTTGTCTTATCATGGTGAGTCACTGATCTCTGGTGTCTGCAGCAAAATGCCACATTTGGCACCATGATTTGTCTTACCATGGTGAGTCACTGATCTCTGGTGTCTGCAGCAAAATGCCACATTTGGCACCATGATTTGTCTTACCATGGTGAGTCACTGATCTCTGGTGACTGCAGCAAAATGCCACATTTGGCACCATGATTTGTCTTACCATGGTGAGTCACTAATCTCTGGTGACTGCAGCAAAATGCCATATTGGGCACCATGATTTGTCTTGTCATGGTGAGTCACTCATGCTTGCTTGCTTGTGTTCATTGGCTTGAGCTCCAACGCGAAGTCCTGTATGTCAGATGAAGGCATCCTGTTGTCCAACATCAGTGTGATGTCATACAGGACCTGAGGTTTGCGTGAGTATCCGTTGTCCCATGTCTGCTTATTGGTGTGCAGACTGGTGGTTCCTCGCCGTACAGGCAGACACTCTCCGACTTCGGAGGAATCGGCGATCCTACTGACTTTAGCCAGGACCCCGAAGGGACCTGTTGCCCAGGACGCTTGACAAGGACACGTCAATAGGTCTTGGCTAGTATATAACCTGGCCCTGGTGCCTTCGAAACACCTCTGCGTCCCATTGGGCACCATGATTTGTCTTGTCCATCCCCTTGTTACTGATATATAATATTTATGAGATGATCATATCGTAACACATACGGTAGAATCACTATGTGAATGTACATACACAGACTCGATGTTTATCATCTTCACAGTCATACAGTAACACATGTGGTGACTGAGTTTGAGTCTCTGGAACAAGTAGAAAAGCAAGCAGTCAAGGATGGACTGCAGCTGCCTGCGGAGGTCTGTGTTGTGTCCATGAGATGGTTGGTGGAGTGTCTGAAGGCATCAGCGGTTGTGTCTGTGCTGGACAGTTATTTGTTGAGGAAGGTAAATGCATCTTTTAATCTCCCTGATTTTCTCTTAGCTTGTAGATCCAAAATGTACAGTCTAGCTATGTTAAAGATTCCCTAAATGTACAGTCTAGCTCTGTTAAAGATTCCCAAAATGTACAGTCTAGCTATGTTAAAGATTCCCCAAAATGTACAGTCTAGCTATGTTAAAGATTCCCAAAAATGTACAGTCTAGCTATGTTAAAGATTCCCTAAATGTACAGTCTAGCTATGTTAAAGATTCCCTAAATGTACAGTCTAGCTATGTTAAAGATTCCCTAAAATGTACAGTCTAGCTATGTTAAAGATTCCCTAAATGTACAGTCTAGCTATGTTAAAGATTCCCTAAATGTACAGTCTAGCTATGTTAAAGATTCCCTAAATGTACAGTCTAGCTATGTTAAAGATTCCCTAAAATGTACAGTCTAGCTATGTTAAAGATTCCCAAAATGTACAGTCTAGCTATGTTAAAGATTCCCTAAATGTACAGTCTAGCTCTGTTAAAGATTCCCAAAATGTACAGTCTAGCTATGTTAAAGATTCCCCAAAATGTACAGTCTAGCTATGTTAAAGATTCCCAAAAATGTACAGTCTAGCTATGTTAAAGATTCCCTAAATGTACAGTCTAGCTATGTTAAAGATTCCCTAAAATGTACAGTCTAGCTATGTTAAAGATTCCCTAAATGTACAGTCTAGCTATGTTAAAGATTCCCTAAATGTACAGTCTAGCTATGTTAAAGATTCCCTAAATGTACAGTCTAGCTATGTTAAAGATTCCCAAAATGTACAGTCTAGCTATGTTAAAGATTCCCTAAATGTACAGTCTAGCTATGTTAAAGATTCCCTAAATGTACAGTCTAGCTATGTTAAAGATTCCCAAAATGTACAGTCTAGCTATGTTAAAGATTCCCAAAATGTACAGTCTAGCTATGTTAAAGATTCCCTAAATGTACAGTCTAGCTATGTTAAAGATTCCCAAAATGTACAGTCTAGCTATGTTAAAGATTCCCTAAATGTACAGTCTAGCTATGTTAAAGATTCCCCAAAATGTACAGTCTACCTATGTTAAAGATTCCCTAAATGTACAGTCTAGCTATGTTAAAGATTCCCAAAATGTACAGTCTAGCTATGTTAAAGATTCCCTAAATGTACAGTCTAGCTATGTTAAAGATTCCCTAAATGTACAGTCTAGCTATGTTAAAGATTCCCTAAATGTACAGTCTAGCTATGTTAAAGATTCCCTAAATGTACAGTCTAGCTATGTTAAAGATTCCCTAAATGTACAGTCTAGCTATGTTAAAGATTCCCTAAATGTACAGTCCAGCTATGTTAAAGATTCCCTAAATGTACAGTCTAGCTATGTTAAAGATTCCCAAAATGTACAGTCTAGCTATGTTAAAGATTCCCTAAATGTACAGTCTAGCTATGTTAAAGATTCCCCTAAATGTACAGTCTAGCTATGTTAAAGATTCCCTAAATGTACAGTCTAGCTATGTTAAAGATTCCCAAAATGTACAGTCTAGCTATGTTAAAGATTCCCTAAATGTACAGTCTAGCTATGTTAAAGATTCCCTAAATGTACAGTCTAGCTATGTTAAAGATTCCCAAAATGTACAGTCTAGCTATGTTAAAGATTCCCTAAATGTACAGTCTAGCTATGTTAAAGATTCCCTAAATGTACAGTCTAGCTATGTTAAAGATTCCCTAAATGTACAGTCTAGCTATGTTAAAGATTCCCTAAATGTACAGTCTAGCTATGTTAAAGATTCCCAAAATGTACAGTCTAGCTATGTTAAAGATTCCCTAAATGTACAGTCTAGCTATGTTAAAGATTCCCTAAATGTACAGTCTAGCTATGTTTTTTTACATTGGCACCTTGCCGTCTTGACAGACGATAGTTTGTGCTTTAAAAAGGCATAATAACTCTTAACTATGGCGGTAGCGAGTGTGACTGATAAGGCCAATTTGCGCTGTAAATGTCCGTTCACAGTGGGTGCATGTGAACACGTGGTCATTTCCACCATCATGCACCATCTTACGTCTCAAACGCTTGGTGTGTGACTTTTCTGCAATAATTTTCTCCTTTGACTTTATTCCATTTCTGATATTTGCCCTCCATGCAACACGTTCAGCGGCGACTTGCTCCCAATGTGCATTATCAATGCCTGTATCAATCATGTCCCGCTTACACACATCTTTGTATCGTAGTAGAGGCCGACCCTGAGATCTCTTACCCATCTGTAATTCACCAAAAAAGATATCCTTTGGTATTCTACCATCATCCATCCGCCTAAGATGTCCTATCCATCTAAGTCTACGAAGACTGAGCATGGAATAAACTGTCACACAACCTGATCTTTCCAATACTTCAGTATTTGTGATTTTGTCTTGCCACTTAATACCAAGAATTCTTCGCAGACACCGCATATGAAAGCTGTTTAAATTGTTCTCTTGGTGTGAGTAAGTTGTCCAGGTTTCACTGCCATAGAGAAGAGTACTAAGGACACAGGCTTGGTAGACAAGGACTTTTGTTTTGGCAGTAAGCTTCCTGTTCTCCCAGACTCTTTTTCTTAACCTGTTCATTGTTGTTGCTGCCTTACCAATCCGGATGTTGATTTCCTGATCTAGGGATAATTTGCTATTTACCACCGATCCTAGATATGTAAAATGGTCTACTATCTCTAGTTCGGCGTCGTCAATAAAGATTGATGGTACCCCATGTGCACCTTGTGACATAATCTGTGTCTTCTTTTTGCTAATTGTTAAACCAAATTCAGAACAAGCATTGGAGAATGCAGATAGTAGACATTGCAATTCTTCCTCAGAGTGGGTCGTAACTGCAGCATCATCTGCAAAAAGCAACTCTCTGATCAGTACCCTCCTAATTTTGGTCTTAGCCTTCAATCTCTGAGCATTGTAGAGGCCGCCATCTGAGCGTGAGTGAATGTATATACCACCATCCTGATCACGAAATGCATATTTCAGTAGAAGTGAAAAGTATATTCCAAAGAGGGTGGGAGCTAGTACACAACCTTGCTTAACTCCACTCTTGATTTCAAATTCTTCAGAAGTTGCACCATCAAACTTGATTATACCCTTCATGCCTGTGTGGAACGATTCCACAATAGACAGAAGAGTTGGTGGGCAGCCAATCTTCTTTAGTGCCTTGAACAGACCCTCACGACTGACCAAATCAAATGCCTTTGTGAGGTCGATGAAGGCAATAAACAGTGGTTGATTCTGTTCACGGCATTTTTCTTGCATTTGTCGCAATGAGAATATCATATCAGTGGTAGACCGGTTCTGTCGAAAGCCACACTGTGATTCGGGGTAGACTTGATCTCCTAGGACTTGAAGTCTGCGCAGAACAATTCTGGCAAATACTTTTCCAACAATACACAGAAGTGAGATACCCCTATAGTTGTTGCAGTCGCTCCGATCGCCCTTGTTCTTGTACAGTGTTATGATGCTTGAATCTTTGAAATCCTGTGGGACTTGTCCTTCACGCCAGCATAGCTCTATTAGCTGGTGGATCTGTATAGTGAGTGTGTCTTGCCCACTCCTGATAACCTCTATTGGAATCCCATCCTTACCTGGAGCCTTGCCAGATGCAAGTTCATTTATAGCACACTTAACTTCTGTTATGGTGGGAAGTGTGTCCAGGTGGTCAAGAGTTGGTAGAGCCTCTATGGCGTTGAGGGCATTATCCGCTAGTTTGGTCTCACTTGAGTAAAGCTCCAAATAGTGCTCTACCCATCTGTCCATCTGCTGTTTCTTATCAGTGATGACTTCTCCAGTCAAGGTTTTCAATGGTGCACTTCTTTTGATCACTGGACCACAGGCTTTCTTTATTCCTTCATACATGCTTCTTATGTCTCCCTTATCACTTGCGATTTGAATGGACTCACATAACTTGATCCAATAATCATTTGCACACTGCCTGGCAGCCTTTTGCACATCCTTCCTAGCTTGCCTTAGCTCACTCAGAGTGTTACGCGTTGGTCTTTCCTTGTTTCTTAAGAGAGCTTTCTTCTTCTTATCAATCAAGGGCTGCAGAGTCTCGCTGTTGGCCGCAAACCAGTCCTGCCTCTTATGATCCACAGTGCCGTAAACCTTTACGGCAGTTTTACAAAGAGTTTCCTTAAGTTTATTCCATTTATCATTTACTGTACAATTTTCTGGTGTATCAGTGAAAGCGTCTTCAAGTTGCTGTTGAAACTGAAAGCACTTTTCAGGATCATGAGTGTTAATAATATTAATCCTGGGGCTAGATTTGTGTTTAGCTGTGTAGATTCTCTTTGGTCTCAGTCTAACCCTTGCAACAACCAAAGAATGATCCGTATCACAGTCAGCACTGTGGTAACTACGAGTCAATGATATATGGTTCAGATGTTGTCTCCGTGTGATGATGAAGTCCAGCTGGTGCCAATGGCCGGATCTTGGATGTTTCCATGTGACCTTATGCATCTCTTTTGTTTTAAAAAAAGAGTTTGTAATACATAGGTCATTACTGGTGCAATGCTCCAGCAGCCTTTGCCCATTTTCATTCATGCGACCGATGTTGTATTTTCCAAGGCACACTGGCCATGAACTCGAGTCCTTGCCCACACGAGCATTGAAATCACCGAGCATATAAATGTAGTCGGATTTTGGAACTGCCTTGATCACAGAGTCTAACTCCTCATAGAACAAATCCTTCACATCATCAGAGGAATCGAGTGTCGGTGCATATGCAGTAATAATGGTGGCAAACCCACAAGAGGTTGCCACGCGCAGGGATAATAGTCTTTCATTTCCTCCTGCTGGAATTTCAATCATTCCCAGTAGCGAATTCTTCACTGCAAAGCCCACACCGTGTTGCCTTTTTTCTGCCTGCCCTTTACCCTTCCAGAAAAAGGTGTAGTTGTTTTCCCTGAGTGACACTTCCTCAGCGAGGCGAGTCTCCTGCAGGCCAGCAATATCAATGTTAAGACGATTGAGTTCGGCATCAATCACAGCCGTTTTTCTCACATCGTCAATATTGGTCAAGTCAGTGGAAAATCCTGGACACATGGTTCTCACGTTCCAGGTTGCAAGCCGTAGCTTGAGGTTTCTATTTATATTTTTGTTTGTACCTGGTGCATTGGTTTTACAGCCTGCGATTCAGATTTTGTCCTAGCCCCAAGCACCCATTGAAGCAGGCAGGCTGTGGCGGATCAGCACCCAATTGGCTGGGGGCTGCCCAGCTTGAGGCGGGCGGTAGCTGATCAGTGACACCTATAGGTGTCTCCCACCGTCAGAGGCAACGCGTGGCGCCCCATGTCTACGCCAACTGACAAGGACTTATAACCCGTAACAGTTGCCTCTCGCTTTGATTCCGAGACCAGTTAAGACCAGGGATGGAGTTATTGCCTCTCCATAGCACAAAGCCTGGGCTAAAATATAGAGATCATGTGTTGCCCATGCAGCATGATCCCTCTCTCGGCCTGCCTAGTTCACTCCAGAGGAAAGGTAACACCCCTACATCTGGAACAAGACAAGCTGCAGAAGCTGCCGGATCAGCAAAGCAATGCTCTAACTGTCCGCCTGTCGGAGCTTCGATCCTAGACCAGTCGCCAACCAAGGCTTAGGGCCTGGTCTGCCCTGCCATGACAATTTTGTCTTTAGCTTGCATTTCCTCGCACCAGGGTAAGGCTTGTACCCTCCCAATTGCGCTCTTCCGCCCGAAGCCGTTGGCACAATGTGGGGTGTCGGGTTTGGTAAGCGCCGCCCAACGTTCGGCGCTAACAGAAACCAGGTAGTACCGTCTACTGTCATACGGTAGCTCAGTCATATCTGACTAAGACCTGACTGCATAGCTATGTTAAAGATTCCCTAAATGTACAGTCTAGCTATGTTAAAGATTCCCTAAATGTACAGTCTAGCTATGTTAAAGATTCCCTAAATGTACAGTCTAGCTATGTTAAAGATTCCCAAAATGTACAGTCTAGCTATGTTAAAGATTCCCCAAAATGTACAGTCTAGCTATGTTAAAGATTCCCCTAAATGTACAGTCTAGCTATGTTAAAGATTCCCCAAAATGTACAGTCTAGCTATGTTAAAGATTCCCTAAATGTACAGTCTAGCTATGTTAAAGATTCCCAAAATGTACAGTCTAGCTATGTTAAAGATTCCCCAAAATGTACAGTCTAGCTATGTTAAAGATTCCCCAAAATGTACAGTCTAGCTATGTTAAAGATTCCCTAAATGTACAGTCTAGCTATGTTAAAGATTCCCCAAAATGTACAGTCTAGCTATGTTAAAGATTCCCCAAAATGTACAGTCTAGCTATGTTAAAGATTCCCCAAAATGTACAGTCTAGCTATGTTAAAGATTCCCTAAATTGTGTCTGTTACTCACATCTTCTGTCACAGGATTGTCCTCTCCATAGATTTTCGTTGGTGATTCTGCAGTACTATTGTTGAGAATGAATGAAAACAAAATATAATTGACCCGTGTGTTGATGCCAAGCATGGAAACAGAACAGTAATGCTGTAATCTACTGTGTATAACATAGGGGAAACAGAACAGTAACGCTGTAATCTACTGTGTATAACATAGGGGAAACAGAACAGTAACAATGTAATCTACTGTGCATGTTGTAAGAGATGGTTAAGGAGGCGTTGTCTGGGACTGACTGCCCATGTAATAGAATACTTTAGCTGCAAAATCCAGCAAGTCTAAAGGACAGAAACATAACTCAGCCAGCCTGCAGCAAGTCTAGAGGACAGAAACATAACTCAGCCAACAACAAGTCTAGAGGACAGAAACATAACTCAGCCAACCTGCAGCAAGTCTAGAGGACAGAAACATAACTCAGCCAACCTGCAGCAAGTCTAGAGGACAGAAACATAACTCAGCCAACAACAAGTCTAGAGGACAGAAACATAACTCAGCCAACCTGCAGCAAGTCTAGAGGACAGAAACATAACTCAGCCAACCTGCAGCAAGTCTAGAGGACAGAAACATATCTCAGCCAACCTGCAGCAAGTCTAGAGGACAGAAACATAACTCAGCCAACCTGCAGCAAGTCTAGAGGACAGAAACATAACTCAGCCAACCTGCAGCAAGTCTAGAGGACAGAAACATAACTCAGCCAACCTGTAGCAAGTCTAGAGGACAGAAACATATCTCAGCCAACCTGCAGCAAGTCTAGAGGACAGAAACATATCTCAGCCAACCTGCAGCAAGTCTAGAGGACAGAAACATAACTCAGCCAACAACAAGTCTAGAGGACAGAAACATAACTCAGCCAACCTGCAGCAAGTCTAGAGGACAGAAACATAACTCAGCCAACCTGCAGCAAGTCTAGAGGACAGAAACATAACTCAGCCAACAACAAGTCTAGAGGACAGAAACATAACTCAGTCAACCTGCAGCAAGTCTAGAGGACAGAAACATAACTCAGCCAGCCTGCAACAAGTCTAGAGGACAGAAACATAACTCAGCCAACCTGCAGCAAGTCTAGAGGACAGAAACATAACTCAGCCAACCTGCAGCAAGTCTAGAGGACAGAAACATATCTCAGCCAACCTGCAGCAAGTCTAGAGGACAGAAACATAACTCAGCCAACCTGCAGCAAGTCTAGAGGACAGAAACATAACTCAGCCAACCTGCAGCAAGTCTAGAGGACAGAAACATAACTCAGCCAACCTGTAGCAAGTCTAGAGGACAGAAACATATCTCAGCCAACCTGCAGCAAGTCTAGAGGACAGAAACATATCTCAGCCAACCTGCAGCAAGTCTAGAGGACAGAAACATAACTCAGCCAACAACAAGTCTAGAGGACAGAAACATAACTCAGCCAACCTGCAGCAAGTCTAGAGGACAGAAACATAACTCAGCCAACCTGCAGCAAGTCTAGAGGACAGAAACATAACTCAGCCAACAACAAGTCTAGAGGACAGAAACATAACTCAGTCAACCTGCAGCAAGTCTAGAGGACAGAAACATAACTCAGCCAGCCTGCAACAAGTCTAGAGGACAGAAACATAACTCAGCCAACCTGCAGCAAGTCTAGAGGACAGAAACATAACTCAGCCAACCTGCAGCAAGTCTAGAGGACAGAAACATAACTCAGTCAACCTGCAGCAAGTCTAGAGGACAGAAACATAACTCAGTCAACCTGCAGCAAGTCTAGAGGACAGAAACATAACTCAGTCAACCTGCAGCAAGTCTAGAGGACAGAAACATAACTCAGTCAACCTGCAGCAAGTCTAGAGGACAGAAACATAACTCAGTCAACCTGCAGCAAGTCTAGAGGACAGAAACATAACTCAGTCAACCTGCAGCAAGTCTAGAGGACAGAAACATAACTCAGTCAACCTGCAGCAAGTCTAGAGGACAGAAACATAACTCAGTCAACCTGCAGCAAGTCTAGAGGACAGAAACATAACTCAGTCAACCTGCAGCAAGTCTAGAGGACAGAAACATAACTCAGCCAACCTGCAGCAAGTCTAGAGGACAGAAACATAACTCAGCCAACCTGCAGCAAGTCTAGAGGACAGAAACATAACTCAGCCAACCTGCAGCACGTCTAGAGGACAGAAACATAACTCAGCCAACCAAGAGGACTAGAAGCTTTTCTCCGAGAAGAAGTTGGAAACTACCAAGAGATGTTGTGACCCTACATTGATCTGGAGCTTCATATTTAATTTTGCTTGGCAGCAGATGGTGTTCTGGATCTAAATGTGCACCAAGAAACCTGTACTTGATGTTGAAATGATCTCAGTGCCTTGTTAATGCTCATGTGATCAATTTGTTTTGTATTGCTGTCTGGTGATACCCACATTGCTTTATATATTCTTTTATTTGGAAAACCACTCTTGTATGTTGATTCCCTGTGATAAAATACAAATTTGGTTTTTGTTCATTACCTAACATTCGCTGGTGAAGGGGTTATGGACGCAATTTATAATCGTACATACCACATTCTGAACACATCTATGGGTGATTTGGCAGCAGACCACCTTGTGTTCATTTTCATACAATGGTATGAGCGCTGACTGTTCAGAAATCAATGGCAAACTACTGAATGTAAACTTGTAAAGAAATCCAAATAGCCAAAAAAGACATGGGTTTGACTGCTACGTCCTATCAATGATATGCACCTAACTTGTTACATCTAACATCCAGGTTTACATCTAACATCCAGGTTTACATCTAACATCCAGGTTTACATCTAACATCCAGGTTTACATCTAACATCCAGGTTTACATCTAACATCCAGGTTTACATCTAACATCCAGGTTTACATCTAACATCCAGGTTTCCATTTTAGCTAGGAGTAACTAATATAAGTGCATCATGTGTTCCAGGTAGAACAGGTCACATCCGAAAGTCATGAGAATAGAACACATCCAGACATTGCAGAATGGGCCTGTCAGAGGGGAGCTAAGCTTCAGCATTTCAACAAAACACTAACAGTGAGTTTGCTCCCTTCTGATGTCATTGTCTGCCAGTAATCTTTGTCCTGCGAGCAGTGTGTCCTGTTCTGCTGAGCTCCAGTGTTTGTTCTACATGGGCATTGACAGAGAGGGGAGTTGTGGGTGTACTGTCTACATGGCCACTGACAGAGAGTGGAGTTATGGGTGTACTGTCTACATGGCCACTGACAGAGAGTGAAGTTGTGGGTGTACTGTCTACATGGCCACTGACAGAGAGTGGAGTTATGGGTGTACTGTCTACATGGCCACTGACAGAGAGTGGAGTTGTGGGTGTACTGTCTACATGGCCACTGACAGAGAGTGAAGTTGTGGGTGTACTGTCTGGATGTTTTACATGGCCACTGACAGAGAGTGGAGTTGCGGGTGTACTGTTTCGCTGGTTACGTGAATGAAGTTCTCTGTGTGCTGATGCAGTCACAATGAAACAAACATGGGTGCACATTTGAAATTTAAAAAATAATATGGAGACTTTGATGAGACATTTTGTGATTGATTATGTCTGTTTTGTTTGAGATTTATGTTTATGTGTATGTGTCAGAGATTTGTATGTATGTGTCAGAGATTTGTGTGTATGTGACAGAGATTTGTGTGTATGTGTCAAAGATTTGTGTGTATGTGTCAGAGCTTGAAGATGACAGCAGGAAAGCTGTTAAAACTACCTCTCTCTAATTGTGTCATTGTATCTGCATGGGGTGGCATCCTACTGGATATGTTTACTAGAGTAGCCATTGAACTGCCATAATTAACAATGTGGATGTGTGTCTACATGAATGTGTGTGCTGGATGTTGTGGGGCTGGAGTCTGGGTGCCACTTAGTCTCAGTCTGTAGACTTGGAGTCTGAGTGCCACTTAGTCTCAATCTGTAGACTTGGAGTCTGAGTGCCATTGAGTCTCAATCTGTAGACTTGGAGTCTGAGTGCCATTGAGTCTCAATCTGTAGACTTGGAGTCTGAGTGCCACTTAGTCTCAGTCTGTAGACTTGGAGTCTGAGTGCCACTTAGTCTCAATCTGTAGACTTGGAGTCTGGGTGCCATTGAGTCTCAATCTGTAGACTTGGAGTCTGAGTGCCACTTAGTCTCAGTCTGTAGACTTGGAGTCTGAGTGCCACTTAGTCTCAATCTGTAGACTTGGAGTCTGAGTGCCATTGAGTCTCAATCTGTAGACTTGGAGTCTGAGTGCCACTTAGTCTCAGTCTGTAGACTTGGAGTCTGGGTGCCACTTAGTCTCAATCTGTAGGCTTGGAGTCTGAGTGCCATTTAGTCTCAATCTGTAGGCTTGGAGTCTGAGTGCCACTTAGTCTCAATCTGTAGACTTGGAGTCTGAGTGCCATTGAGTCTCAATCTGTAGACTTGGAGTCTGAGTGCCACTTAGTCTCAGTCTGTAGACTTGGAGTCTGAGTGCCACTTAGTCTCAATCTGTAGACTTGGAGTCTGAGTGCCATTGAGTCTCAATCTGTAGACTTGGAGTCTGAGTGCCACTTAGTCTCAGTCTGTAGACTTGGAGTCTGGGTGCCACTTAGTCTCAATCTGTAGGCTTGGAGTCTGAGTGCCATTTAGTCTCAATCTGTAGGCTTGGAGTCTGGGTGCCACTCAGTCTCAATCTGTAGGCTTGGAGTCTTAGTGCCACTTTGTCTCAATCTGTAGACTTGGAGTCTGGGTGCCATTTAGTCTCAGTCTGTAGAGTTGGATTCTGGGTACTACTAAGTCTCTGTCTGTAGACTTGGAGTCTGGGTGCCACTCAGTCTCAATCTGTAGGCTTGGAGTCTTAGTGCCACTTAGTCTCAATCTGTAGACTTGGAGTCTGGGTACTACTAAGTCTCTGTCTGTAGACTTGGAGTCTGGGTGCCACTCAGTCTCAATCTGTAGGCTTGGAGTCTTAGTGGCACTTTGTCTCAATCTGTAGACTTGGAGTCCTGGTGCCAATTTGTCTCACTCTGTAGAGTTGGAGTCTGGGTAGCACTTAGTCTGTCTGTAGGCTTGGTGTCTGGGTGCCACTCAGTCTGTCTAAAGTCTTGGAGTTTTGGTGCCACGTAGCCTCAGTGTCACTTAGTCTCAGTCTGTAGACTTGAAGTGTGGGTGCCACTTAATCTCAGTCTGTAGACTTGGAGTCTGGGTGCCACTTAGTATCAGTCTGTGACATAGAGTGCCTGTGTGATCACTATATCCCAGTGTAGGCACAGAGTGGCTGGAGGTCTTTATGTGGTCCTGTCACAACAGTTTTGGTGAAATATGTCTAAGTAAATAAAATAACAATCACATTCTGTTGATCCAGTATAAGAGAAAAATGTCAAAGTAAAATAACAATCATATTCTGTTGACCGAATGGTGGTAATTATTCTTTGCAGGATGCCCTTGAGGTCTTACAGCTGCACGCAGAGCTCAGGGATGGCAGTCAGGATTACCCCCGTGCCTTAGCTTTCCGAAGAGCTTCCTGTCTCTTGAAGTCCTTACCCTTTGAGTTGCAAGATCCAGGCCAACTGGCAGGGCTGAAGGACATTGGGGATCATGTACTCCGTGTCGTGACAGTAAGGCTTGCATGACATCTGTCAGTGTGTATGTTACAGTAGGGCTCGCATGACATCTGTCAGCGTGTATGTTATAATGTGTGGGTCTGTGAATGTCGTACTTGTGTGACAGTAGGGCTCGCATGACATCTGTCAGCGTGTATGTTATAATGTGTGTGTCTGTGAATGTCGTACTTGTGTGACAGTAGGGCTTGCATGACAGTTATCAGCATGTTTGTTTTAGTTTGTGGTACAGGCTGAGAGTGGGTGTTGGTGTGAATGAGTGGAGCAAGTGCCTTCGTACATCTAATCGTATATTGATGCCCATGCTGCATAGAAACATAAGTCACTTTGTCCTTAGCTGCTCATTAAAAGGTTAGCGCCAAGAGGATCAGCATCCTGGCACTAGACTTGACCAGACCTGGCTCAGGCTCTCCCCACAGAATGACCAGACCTAGCTCAGGCTCTCCCCACAGAATGACCAGACCTAGCTCAGGCTGTCCTCACAGAATGACCAGACCTAGCTCAGGCTCTCCCCACAGAATGACCAGACCTAGCTCAGGCTGTCCCCACAGAATGACCAGACCTAGCTCAGGCTGTCCCCACAGAATGACCAGACCTAGCTCAGGCTGTCCCCACAGAATGACCAGACCTAGCTCAGGCTGTCCCCACAGAATGACCAGACCTAGCTCAGGCTCTCCCCACAGAATGACCAGACCTAGCTCAGGCTGTCCCCACAGAATGACCAGACCTAGCTCAGGCTCTCCCCACAGAATGACCAGACCTAGCTCAGGCTCTCCCCACAGAATGACCAGACCTAGCTCAGGCTGTCCCCACAGAATGACCAGACCTAGCTCAGGCTGTCCCCACAGAATGACCAGACCTAGCTCAGGCTGTCCCCACAGAATGACCAGACCTAGCTCAGGCTGTCCCCACAGAATGACCAGACCTAGCTCAGGCTGTCCCCACAGAATGACCAGACCTAGCTCAGGCTCTCCCCACAGAATGACCAGACCTAGCTCAGGCTCTCCCCACAGAATGACCAGACCTAGCTCAGGCTGTCCCCACAGAATGACCAGACCTAGCTCAGGCTGTCCCCACAGAATGACCAGACCTAGCTCAGGCTCTCCCCACAGAATGACCAGACCTAGCTCAGGCTCTCCCCACAGAATGACCAGACCTAGCTCAGGCTGTCCCCACAGAATGACCAGACCTAGCTCAGGCTCTCCCCACAGAATGACCAGACCTAGCTCAGGCTCTCCCCACAGAATGACCAGACCTAGCTCAGGCTGTCTCCACAGAATGACCAGACCTAGCTCAGGCTGTCCCCACAGAATGACCAGACCTAGCTCAGGCTGTCCCCACAGAATGACCAGACCTAGCTCAGGCTGTCCCCACAGAATGACCAGACCTAGCTCAGGCTGTCCCCACAGAATGACCAGACATAGCTCAGGCTGTCCCCACAGAATGACCAGACCTAGCTCAGGCTGTCCCCACAGAATGACCAGACCTAGCTCAGGCTGTCCCCACAGAATGACCAGACCTAGCTCAGGCTCTCCCCACAGAATGACCAGACCTAGCTCAGGCTCTCCCCACAGAATGACCAGACCTGGCTCAGGCTGTCCCCACAGAATGACCAGACCTAGCTCAGGCTGTCCCCACAGAATGACCAGACCTAGCTCAGGCTGTCCCCACAGAATGACCAGACCTAGCTCAGGCTGTCCCCACAGAATGACCAGACCTAGCTCAGGCTGTCCCCACAGAATGACCAGACCTAGCTCAGGCTGTCCCCACAGAATGACCAGACCTAGCTCAGGCTCTCCCCACAGAATGACCAGACCTGGCTCAGGCTCTCCCCACAGAATGACCAGACCTAGCTCAGGCTCTCCCCACAGAATGACCAGACCTGGCTCAGGCTGTCCCCACAGAATGACCAGACCTAGCTCAGGCTGTCCCCACAGAATGACCAGACCTAGCTCAGGCTGTCCCCACAGAATGACCAGACCTAGCTCAGGCTGTCCCCACAGAATGACCAGACCTAGCTCAGGCTCTCCCCACAGAATGACCAGACCAAGCTCAGGCTGTCCCCACAGAATGACCAGACCTAGCTCAGGCTGTCCCCACAGAATGACCAGACCTAGCTCAGGCTGTCCCCACAGAATGACCAGACCTAGCTCAGGCTGTCCCCACAGAATGACCAGACCTAGCTCAGGCTGTCCCCACAGAATGACCAGACCTAGCTCAGGCTCTCCCCACAGAATGACCAGACCTAGCTCAGGCTCTCCCCACAGAATGACCAGACCTAGCTCAGGCTCTCCCCACAGAATGACCAGCTGCCTGCCTGGAGCACCACTCACAGCAACAACTCTGTGGCTCCTGTGATGACCCTCAGAGGTCACCAGAGTCTTAACATTCATGGTCTGAACATTTGAGGCTGAGTCAGCCTGGAGGTGCAGGTCCATTAAACAAAATCTGTTCTGAATGGGGATTTGAGCATGGCCCTGGGCTGGCAGGTAGGCGTGCTAACTCCTGTACCACAGCCGCTCCCAGTGTATTATATAGAGTTCTCTGTAGTTGTTGTGTGTCTGTACATGCAGAGAGGTGTATGTTGTCTGAGATATTCTCTGCTTTGTTGTGTTTCTGTACACCCAGAGAGGTCTATGTTGTCTGAGATATTCTCTGCCTCACTGTGTTTCTGTACACCCAGAGAGGTCTATGTTGTCTGAGATATTCTCTGCCTCACTGTGTTTCTGTACACCCAGAGAGGTCTATGTTGTCTGAGATATTCTATCTCATTGTTGTGTTTCTGTACACTGAGAGAGGTGTATGTTGTCTGAGATATTCTCTGCCTCACTGTGTTTCTGTGCACTGAGAGAGGTGTATGTTGTCTGAGATATTCTCTGCCTCACTATGTTTCTGTACACCCAGAGAGGTGCGTGTTGTCTGAGATACTGTCTGCCTTGTTGTTGTGTTTCTGGATACGCAAAGAGAGGTGTGTGTGCGTGTGTGTGTGGGTGGGTGTTTTGTTTGTTTGTTGTCTCTGTACACTGAGATATTCTCTATCTCATTGTGTTTCTGTACACCCAGAGAGAGGTTTATGTTGTTTGAGATATTTTCTGCCTTGTTGTTGGTACTCTTGCTGTGTCATTGATTAATTGTTTGGATACACTTGCGTCTACAGGATATCATAGACAATGGTTCCAGCTTGGAAGTGGAGGAGATTGTCCACAGTCAGTGGTTTCAACAAATGAAGGTAGATGCTTCTACAACATCTCTGCCATAGTGTTAGTAGGGTTAGTGAAGGCTCAGTGTCATAAGACCATCAATAGGCACATTAATTAGTGACGTACTTCACAGCTGACAAAGGCATTGAACAAAACTCATCCACAGAGCACAACAAATTTTAATTAGTACATCCCAATGCACAGCTGTGTACCAACCAAGTTCTGTCCCACTCGATGCGTGATGTCGCCAGTTGTTGAACTACAGAGAGTCTGTCACGGGTGTCCTCATTTGTATCACACCTGGCATCATGGTCTCCGCCATTTGTATTGGTGCATACGCATATCTATATAATATTAAATGTGACTGTTTACTGTCTTTCTTGGTACGAATGTCCGGACACATAACACATCCCACTAGCCGTTAACAACATGGCTTGTTTAACATTCTCATTTAATTTACATATACTTTAGTCATCCAATAGAACTTCTGACTAACTGTCAACGTTGAAGTCTTTGTTCGTTGAAACTGAACACTTCATTCAAGATAGTTACTTTGACTACTTGCTTCAGATGGTTGATCTTCATTTATAGACATGAGCTGTTGACACATCAGCTGCCTGGGCTCGAATGACAAGCCAAGATTGGCCACGGTCTCACATGGTGTGTTATCACGTGAGCGTTCACCTGTGTCCTCTAGATCACTAATCACTGTGATTCATGCTCCATGCTTGTCATTAGCAATATTTGATTGCTGCTTTACTGGCCCTTTGAGTATTTACTCTTGTTATTTGTGTTTATCTCTTTAACCCCTATTGTTACATGTGTTAACTCCATTATTCCTTATTTTTTATCATGGCATTATTCCCCCCCCCCCCCCCCCCCCCCCCCCCCCTCAAAATGTGGTTATTATGTCAGTCTAGTCATGTTCCTGAGATCCAGAATTGTCAAGTTGTCAGTTTATCTTGACATTTTGTTTCTTTTTCTATTTTTTTTCTGACTGTATTTACATGTGTTCTCTTCATTCTTTGTTATATTCTATTTGTACTATATTGTCCTGTACTTTACATTTACCGAGTTTAACCATTTACACAACCAAAATTTAATGTCTCACAAAGTAATATAAATTGAATTAATCAATAACTCAAGCAATCAAACATTCAAAAACAAATAATTAAATTTATGTTCATACACTATGATTAATGTTTAGTTGATATTTATTCATGTTATTTTGTGCAATAAGATTTTTATGTTCTTGTTTGTCTGGTTTATTATAATAATAAAGCAAATGTAAAATGTTTATGCAACATTTCTATATTTGTTTGTTATTTTGGTCGTATCCTATTCTACTTTGTTTTGCTCTTAAGGGTTTCACCTTAGATATTTTATTACATTCGTTAATTTTAATCTTAGTTATATGTCTCTGTTTTATGAATACTTAGTCTTTAAGTACTGTCTATGATTAATAATTAATGTATTTGTCTTTTAGTTTAATTCTAATGTCTTATAATGTTCTGTCTAAATGTCATACATTTATGTCCAACAAGAGACATAGGACATTCCAACAAGAGACATTGGACATTTCGAACAAGAGACATTGGACATTCCAACAAGAGGCATTGGACATTCCAACAGGACAATTCTGCAGACTGCTGGAGTTTGGACAACAAGAGACATTGAACATACCAACAAGAGACATTAAACATTTCCAACAAGAGACATTGGACATTCTAACAAGACAATTCTGCAGACTGCAGGGATTTGGAAGCACATATAGCAACTTCAGACTGAACAGGAGAAGATAATACAAGAGTATGCCACAGACTAATCAACAAGCAGAATTGAGACAGAGCTCTGAGAACTGTTAGTTTGTCTGAAGTTCAGCAACATCAGTGACATAGTTCAATAAATCTGGTTTGCGACCTCAACAGATGACCTTTGTTGCAGACATTTACCAGCATATTTGGGGTTGGTTCTGCAACAGCCAAGTCCTGGATATCCCGAGGCTGGAAGACCATTGAAGATGTGAGGCGTGCTGGATGTCCCAGCTCTGACTGGAGGATGAACTGGGGTGTGTATATTTCTGCGCTTACATGTTGCTGTTTGTGTTATCTGTTGATATGTCATATCTCACATTTCTGGTTTGATAGCTTCCAACTGTCCCTTCCTCCACCCATCTCATCATTAGCGCACATTTTGGGTCAACACTTCTGGGACCCAGCCGTCTGGACAGACGATAGTTTGCTACACTTGTGCTTCAAGACAAGGTATGATATCCTCTACATAGCACAAAGCCTGGGCCTGGAATTGTAGGGAACATGTGTCACCCATGCAGCATGATCCCTGTCTCGGCCTGCCTAGTTTACTTCAGAGGACAGGTAACACCAACACGTCTGGAACAAGATAAGCTTCAGAAGCAATAATCTAACTGTTTCCATCCTAGACCAGTTGTCAACCAAGGTTTAGGGCCTGGTCTGCACTGCCATAACATTTAGTCTTTAGGCTGCATTTCCTCGCACTAGGATAAGGCTTGTACCCTCCCAATTTAACGTCGCTACCCAAAGCTGTTGACACAATGTAGGGTGTCAGGTTTAACAACTCTACCCTTGAAACTTGTGAGGTCATGTGACTGTTCTTACATACCATCAGGCCAGCTGTTTCTAGCACTCTCCAACCTCCCAGTTGTAAGTCCCATGTGTACATTACAAAAACCTGTAAAGTCCCAATTGTACGATAGAAAAAATGGGAAGTCCCATGTGTACATTACAAAAAAAAAGAGTATTCCCATGTGAATGTTACACAAAAACGGTCCCATGTGTATGTTACAAACAAAGGGGAAGTCCCATTTGTACGTTACAAACAAAGGTGGAAGTCCCATGTGTATTTTACAAAATAATGAGAAGTCCCATGTGTACGTTGCAAAAAAGAAAAATTGGAAGTCCATTGTGTACTTGGAAGTGCCATGCGTACATTACAAAACAGTGGGAAGTCCTATGTGTATGCTACAAAAACATGGGAAGTCCCATGTGTACATTACAAACAAATGGGAAGTGCCATGTGTACATTACTAATAAATGGGAAGTGCCATGTGTACATTACAAATAAATGCAAAGTCCTATGTGTATGCTACAAAAACATGGGAAGTCCCATGTGTACATTACAAACAAATGGGAAGTGGCCATGTGTACATTACAAATAAATGGGAAGTGCTATGTGTACATTACAAACAAATGGGAAGTCCCATGTGTACATTACAAACAAATGAGAATTCCCATGTGTACATTACAAACAAATGGGAAGTCCCATGTGTACATTACAAACAAATGGGAAGTCCCATGTGTACGTTAAAAAAAATGGGAAGTGCCATATGTACATCACAAATCCTGTACCAGTTGGAAATGGTCAAGAGAAGGCCTTTGAGACCACTGTCCTGGCAACAATTTCTGTTGAGAAAAATTTTGATCTTCAGAAGTTTTATTTCATTTGTTGCAAGAAAATGTTTTATGATGGGAATTTGTATATCATGTGTTGTAAGAAAATGTTTGATGATCAGAATTTGTATATCATTTGTTCCAAGAAAACTTTTGATGATCAGAATTTGTATATCATGTGTTGCAAGAAAACTTTTGATCTTTAGAATTTGTATATCATTTGCTGCAAGAAAAGTCTGGCTGAACAGAAGGGTGAATGGAATCATGGGCCAAACTCTTTTTAAAGAAATACCCCAAGCAAAAGCAAGTGACAGCATTAATGGTGGTGGCAGGAACAACTGGGGTTGAACTGTCCAGTTACTTACAGGGCCCGCTGAACTCGATAGCCATGTTAACTGTGTCACCCCTTCATGCATCCATATCCCTTCATACACCCATGTCCCTACATGCACCCGTATCCCTTCATGCAGCCATGTCCCTTCATACACCCATGTCCCTACATACACCCATGTCCCTACATGCACCCATGTCCCTTCATACACTCATGTCCCTACATACACCCATGTCCCTACATGCACCCATGTCCCTACATACACCCGTGTCCCTACATGCACCCATGTCCCTACATGCACCCATGTCCCTACATGCACCCATGTCCCTACACCCATGTCCCTACATGCACCCATGTCCCTACAGGCACCTATGTCCCTACAGGCACCCATGTCCCTTCATACACTCATGTCCCTACATGCACCCATGTCCCTACATGCACCCATGTCCCTACATGCACCCATGTCCCTACATGCACCCATGTCCCTACATGCACCCATGTCCCTACATGCACCCATGTCCCTACATGCACCCATGTCCCTACATGCACCCATGTCCCTACATGCACCCATGTCCCTACATGCACCCATGTCCCTACACCCATGTCCCTACATGCACTCATGTCCCTACATGCACCCATGTCCCTACATGCACCCATGTCCCTACATGCACCCATGTCCCTACATGCACCCATGTCCCTACATGCACCCATGTCCCTACATGCAACCATGTCCCTACACCCATGTCCCTACATGCACCCATGTCCCTACAGGCACCCTTGTCCCTTCATACATGTCCCTGCACCCATGTCCCTACATGCACCCATGTCCCTACATACACCCATGTCCCTACATACATGTCCCTGCACCCATGTCCCTACATCCACCCATGTCCCTACATACACCCATGACCTTACATGCACCCATGTCCCTACATGCACCCATGTCCCTACATACACCCATGACCCTACATGCACCCATGTCCCTACATACACCCATGACCCTACATGCACCCATGACCCTACATGCACCCATGTCCCTACATACACCCATGACCTTACATGCACCCATGTCCCTACATGCACCCATGTCCCTACATACACCCATGTCCCTACATGCACCCATGACCCTACATGCACCCATGTCCCTACATACACCCATGACCTTACATGCACCCATGTCCCTACATGCACCCATGTCCCTACATACACCCATGTCCCTACATACACCCATGACCCTACATGCACCCATGTCCCTACATACACCCATGACCCTACATGCACCCATGTCCCTACATACACCCATGACCCTACATGCACCCATGTCCCTACATACACCCATGTCCCTACATACACCCATGACCCTACATACACCCATGTCCCTACATACACCCATGTCCCTACATACACCCATGACCCTACATGCACCCATGTCCCTACATACATGTTCCTGCACCCATGTCCCTACATACACCCATGTCCCTACATACACCCATGTCCCTACATACACCCATGACCCTACATACATGTCCCTACATACACCCATGACCCTACATGCACCCATGTCCCTACATACATGTCCCTACACCCAAGTCCCTACTTACACTCATGTCCCTTCATGCACCCATGTCCCTACATACACTCATGTCCCTACATGCACCCATGTCCCTACATGCACCCATGTCCCTTCATACACCCATGTCCCTTCATACACCCATGTCCCTACATGCACCCATGTCCCTACATGCACCCATGTCCCCTACACCCATGTCCCCTACACCCATGTCCCCTACACCCATGTCCCCTACACCCATGTCCCCTACACCCATGTCCCCTACACCCATGTCCCCTACACCCATGTCCCTACAGGCACCCATGTCCCTTCATACACCCATGTCCTTACACACACCCATGTCCTTACATGCACCCATGTCACTTTATGCACCCATTATTTGATCCCTCTGCAACATACTGCAGCATCTGCAACAGTTACCCACTCCCTTTAATGTTTGAACCACTCCCAATATAAAGGACACTGTTTCACACACGTCACCACTACGTTGCACATTCGACTTTGGAAGAGTGATCTTACTTCATTTGTTCCCTTGATTACTTCATTAATCATTCATCTCTATAAATATTTCTGATTGTTTCTACCCCACCCATCCTCAGGTTTAGCCTTCTACGAAGACTTGATCTGCCCAGTTTCCAGGCAGGAAGCAGACACATTTGCCTCCATTGTTCACAGCGAAGCAGAGACCATCTTGCCAGGAACCATTGTAACATTAACCGGTGGATTTCGCAGGTGAGAGATTGTTGCCCAGCAGTATATACTGAACTGATGTTGAGAGATTGTTACCCAGCAGTATATACTGAAGTGATGTGTGGCATAGAAGGGCTAGAATCCAGTCAGTTGTAACAGTTCACATACTGAAGTGATGTTAGACATGGCCGGGCTGGAATCCAGTCAGTTGTAACAGTTCACATACTGAAGTGATGTTTGACATGGCCGGGCTGGAATCCAGTCAGTTGTAACAGTTCACATACTGAAGTGATGTGTGACATGGCCGGGCTGGAATCCAGTCAGTTGTAACAGTTCACATACTGAAGTGATGTGTGACATGGCCGGGCTGGAATCCAGTCAGTTGTAACAGTTCACATACTGAAGTGATGTGTGACATGGCCGGGCTGGAATCCAGTCAGTTGTAACACTTCACATACTGAAGTGATGTGTGACATGTTCGGGCTGGAATCCAGTCAGTTGTAACACTTCACATACTGAAGTGATGTTTGACATGGCCGGGCTGGAATCCAGTCAGTTGTAACAGTTCACATACTGAAGTCATGTTTGACATGGCCGGGCTAGAATCCAGTCAGTTGTAACAGTTAGTTAGTCGACAGATCATCCTCGTTGCACATCGAACCATTCAGTCCATAAGTGCTCGGATCCCCTCCTCAGCAAATCCCGCAGCGTGTAGCGGCTAACGACGCCAGTTCTGTGTTGGTTTATCAATCTTCTTTGGCTTCCTGCGTAGTGTTCTTGTTTGGCCACCCCTCTTTTAATTTGCTGCTCTCGCAGTCTGGCCATTGTTGTAGATTCACAGTCATCACTTGGTTCTCGCAAAAGTCTCACATCACGTAGAGCATTCAGAATGTCAGCCTGGTCCATGGCACGTCCGCCCTCCACAGTAGCCTCACCTGCGAGCTTGTCAGCCCGCTCATTTCCTTGTACTCCCGCATGCCCTGGCACGAAGATGAAACTAATCTTTGCCAGCCGAGACCGCTTCAGAGGCAGCAACCATTCTCTTCGGATCGACCCCTCCTCTATCCTCTTGATCATGTTCATTGAGTCGCTAAGGAAACAAGCCCTGGTGAATGTCTGTGTCTTGAGCCATGTTATTGCTTTACTTACTGCCATGACTTCCATGGTCAGGCTACTTGTGGTTTCAGTGAAAGCACCAGAGTCCTCCTTCACAATTCTCCCTCCGGCCCGAGCTGTAAAGGCCCATGAGCTTCTCACATGTCGGACGACCGACCCATCTGTGTAGATGACCGCGTCACCGTCTAGCGAATTCTCGAAAATAACAGTTCACATGCTGAAGTGATGTGTGACATGGCCGGGCTAGAATCCAGTCAGTTGTAACAGTTCACATACTGAAGTGACGTGTGACATGTTCGGGCTAGAATCCAGTCAGCTGTAACAGTTCACATACTGAAGTGATGTGTGACATGGTCGGGCTAGAATCCAGTCAGTTGTAACAGTTCACATACTGAAGTGATGTTTGACATGGCCGGGCTAGAATCCAGTCAGTTGTAACAGTTCACATACTGAAGTGATGTGTGACATGGCCGGGCTGGAATCCAGTCAGTTGTAACAGTTCACATACTGAAGTGATGTGTGACACGGCTGGGCTAGAATCCAGTCAGTTGTAACAGTTCACGTACTGAAGTGATGTGTGACATGGTCGGGCTAGAATCCAGTCAGTTGTAACAGTTCACATACTGAAGTGATGTGTGACATGGTCGGGCTGGAATCCAGTCAGTTGTAACACTTCACATACTGAAGTGATGTGTGACATGGCCGGGCTGGAATCCAGTCAGTTGTAACAGTTCACATACTGAAGTGATGTGTGACATGTTCGGGCTAGAATCCAGTCAGTTGTAATAGTTCACATACTGAAGTGACGTGTGACATGTTCGGGCTAGAATCCAGTCAGCTGTAACAGTTCACAAACTGAAGTGATGTGTGACATGGTTGGGCTGGAATCCAGTCAGTTGTTAACACACTGATAACTAAAGACAAAACACATCACAAACAAATAGTTAACAGGACATGTACCAAAGATAGCAGAGACAGACAGTCGGACATATTGATTCAGTTCAAATATCCATTGAATGCATGTCATTAATGACACATTAGTTCAAATGTCCATTAAATGCATGTTGTAAATGACAGATTAGTTCAAATGTCCATTAAATGCATGTTGTAAATGACACATTAGTTCAAAATGTCCATTAAATGCATTTTATAAATGACACATTAGTTCAAATGTCCATTAAATGCAGGTTGTAAATGACACATTAGTTCAAAATGTCCATTAAATGCATGTTGTAAATGACAGATTGGTTCAAATGTCCATTAAATGCATGTTGTAAATGACACATTAGTTCAAAATGTCCATTAAATGCATGTTGTAAATGACAGATTGGTTCAAATGTCCATTAAATGCATGTTGTAAATGAGACATTTGTTCAAAATGTCCATTAAATGCATGTTGTCAATGACAGATTGGTTCAAATGTCCATTAAATGCATGTTGTAAATGACAGATTGGTTCAAATGTCCATTAAATGCATGTTGTAAGTGACAGATTGGTTCAGATGTCCATTAAATGCATGTTGTAAATGACACATTGATTCAAATGTCCATTAAATGCATGTTGTCAATGACAGATTGGTTCAAATGTCCATTAAATGCATGTTGTAAATGACAGATTGGTTCAAATGTCCATTAAATGCATGTTGTAAATGACAGATTGGTTCAAATGTCCATTAAATGCATGTTGTAAATGAGACATTAGTTCAAAATGTCCATTAAATGCATGTTGTCAATGACAGATTGGTTCAAATGTCCATTAAATGCATGTTGTAAATGACAGATTGGTTCAAATGTCCATTAAATGCATGTTGTAAATGACAGATTGGTTCAAATGTCCATTAAATGCATGGTGTAAATGACAGATTGGTTCAAATGTCCATTAAATGCATGTTGTAAATGACACATTGATTCAAATGTCCATTAAATGCATGTTGTAAATGACAGATTGGTTCAAATGCCCATTAAATGCATGTTGTAAATGACAGATTGGTTCAAATGTCCATTTAATACATTTTGTAAAAAAAAAAACAAATTGATTCAGATGTCCATTGAATGGATGTTATAAATGACAAATTGATTCAAATAGCCATCATTTGCAACTAATGTCCAACTAAGCAACAAATTGGTGCTTTGAGAATGAATCTTCCTGCATGTGTGACATGTGTTTGTCCTCAATGTTCAATGAATCTTCCTGCATGTGTGACATGTGTTTGTCCTCAGTGTTCAATGAATCTTCCTGCATGTGTGACATGTGTTTGTCCTCAGTGTTCAATGAATCTTCCTGCATGTGCGACATGTGTTTGTCCTCAGTGTTTCAATGAATCTTCCTGCATGTTTGACATGTGTTTGTCCTCAATGTTCAGCAGTAAATGTCACAAAACATTGGTGTTGCAACAAGTGTCTTGTTAGTCATTGCTGCCATCATCATCATCATCATCATCATCATCATCATCATCATCATCATCATCATCATCATCATCATCATCATCATCATCATCATCATCATCATGTGCCATGCAGATCAGCATTGGGAGTCTCCGTGGCGAAGTGGTCAAGCCGTTTGACTCGGGCTCCGAAGGTTGTGGGTTCGATTCTGGGCTGCGCCTTTTGGTTCACAAGTGCATTTTTTCTGAGACTCCCGAGGGTCATCGCTGTCGCTACAGAGTTTGTGCTTTGTGCGACACTTTTCATGCAGCGGAAAGAGACTGAGCCATATGGGATAAAAACGACTTTTTTTTCTAAGCTGATCAGCACTGGTGGTCACGGTTCACAATCTTGACACAATCACCAGCCTTGGATCAAACATCAGTTGCCAGTGTCTGAGGTGTCACATGTATCATGACCACAGCTCCTTGGTTCCCATGGTACACGAGCTAAACAGGACAAATCAATGCTGCCTTACATATATTTCTGGGGCTGGTGTGCTGCCTGGAACCTGCTGCGCTTCATGGTCACCAAGAAGTCTGTAGACTGTATCCTCTTGGGCTCTACCGACCAGCACCTTGTGATGAATGGCAGGCCAAATATTAGGAGGCAGGTCAGGCTAAGGATGGTGTGCAGGATGTAGTTTCTTGGGTAATCCCAGAACCAGAGCATCATGTTTTGACTCAACATTAATGGAAGCATCCTTGGATGGCAAGGAACACCATTGTTGCCTCTGCCCACTCCTGAAGACTGTGTGACATGCATGTGGCTGCTGTGGGTGGACTTGATGGAGTGTATCTTCTGTGGATTTAATGGATGTAGATGATATCACCACATGGAGAGAGTGGATTGTCAATCACCACATGGAGAGAGTGGAATGTCCTACAGAACTACCCAGGAAGGCTAGCCCAGTCAGCAGGTGCCAGGAAGGCTAGGCCAGTCAGCAGGTGCCAGGAAGGCTAGGCCAGCCAGCAGGTGCCAGGAAGGCTAGGCCAGTCAGCAGGTGCCAGGAAGGCTAGCCCAGTCAGCAGGTGCCAGGAAGGCTAGGCCAGTCAGCAGGTGCCAGGAAGGCTAGCCCAGTCAGCAGGTGCCAGGAAGGCTAGCCCAGTCAGCAGGTGACAGGAAGGCTAGGCCAGTCAGCAGGTGCCAGGAAGGCTAGGCCAGTCAGCAGGTGCCAGGAAGGCTAGCCCAGTCAGCAGGTGCCAGGAAGGCTAGCCCAGTCAGCAGGTGCCAGGAAGGAGTCAGATATGCCAGCCAAAGGGCACACACATGGCAGCTGTATTGTCCACAGACCCATAGCTGGAGCTTGCTGTGACGTGTTAGTACCATCACAGTTTGGTGGCTTTAGTGCACAGAGGTGAGGGTGGCTAGTGTTAGTACCATCAGTTTGGTGGCTTTAGTGCACAGAGGTGAGGGTGGCTAGTGTTAGTACCATCACAGTTTGGTGGCTTTAGTGCACAGAGGTGAGGGTGGCTAGTGTTGGCACCCTCACAGTTTGGTGGCTTTAGTGCACAGAGGTGAGGGTGGCTAGTGTTAGTACCATCAGTTTGGTGGCTTTAGTGCACAGAGGTGAGGGTGGCTAGTGTTAGTACCATCACAGTTTGGTGGCTTTAGTGCACAGAGGTGAGGGTGACTAGTGTTACTACCATCAGTTTGGTGACTTTAGTGCACAGAGGTGAGGGTGGCTAGTGTTAGTACCATCACAGTTTGGTGGCTTTAGTGCACAGAGGTGAGGGTGACTAGTGTTACTACCATCAGTTTGGTGACTTTAGTGCACAGAGGTGAGGGTGGCTAGTGTTAGTACCATCACAGTTTGGTGGCTTTAGTGCACAGAGGTGAGAGGGGCTAGTGTTAGTACCATCAGTTTGGTGGCTTTAGTGCACTGAGGTGAGGGTGGCTAGTGTTAGTACCATCAGTTTGGTGGCTTTAGTGCACAGAGGTAAGGGTGGCTAGTGTTAGTTCCATCAGTTTGGTGGCTTTAGTGCACAGAGGTAAGGGTGGCTAGTGTTGGCACCCTCACAGTTTGGTGGCTTCAGTGCACAGAGGTGAGGGTGACTATTGTTAGTACCATCAGTTTGGTGGCTTTAGTGCACTGAGGTGAGGGTGGCTAGTGTTACTACCATCACAGTTTGGTGGCTTTAGTGCACTGAGGTGAGGGTGGCTAATGTTACTACCATCACAGTTTGGTGGCTTTAGTGCACTGAGGTGAGGGTGGCTAGTTGTTCCCTCCTGTAGCACATCATTGAACCAATACCAGATGACTAGAAGAAGAAGAAGAAGCAGACAGACATGGTCACCTATTCCACTCAACTTGGTGTTTGAAGATGAATCGATTTGTTACAGATTAGGCAACAAGTGTCCATGATTGTTGTTTATAGAACAGCTGGTTTAGTTAAGTGTTTTGACTGGATATCTCCTCCTTACAGGGGCAAGGAAGTAGGTCATGACGTGGACTTGCTGATCACACATCCCAGGGAGGGAGCCGAGGTTGGTCTCTTACCAAAACTTCTCTCAGCGTTGGCCAAGAGAGACATTATCTTAATTGGACACAGGGAGAAAAATTCCTACAGGTAGGGAAGGGGAAAGCAATCCTGAGGTTATTATGAATTCCAAATCTTGTTTGTCGCTCACTTTGCCTTCAAGCTCATTCTGTTTCTCTTTTTGCAGCTGAATAATTTCTTCATAGTCTCTCATTGCCCGGTTCTTTTACACCTTTTTTGATTGCGGAGGAGTGCAATTGGGAGCATACAAACCTTATCTAAGTGCCAGTAAATGCAACCTAAAGACTAAATGTCATGGCAGGGCAGACCAGACATTAAGTGTTGATTGGCAACTGGTCTAAGATGAAAGCTCCAACGGCAGACAGAGCATTGCTTGGCTGATCTAGCAGCTTCTGTAGCTTGTCTTGTTCCAGATGTATCGGTGTTACCTTTCCTCTGGAGTGAACTAGGCAGGCCGAGAGAGGGATCATGCTGCATGGCAACACATGGTCTCTACAGTTCAGCCCAGGCTTTGTGGTGTGGAGAGTTATAGTTCCATCCCTGACCTTACCGCCATGGGTTGTAGTTATTATGCCTTTTTTTGTAGCAGAATGTAACAGACCATTGTCAGTCAAGATGGCAAGGTGCCAACAAATTGGGCTATCTATTTCTCACTTACCTAGTCACTTGTCATTTTGTATTTCACCGCCTCATCTGTTTATCCAAGAGTATCTCTGTGTTGTTCCCTAATGAACGATCTTGCAACAGAATGCATGTGTTTATCCAACAGTTTCTCTGTATGGTCTCAATGAAATGTCTCATTACTCATTACACACCTCTGTTCGTTGACTGACATTGACCTACTCCAGCAACAGTTGCCGTGGCAACTTCTTGTGTCCAGTAGATGTTCTGTATAGGTCTCAGGTCTTCCTTGTCAGTGTTGAGATCTGCAACCATTCTCATGTCGACATGTCTGACTTTATCCGTTAGTCATTGCAACACAGATGAACATCTTTGTTTGTTTGTAATGATGTTTCTTGGCAAAATCTTCGTGATGTTACTCATTATGCTTATTGTTTGATGTTGATCACATTGTAAGGATCCTTATTTCCTCGGAATCACAACAAACATAGATTTACATAAGATGGCTGGTATATCTACAATAAAAACATGACAGAATTCCAAATTCACAGTGTGTAAGCCACAAGGCCACTGTTCTAGCACAATTGTTAGGAAAGAAAAACCTACTCATGGGTAGATGGTGCCTGATGACCCGGAGGGAATCTGTCTAGAGCATGAAGACCTGACACAGATGCATGCTGAAGTCCCACACACAGACCACTGAGGTACCTGTCTAGGTGTAACACAGTCCCTGCTGAAGTCCCAGACACAGACCACTGAGGTACCTGGCTAGATGTGACACAGTCCCTGCTGAAGTCCCCCACACAGACCACTGAGGTACCTGTCTAGGTGTAACACAGTCCCTGCTGAAGTCCCAGACACAGACCACTGAGGTACCTGTCTAGATGTAACACAGTCCCTGCTGAAGTCCCAGACACAGACCACTGAGGTACCTGTCTAGGTGTAACACAGTCCCTGCTGAAGTCCCAGACACAGACCACTGAGGTACCTGGCTAGATGTAACACAGTCCCTGCTGAAGTCCCACACACAGACCACTGAGGTACCTCCTTCGACAGACGATGAAGCAGTCTTATGGTTATAGGTTACCTGTCTGCTGACACGGGGTGGGAGTATATGTTTGTCTGTCTGCTACATATTCAGACCTGCAGTTTCTGTGTTTCCTGTTCGTTGACAAGGGTTATGGGGGTATATGTTTGTCTGTCTGCTACATATTCAGACCTGCAGTTTCTATGTTCTTGTTCAGTGACAAGGGTTATGGGGGTATATGTTTGTCTGTCTGCTATATATTCAAACCTGCAGTTTCTGTGTTTCCTGTTGAATGACAAGGGTTATGGGGGTATAAGTTTGTCTGTCTGCTGTATATTCAAACCTGCAGTGTCTGTGTTCTTGTTCAGGCCGGACACCTTGTATCAGGACGCCAGAGCAAGCATCAAAGGCCAGCTGGATCATTTTGAGAAATGGCTGGGGATATGCAAATTTCCAAAGTCTTTCCAAACATCAGATGCAACTTTATTATCGAACAGTGAGAAAGACCAGAATTCGTCTAACAGTGGGAGAGACCAACATTCATCTAACATTAGGAGAGGTCAACATTCATCTAATATTGGGAGAGGCCAACATTCATCTAACAGTGGGAGAGACCAACATTCATCTAACAGTGGGAGAGACCAACATTCATCTAACAGTGGGAGAGAGCAACATTCATCTAACAGTGGGAGAGGCCAACATTCATCTAACATTGGGAGAGGCCAACATTCATCTAACAGTGGGGGAGACCAACATTCATCTAATGGGGCTGAAGCTATCAAAGGACACAGACCTGAAATCAATGCGGAAGTTTCTGGCTCAAGTACTCAGGAAGTGGAGCATATTGATGCTCAAGGTCAAGGTTATGTGAATGCTGAAGATTCACTTGATGACATGTTTGAGCCAAGATTTAAAAAATCCAAAGTCGATGGCCGAGCCGACAGGCAGCCAGCCATGATAGCCAGGTCAGAACGGAAGTGGCTGGCGAGACGGGTTGACCTCATTATGTCACCATATTCACAGTACTTCTTCGCACTGTTTGGCTGGACAGGAAACAAGCACTTCAATCGTGATGCCAGGTTGTACGCACAAAAGGTTCTCGGCATGAAGTTGACTAGTCACGGCATGTTTGACCTTAAACAGGTATGTTCCTCTCTCTCTCTCTCTCTCTCTCTCTCTCTCTCTCTCTCTCTCTCTCTCTCTCTCTCTCTCTCTCTCTCTCTGGCATTGTTGGTTGTTTATTGTATTTACTGGTTACTGGTTGTACTCGGTGGTTACGGACCCAGTGCCCCAGTGCTGTCTCCACAGGGAGACTGTTGGAGTCAGGCGGGTGTAGACACTTGCTTCCACAACCCAGTGCTGTCTCCACAGGGAGACTGTTGGAGTCAGGCGGGTGTAGACACTTGCTTCCACAACCCAGTGCTGTCTCCACAGGGAGACTGTTGGAGTCAGGCGGGTGTAGACACTTGCTTCCACAACCCAGTCCTGTCTCCACAGGGAGACTGTTGGAGTCAGGCGGGTGTAGACACTTGCTTCCACAACCCAGTGCTGTCTCCACAGGGAGACTGTTGGAGTCAGGCGGGTGTAGACACTTGCCTCCACAACCCAGTGTCCCAGTACTGTCTCCACAAGGAGACTGTTGGAGTCAGGCGGGTGTAGACACTTGCTTCCACAACCCAGTGCTGTCTCCACAGGGAGACTGTTGGAGTCAGGCGGGTGTAGACACTTGCTTCCACAACCCAGTCCTGTCTCCACAGGGAGACTGTTGGAGTCAGGCGGGTGTAGACACTTGCTTCCACAACCCAGTCCTGTCTCCACAGGGAGACTGTTGGAGTCAGGCGGGTGTAGACACTTGCTTCCACAACTCAGTGCTCCAGTACGGTTGTAGGACTGTCACTGTTACCTGACTCCAGCGGGCTGGCCTGGGTTGGTCTCTGTCCTCCTGTTCAAGCCCAACAGTAAATGGAAAGAATATTTAAAAACTAGAACCAGGACTTCAAAAAGCCACTTAAAAGTCGACAGGGTTGACTTCAATGTATCGGGTTTCTATCCCATATGGCTCAGTCTCTTTCTGCAGCACGGAAAGCGTCGCACAAACTCCATAGCTTCAGCACCGACCCTCAGGAGACTCTGAAAAAATGCACTCATGAAACCGATGGATGCGGCCTGGAATCGAACCCACAACCTTCAGAGCCCGAGTCAGACGGCTTGACCACTTTGCCACGGGAATGCAGCAGTGTGCTACAAGTGACCAGTCTCCCACATCAACTTCTGGGCTTTTAGGAAACCAGACAGAAAGATGCAGCAGTGTTGCCAGGATGTTTTAAACTGTTGATGTATGTTACATGGATTTAGGAAACCAGACAGAAAGATGCAGCAGTGTTGCCAGGATGTTTTAAACTGTCGATGTATGTTATTGCATCTATTTTCGATCTCATCTTCTGATCTGCCATTTGAAGGTACTTAGGAAGTATATCATCAAATGGCAGATCAGAAGATGAGATCAAAAATAGATACAATAAAGCAAACCAACTCATTGGACAAATGGCACCAATACTAAAGAACAAACATGTATCAGTAACTAATAAGAAAGCACTTTATAATACAATCTTCCTACCAACTCTATGCTACCAATGCCAAACCTGGACAATGACAGAAAAAGAGAAAAGAAAAATCACAACAATAGAAATGATATTCCTGAGAAGAATACTCAACATATCAAAAAGTGATAAGATCAGAAATGAAGAAATCAGGACTAAAGTGGGGGTTATGGCAGCACTAGATTTTATTAGAATGCGGCAAGTCAAATGGTTTGGCCATGTAATTAGATTACCAACTAACAGTATACCACAACAAGCAATGATGTACAGGCCATATGGAAACAGAGGAAGAGGCCGACCATGTAAACGTTGGACCGAGGGAATAGCAGAGTCCATGGGAATATTGATACATGAAGCCCATAATCGGGCACTCTCCCGCTGGTTATACTTCACCTCGACACCGCAATGTACACGAGGAACATGATGAGATGAGATGAGATGATGTATGTTATATGAACATAACATAACACAGTCACAGCAGTGCACTTGCTGGTTGGCTGGGTATTTTACATTTCCTTGTGCTGTCTCTCTGTTCACTTGTGCATGTTTATGTCTTGCATCTCCTCGTACTGTCTCTCTGTTCACGTGTACATGTTTATGTCATGCATCTCCTCGTACTGTCTCTCTGTTCACATGTACATGTTTGTGTCTTGCATCTCCTCGTACTGTCTCTCTGTTCATGTGTACATGTTTATGTCATGCTTCTCCTCGTGCTGTCTCTCTGTTCACGTGTATATATTTATGTCTTGCATTTCCTCGTACTATCTCTCTGTTCACGTGTACATATTTATGTCATGCTTCTCCTCTTACTGTCTCTTTGTTCACATGTACATGTTTATGTCATGCATCTCCTCGTGCTGTCTCTCTGTTCATCATCTCATCTCATCTCATCATGTTTCTCTTGTACCTTGTGGTGTCGAGGTGAAGTATAAACATCGTGAGAGTGCCCGATTATGGGCTTCATGTATCGATATTCCCATGGACTCTGCTATTCTCTCCATCCAACGTTTACGTGGTCGGCCTCTTCTGGTCTGTACATCATTGCTTGTTGTGGTATGCTGTTGAATGGTAACCTACTTGCATGGCCAAAGCATTTGACTTGCTGCTTTCTAATAAAATCTAGTGCTGCTATAACCCCTACTTTAGTCCTGATTTCTTCATTTCTGATCTTATCTCTTCTTGATACGTTGAGTATTCTTCTCAGGAATCTAATTTCTGTTGTGATTTTTCTTTTCTCTTTTTCTGTCATTGTCCAGGTTTGGCATTGGTAGCATAGAGTTGGTAGGAAGATTGTGTTGTAAAGTGCTTTCTTAGTAGTTATTGATACATGTTTGTTCTTTAGTATTGGTGCCATTTGTCCAATGAGTTGATTTGCCTTATTGCATCTATTTTCAATCTTGTCTTCTGATCTGCCATTTGATGATATTATACTTCCTAGGTACTTGAAACTCTTTACTTGTTTCAAGGGATGTCCGTTTAGGTGAATTGTTGTTTTTTCTTCTTCAGTTATAGTCATTACCTCTGTTTTGCTTGTGCTAATTTTCATGTTATGTTCCCTATACATTTCATTTTGACTATTCATGTGGTCTTGTAATTCAGCTTCTGATTTTACTATTAGTGCTTGGTCGTCCGCAAACAGGAGTTCTCTAATGGTAAGATTTGCAGATGGTTCTTCTTCTGTGTTCTTGTCATGCGGTATTCTTGCAGTCTCTGTTTGGCTGGTTTCTTTACATATGTTGTCTATATATGTTATGAACAAGAGAGGGGACAGGACACACCCTTGTCGTACTCCGGATCTTATGGTGAAGGTTTCTGAGTGTCCTCCAGTTGCTCTCACCATGCATTCACTGTTGTTGTATAAACTTCTACATAGGTTTGTTAGATGTGTACTCACTCCATATTGTTTAAGGATTTCCCACAGCTTGTTTCTATCTACTCTATCAAGTGCCTTGTCTTGGTCGACAAAGGCTAAGTAGAGTGTTTCATTGAATTCGATTGATTTTTCTATAAGTTGTCTAAGAGCAAAAATGGCGTCTGTGCATCCTTTGCTTTTCCTAAATCCAAGTTGTGTTTCGCTTCGCTGGGGTTCTAAAGTAGTTCGTAATCTTTTTTCAAGAATTTTGCAAAATATTTTCCCAGTATGACCCAACAGTGAAATGCCTCTGTATTGTGTGCAGTCTCTTTTGCTGTCTTTTGTTTTTCCAAATTGGGATAATTATAGCGTTTCCCCAGTCTCATGGTGTCTGTTGTTCTACCCAAACATGGTTTAATAGTCTATGTAGCCAAGCTGTTCCTACTTCTCTTGCTGCTTTAATTAGTTCATTTGGTATTTCATCTTGTCCCGGTGATTTGGTCAATGGGGCTAATCTGATGGCTTCTATAATTTCTTCTTTCAGTTTGTCTGGTTCTAGTTCTTCGGTGGTATCTGTGTTGGTTTCTGGAATTCCTGTGGTATCTGATGGGATGTTGAGAAGATGTTCGAAATACTGTTTCCATCTTATTAGGATTTGTTTTTGTTCTTTTATTGGTTCTCCATTTTCGCTGTTAATTATTTCAGTTGGGTCAAAGGGTTCTCCTCTGGTTCGCATTGCACTTATCTTTTTGTAGAAGTTTCTAGTTGCCTCCTTGTAGTTTTTATTTAGGGTTTCTCCATACTCTTCTCAGTCTTTTTGTTTTTCCCTCTTTACTATTCTACTCACATGTCTTCTCGCTATTCTATATTCTATGTAATCGCATTCCTGTTTGCTCTTCAACCACTTTTTATATTTTTCCTTTTTATCTTTTACCGCTTTATTTACCTCTGCGGTCCGCCAACTTGTTATTTTCTTTATCCGTGTTTTGCGTTTTTTCGTGGTTCCACATATTATTTTTGCAGTATTTAAAATGCTTGATTTGAACATCTCCCATTCTTCTTCCACTGTTTTTCTTTCTATAGGTAATTTTACAAAGATCTCAGTTATTTCTTGTAATTTCCCCTTACTGCCTCATCTTTAAGGTTTTTTTAAGTTTACTGATTCACATGGCATGTAGTTTCCTGCTCTTTGCTTTCTTCTTCTGATCAGTCCGTTTATACTTCTTAGTTTTTCTATGAGCAGTATGAAGATCCCCTGCCGGCTTGGTAGGCCAGTCGCAGGTTTAGGACACAAATCTGACCACAGGGAGTCCATCCCCTGTGGCGAGCCATAGCCCTGTTAGCCCATGACCTCGTGGTCATGGTTTCCCAGTCTGCACCACGTGGAGGTGGGGGTTGACTTCTGCTACTAAATACTACTTCTGTAGTTGACTTCGGCTACTAATTTTCACTTTTCACCCCTCCTAGGAGAGGTTAGCCGATCCTAACCCTGCTGGCTGCAGGGCCAGGTGCATTCCACATCTTGCAGACCTCTCTCTGTTCACGTGTACATATTTATGTCTTGCATCTCCTTGTGCAGTCTCTCTGTTCACGTGTACATATTTCTGTTTTGCATCTCCTCGTGCGGTCTCTCTGTTCATCTATGTACATGTATATGTTAACTGTTGCACATTCTATACCCAGCAAAAACCTCTGGAGGCCTCAAGTGAAGAAGACATCTTCAGGCAGCTCCACCTCCCTTACAGACACCCGATGGAGAGAAACTGTTAGCATCCCCTGCCACCCTACAGATGGAACCTGCTAACTGTGGTCCGTGCAAGTTTCACATAAACATGCAAACTCTTCAACCAAGGTTGGTATACAACATGCAAGCTGTGCTGTAAGCAGATTCACAGACAGCACAACACTACATGATGTCATTGCTTATTAAGGATAACATCTTGTCATGACAGACGGGGCTAGCACCTGGTGTTTCTTGATGGCATTCCCAGCTTCTCATGTTTAGATATGAATGTATTGTGATATTTCAAGTCAACTGTGTCACCATTCAGTGAAATGTGTTGTGTGTCATGTTGCGTGCAGCAGTGTGCCAATAATTATGACAGGTCTGTTGTACGTACAGAGGTCAGGCCTGAAGGCACATTGGGCATATGGACACACATATCTCATAGACACACATCTCATAGACACATATCTCACAGGCAGACACACCTCATAGATACACATATCTCATTGACAAACATACCTCATAGACATATCTCATTGACACACATATCTCATAGACACATATCTCATTGACACACATATCTCATTGACACATATATCTAATTGACACACACATCTCATTGACACACACTGGTTATAGTTTATGTATGTGTTACTAATGTTTATAGTTGATGTATATGTTACAGCTGGTTATAGTGTATGTATGTGTTACAGCTGGTTATAGTTGATGTATGTGTTACAGCTGGTTATAGTTGATGTATATGTTACAGCTGGTTATAGTTGATGTATATGTTACAGCTGGTTATAGTGTATGTATGTGTTACAGCTGGTTATAGTTGATGTATGTGTTACAGCTGGTTATAGTGTATGTATGTGTTACAGAAGGTTATAGTTAATGTATGTGTTACAGTTGGTTATAGTTGATGTATATGTTACAGCTGGTTATAGTTGATGTATATGTTACAGCTGGTTATAGTTGATGTGTGTATTACAGATGGTTATAGTAAATGTATGTGTTACAGTTGGTTATAGTTGATGTGTGTGTTACAGCTGGTTATAGTTGATGTATATGTTACAGCTGGTTATAGTTGATGTATATGTTACAGCTGGTTATAGTTAATGTATGTGTTACAGCTGGTTATGGTTGATGTATGTGTTACAGCTGGTTATAGATATTGTATGTGTTACAGCTGGTTATAGTTGATGTATGTGTTACAGCTGGTTATAGTTGATGTATGTGTTACAGCTGGTTATAGTTGATGTATATGTTACAGCTGGTTATAGTTGATGTATGTGTTACAGCTTGTTATAGTTGATGTATATGTTACAGCTGGTTATAGTTGATGTATATGTTACAGCTGGTTATAGTTGATGTATATGTTACAGCTGGTTATAGTTGATGTATATGTTACAGCTGGTTATAGTTGATGTATGTGTTACAGCTGGTTATAATTGATGTTTGTGTTACACATGGTTATAGTTAATGTATATGTTACAGTTGGTTATAGTTGATGTATATGTTACAGTTGGTTATAGTTGATGTATATGTTACAGCTGGTTATAGTTGATGTATATGTTACAGCTGGTTATAGTTGATGTGTGTGTTACAGCTGGTTATAGTTGATGTATGTGTTACTACTATTTATTGTTCTGGTCTTTTCTATCAACTGTGTACACAATAAATGCAGATCACGTTGCACATGAAACCTTCAGACTTTTGTGTATTTGTGTTTGTTGTTGATTCTATCTGTGTTGTGTTGACTGAGTAATGAAAGATCACTGGATACCTCACCAACTGAAAACCTTTACTAGAGGTGAATGCAGTCGCAGTTATCAGACACTGATACACATGTTATGATAATAAACAACACAAGTCAGTTCATGAAGGACAGGCTGGGCAGTCACATAGCTGTCAAAATCCAGCACCATCCATCTCAGCCACTGCCACAGACTGCTGATCCTTCTGCATTCATCTGGAGTTTTTTTTCCGGACGTGATTGCGTTGTTCCTGTTTACAGCTGAGCTGCGCTCTTGCGTCGTTAGACCGACACATACGACTTCCGCAGGTATTTGTTGACCGGGTTAACCTTCCCGGGGACTGCTGATCCTATCCTATCATATCCAGGTGGACCTTTGAAAAAAAAATGTTCAGGTCTCGTTGAAATGTTCTGGTGATGTGTTACAGTTGGGGCTGGTATGTTGTTGTTCTCTGTCAACTTGTGCTTGCGGAGTCTCGCAGCTGGTGTAACTTCCTGGGATATCTTTGTTTGGCGGGTTCCAAGTTGTTTGTGTAACAGAGTTAGGAATAGGAAGAAGGGGCAACGAGGTGTGCATAGTAGGGAAGTAGGGCACGGTCAAGCACCATAATATGGGGTAGTTAGGGTGGGTCGTCCTATGATGAGGATCTTAGAAACAAGGTCAGTTGTGAATGACCCAACCTCCGATATGGACGTATCTGGCTTGATTGATGGTTTGTTATAACCTGTCTCCATTGACACTGAATAAAGTAATATGAAGAAAGAACCGTCTTGGAGTTATTGCCAGTTCACCGTTACCTCGCTGTACTGTTACATTTGCTCTGTTGCCTTCTCATCATGTCTGGTCATCTTGGCGCGCTTCTGTAGCTCAGTGTTGTCACAGGCTGGTTGCCGCCCATTCCCTGTGCGTCTTTCTCCCAGGGAGAAAGACACCGGTCATTGATCCTGGCTTGACCCCACCTGTTCTCCCCGTCTTGATCTGTCTTTGTACCTTTGGCAGCTTATTTTTGCTAGTGTACTTCACTACTTGGCATCTTCAAGCCTCACTCTCGATGGAGTGCTCTTCTCTGTTTCTGTTTCCCACTGTTTCTCTCTTGACCACCGTCACTGTCACTTGCTGTTTCTGATTCCTCTTCTGTTGTGTTGGTTTCTTTCTGTGTCATCTTGCTCTGTGCCCCATTCTCTGTCTGAGCCGTTTGATTCTCGCTTTCTCTCTTTTTTCCCTTTTCAGCATTTCAGTTTGTGCTCTTTCTGCTTGAATCTGCTTGGTTTGACTTCTATCTCAGTCTTGACCTCAGTTCTCTGCTTGGTTTGACTTCTGTCTCAGTCTTGATCTCAGTTCTCTGCTTGGTTTGACTTCTATCTGTCTCAATCTCAATTCTCTGCTTGGTTTGACTTCTATCTGTCTTGATCTCAGTTCTGCTTGGTTTGACTTCTATCTGTCTTGATCTCAGTTCTCTGCTTGGTTTGACTTCTATCTGTCTCAATCTCAATTCTCTGCTTGGTTTGACTTCTATCTGTCTTGATCTCAGTTCTGCTTGGTTTGACTTCTATCTGTCTTGATCTCAGTTCTGCTTGGTTTGACTTCTATCTGTCTTGATCTCAGTTCTCTGCTTGGTTTGACTTCTATCTGTCTTGATCTCAATTCTCTGCTTGGTTTGACTTCTATCTGTCTTGATCTCAGTTCTCTGCTTGGTTTGATTTCTATCTGTCTCAATCTCAATTCTCTGCTTGGTTTGACTTCTATCTGTCTTGATCTCAGTTCTGCTTGGTTTGACTTCTATCTGTCTTGATCTCAGTTCTCTGCTTGGTTTGACTTCTATCTGTCTCACTCTCAATTCTCTGCTTGGTTTGACTTCTATCTGTCTTGATCTCAGTTCTGCTTGGTTTGACTTCTATCTGTCTTGATCTCAGTTCTGCTTGGTTTGACTTCTATCTGTCTTGATCTCAGTTCTATGCTTGGTTTGACTTCTATCTGTCTCAATCTCAATTCTCTGCTTGGTTTGACTTCTATCTGTCTTGATCTCAGTTCTGCTTGGTTTGACTTCTATCTGTCTTGATCTCAGTTCTATGCTTGGTTTGACTTCTATCTGTCTCAATCTCAATTCTCTGCTTGGTTTGACTTCTATCTGTCTTGATCTCAGTTCTGCTTGGTTTGACTTCTATCTGTCTTGATCTCAGTTCTCTGCTTGGTTTGACTTCTATCTGTCTCAATCTCAGTTCTCTGCTTGGTTTGACTTCTATCTGTCTTGATCTCAATTCTCTGCTTGGTTTGACTTCTACCTGTCTTGATCTCAGTTCTGCTTGGTTTGACTTCTATCTGTCTCAATCTCAATTCTCCGCTTGGTTTGACTTCTATCTGTCTTGATCTCAATTCTCTGCTTGGTTTGACTTCTATCTGTCTTGATCTCAGTTCTGCTTGGTTTGACTTCTGTCTCAGTCTTGATCTCAGTTCTCTGCTTGGTTTGACTTCTATCTGTCTCAATCTCAATTCTCTGCTTGGTTTGACTTCTATATGTCTTGATCTCAGTTCTGCTTGGTTTGACTTCTATCTGTCTTGATCTCAATTCTCTACTTGGTTTGACTTCTATCTGTCTTGATCTCAATTCTCTGCTTGGTTTGACTTCTATCTGTCTTGATCTCAGTTCTCTGCTTGGTTTGACTTCTATCTGTCTCAATATCAATTCTCTGCTTGGTTTGACTTCTATCTGTCTTGATCTCAGTTCTCTGCTTGGTTTGACTTCTGTCTGTCTTGATCTCAGTTCTCTGCTTGGTTTGACTTCTGTCTGTCTTTATCTCAGTTCTGCTTGGTTTGACCTGTCTGTCTGTCTTGATCTCAGTTCTGCTTGGTTTGACTTCTATCTGTCTTTATCTCAGTTCTGCTTGGTTTGACTTCTATCTGTCTTGATCTCAATTCTCTGCTTGGTTTGACTTCTGTCTCAGTCTTGATCTCAGTTTTCTGCTTGGTTTGACTTCTGTCTCAGTCTTGATCTCAGTTCTCTGCTTGGTTTGACTTCTGTCTCAGTCTTGATCTCAGTTTTCTGCTTGGTTTGACTTCTATCTGTCTTGATCTCAATTCTCTGCTTGGTTTGACTTCTGTCTCAGTCTTGATCTCAGTTCTCTGCTTGGT
Organism: Cepaea hortensis; assembly: GCA_963921405.1. Classification (NCBI taxonomy): domain Eukaryota; kingdom Metazoa; phylum Mollusca; class Gastropoda; order Stylommatophora; family Helicidae; genus Cepaea; species Cepaea hortensis. The sequence continues at coordinate 3,496,736 of OY992877.1, forward strand.
TTGACTTCTGTCTGTCTCAATCTCAGTTCTCTGCTTGGTTTGACTTCTATCTGTCTTGATCTCAATTCTCTGCTTGGTTTGACTTCTGTCTCAGTCTTGATCTTAGTTCTCTGCTTGGTTTGACTTCTATCTGTCTTGATCTCAATTCTCTGCTTGGTTTGACTTCTATCTGTCTTGATCTCAATTCTCTGCTTGGTTTGACTTCTATCTGTCTTGATCTCAATTCTCTGCTTGGTTTGACTTCTATCTGTCTTGAACTCAATTCTCTGCTTGGTTTGACTTCTATCTGTCTTGATCTCAGTTCTCTGCTTGGTTTGACTTCTATCTGTCTTGATCTCAGTTCTCTGCTTGGTTTGACTTCTATCTGTCTCAATATCAATTCTCTGCTTGGTTTGACTTCTATCTGTCTTGATCTCAGTTCTCTGCTTGGTTTGACTTCTGTCTGTCTTGATCTCAGTTCTCTGCTTGGTTTGACTTCTGTCTGTCTTTATCTCAGTTCTGCTTGGTTTGACCTGTCTGTCTATCTTGATCTCAGTTCTGCTTGGTTTGACTTCTATCTGTCTTTATCTCAGTTCTGCTTGGTTTGACTTCTATCTGTCTTGATCTCAATTCTCTGCTTGGTTTGACTTCTGTCTCAGTCTTGATCTCAGTTTTCTGCTTGGTTTGACTTCTATCTGTCTTGATCTCAATTCTCTGCTTGGTTTGACTTCTGAATCAGTTTTGATCTCAGTTCTCTGCTTGGTTTGACTTCTGTCTGTCTCAATCTCAGTTCTCTGCTTGGTTTGACTTCTATCTGTCTTGATCTCAATTCTCTGCTTGGTTTGACTTCTGTCTCAGTCTTGATCTTAGTTCTCTGCTTGGTTTGACTTCTATCTGTCTTGATCTCAATTCTCTGCTTGGTTTGACTTCTATCTGTCTTGATCTCAATTCTCTGCTTGGTTTGACTTCTATCTGTCTTGATCTCAATTCTCTGCTTGGTTTGACTTCTATCTGTCTTGATCTCAATTCTCTGCTTGGTTTGACTTCTATCTGTCTTGATCTCAGTTCTCTGCTTGGTTTGACTTCTATCTGTCTTGATCTCAGTTCTCTGCTTGGTTTGACTTCAGTCTGTCTTGATCTCAGTTCTCTGCTTGGTTTGACTTCTGTCTGTCTTGATCTCAGTTCTCTGCTTGGTTTGACTTCTGTCTGTCTTGATCTCAGTTCTGCTTGGTTTGACCTGTCTGTCTGTCTTGATCTCAGTTCTGCTTGGTTTGACCTCTGTCTGTCTTGATCTCAGTTCTGCTTGGTTTGACCTCTGTCTGTCTTGATCTCAGTTCTGCTTGGTTTGACCTCTGTCTGTCTTGATCTCAGTTCTCTGCTTGGTTTGACTTAGGTCTCAGTCTTGATCTCTTGATCTCAGCTGTCTGTGCCACATCCCGCTCAGTTCCCTGCGGTGCTCAGTTCCCTGTGGTACGATCTTCAGGTCTGTTAGGATTACCTTATGCTGCTCCTATCTGCAGTTGTTGTGTTTTACTTCTTCTTGCACCACACCATCTGTTTGAGACTTCCATTGCTCCAACTGCCGCTGTCATTGAGCCGTGAGTGTTTTTGTCATTCTCGCAGTTGCCTTGTCATGCCTTCTCACCGTATTGTAGGACAGGTTCCACCTGTTGACCATCTTCATGGCTTCCATGCTGTCTGGAAGGTGCACCCCAGGTATCTAGTCCCGTGGTTGCCGAGGCAGTTGGCACATCGTCTTTCTGGCTGTATGGATGCTTGCCAAAGCAACACCCACAGACGCCCGCCACCTCCTGGCAGCTTTATCTTCACAACAGAGGTGGCAGTGCTGCATTCGCTGATGATCCTCTCAGCTCCTGTAATCTGTGGGTTCTTGTTATCTCTCTGGATCTGTTCGCGATTTCATTGTTTGAAGGATAGGTCTTGACTCTCTCGAACACCCGTGTTCTGGTATTTGGGAGGATGCTGGTCACGATTGTCTTGTGGTGTGACAGCTGCAGCTCTCACTTGCCCGCATTGATGTTGTCAGACTGGCAGATTCCTGGTGGCCTTGTTTAGTGTGATGCTAACGCCGTCCTGCTGGTTTTGGAGATGCGCTTTGATTCTCTTTCTGATATAGCTGTCAAGCAGGATGCTGACCAGATCTGTGGGCAGGGCTGCTCTAGAAGGATGCTGATAGGATCTATGGGCAGGGCTGACAGTTTGGCTTCACATGTGCAGCATTGTTGTAATTAAATGCTCACAGGAAGGTTGTCCTCACTTATACGACATTCTTCTTGGTTCATCTTGTCAGCGATGTTCTGTGTTGTGTTAGTTTTGGTATCATCTGACCTGTATTGTCTTGTCTTTGCGTCTTCAGCGGTGAATATTGCTGATTCTTGCACCAGTCCTTCTCTAGCTGACGGATCGCTGTTGACGAGGTCACTAGAAGTTGTCAGTCTTTTCTCAGCGCTGTCGTCCCTCTAACCACTCAGCTTTGTCTCGGATTTCTACTCCCAGGCGAGTCATCCTTCGCAGTTTCACTTAAGACTTCTAGTGGATATCGCTAGACGCTGATGTGCCCTGATTGCTCAACCTAGGGCCCTTATCTGGTCGTCATCTTGGGGTTATACACTGGCTGCTCAACCTAGGGCCCTTATCTGGTCGTCATCTGGGTCAACTGATATATTTTCATTGGCACCTTGCCGTCTTGACAGACGATAGTTTGTGCTTTAAAAAGGCATAATAACTTTTAACTATGGCGGTAGCGAGTGTGACTGATAAGGCCAATTTGCGCTGTAAATGTCCGTTCACAGTGGGTGCATGTGAACACGTGGTCATTTCCACTATCATGCACCATCTTACGTCTCAAACGCTTGGTGTGTGACTTTTCTGCAATAATTTTCTCCTTTGACTTTATTCCATTTCTGATATTTGCCCTCCATGCAACACGCTCAGCGGCGACTTGCTCCCAATGTGCATTATCAATGCCTGTATCAATCATGTCCCGCTTACACACATCTTTGTATCGTAGTAGAGGCCGACCCTGAGATCTCTTACCCATCTGTAATTCACCAAAAAAGATATCCTTTGGTATTCTACCATCATCCATCCTCCTAAGATGTCCTATCCATCTAAGTCTACGAAGACTGAGCATGGAATAAACTGTCACACAACCTGATCTTTCCAATACTTCAGTATTTGTGATTTTGTCTTGCCACTTAATACCAAGAATTCTTCGCAGACACCGCATATGAAAGCTGTTTAAGTTCTCTTGGTGTGAGTAAGTTGTCCAGGTTTTACTGCCATAGAGAAGAGTACTAAGGACACAGGCTTGATAGACAAGGACTTTTGTTTTGGCAGTAAGCTTCCTGTTCTCCCAGACTCTTTTTCTTAACCTGTTCATTGTTGTTGCTGCCGTACCAATCCGGATGTTGATTTCCTGATCTAGGGATAATTTGCTATTTACCACTGATCCTAGATATGTAAAATGGTCTACTATCTCTAGTTCGGCGTCGTCAATAAAGATTGATGGTACCCCATGTGCACCTTGTGACATAATCTGTGTCTTCTTTTTGCTAATTGTTAAACCAAATTCAGAACAAGCATTGGAGAATGCAGATAGTAGACATTGCAATTCTTCCTCAGAGTGGGTCGTAACTGCAGCATCATCTGCAAAAAGCAACTCTCTGATCAGTACCCTCCTAATTTTGGTCTTAGCCTTCAATCTCTGAGCATTGTAGAGGCCGCCATCTGAGCGTGAGTGAATGTATATACCACCATCCTGATCACGAAATGCATATTTCAGTAGAAGTGAAAAGTATATTCCAAAGAGTGTGGGAGCTAGTACACAACCTTGCTTAACTCCACTCTTGATTTCAAATTCTTCAGAAGTTGCACCATCAAACTTGATTATACCCTTCATGCCTGTGTGGAACGATTCCACAATGGACAGAAGAGTTGGTGGGCAGCCAATCTTCTTTAGTGCCTTGAACAGACCCTCACGACTGACCAAATCAAATGCCTTTGTGAGGTCGATGAAGGCAATAAACAGTGGTTGATTCTGTTCACGGCATTTTTCTTGCATTTGTCGCAATGAGAATATATCAGTGGTAGACCGGTTCTGTCGAAAGCCACACTGTGATTCGGGGTAGACTTGATCTCCTAGGACTTGAAGTCTGCGCAGAACAATTCTGGCAAATACTTTTCCAACAATACACAGAAGTGAGATACCCCTATAGTTGTTGCAGTCGCTCCGATCGCCCTTGTTCTTGTACAGTGTTATGATGCTTGAATCTTTGAAATCCTGTGGGACTTGTCCTTCACGCCAGCATAGCTCTATTAGCTGGTGGATCTGTATAGTGAGTGTGTCTTGCCCACTCCTGATAACCTCTATTGGAATCCCATCCTTACCTGGAGCCTTGCCAGATGCAAGTCCATTTATAGCACACTTAACTTCTGTTATGGTGGGAAGTGTGTCCAGGTGGTCAAGAGTTGGTAGAGCCTCTATGGCGTTGAGGGCATCATCCGCTAGTTTGGTCTCACTTGAGTAAAGCTCCAAATAGTGCTCTACCCATCTGCAACTGATATATATATACACAATATATCGCAAGTCAGCTGCTCTGTGGAAGTAAAACCATATTTGAAAACACCGAACATCAGCGCAGACATCAGACAGCGTGTGCTGTCTGGCAGACATAATGATGTTCCTGTCTGATGACTGAGTAGTGCGACAAGGTGGTCATCCGTGCGCCGTGTGAGGATGAGGTCCCGTTGAGCGCATGTCTACTCATGGCTAGCCGCTTCTTGCAGCAGCAGCAGTACAGCCTGAGAACCTTTTGGAAAGCCCGCCTGAACTTGGTGGACACCAGGTTGTAGATGATGGGGTTTCCCGCGCTGTTGAGGTAGACGAGCAGACGGCAGAAGTAGATGATGTTGAGGTAGGACTCCGCGCCGACCTGGATGACCCCGTGGTTGGGGAAGAAGGTCACCCACAAGGCCATCATGCGGAACGGAAGAAGACAGATGAAAAACAGGATAATTATTCCCACCAACATGGCGACTAACTGCTTCCGGCTTTGATGGGACAGCGACTTGGCCGCCTCGGTCATCTGTTTACATTGTAAGGTTTCTTGTCTGACCTGGAGAGATAGAAACCACAGTTAAAATCCCTGACAACGTCATAGACACATCCATGGCTCTGAAGTAGCAGGGGTGTCCATTACAGACAGTTGTACAGACCTCGCGGCGGACTGGCTATACGGTGGTAAGCCCATGTTTGTGTAGATAGACCAACCGGCAGACGAGAAGTGACGTGTTCAGTGTCACGTGGGCCGCCTTTACTTTCCAGGGGCAGTACTGACATGTGGATATGTGAACACACGAGACAGTACTGACATGTGGATGTGTGAACACACGAGACAGTACTGACATGTGGATGTGTGAACACACGAGACAGTACTGACATGTGGATGTGTGAACACACGAGACAGTACTGACGTGTGGATACATGAGACAGTACTGACATGTGGATGTGTGGATACACGAGACAGTAGTGACATGTGGATGTGTGGATACATGAGACAGTACTGACATGTGGATGTGTGGATACACGAGACAATAGTGACATGTGGATGTGTGAACACACGAGACAGTACTGACATGTGGACGTGTGAACACACGAGACAGTACTGACATGTGAATGTGTGGATACATGAGACAGTACTGACATGTGAATGTGTGGATACATGAGACAGTACTGACATGTGGATGTGTGGATACATGAGACAGTGGTGACATGTGGATGTGTGGATACATGAGACAGTAGGGGCCTTGAGGAGTTGACACCGACCGAGAGTTGACTGGTTGTTTGATCTCACCCTAAGACTAGTCGACCAGATGCATCATCATGTTGCATGTCCTTGCAGAGCGTGGCACTCACCGTAGCCCGCCGACAATGTTCTCCACCTGTATCCACTTCACATGATGTACACCTGCAGTATGACCCGATGAGATGCAGCGACATCTGCCAGACAAGACACCGTGCAAACCTTTGTTTGTGCCTTCTATGTTGACCTTTTCTCATCTTTGTTGACACGAAGCTACTAAAGACAAATCACGGAGAAGAGTTTGGCGATCTACACAATATACACAACACTCAACTGAAGCCTGAAGACAGCTGAATGTGGTCTAGCGGGTGACAACAAGTGTGACATGTGTCCAGCCTCATCGTTCAAATGTGAGGCTTCATTGTTGGCACCTTGCCGTCTTGACAGACGATAGTTTGTTACATTGTGCTTCAAAAAGGCTTAATAACTACCACCCATGGCGGTGGCGAGTGTGACTAATAAGGCAAATTCGCGCGGTACATGTTCGTCCACAGTGGATGCATGTGAACATGTGGTCATTTCCACCATCTTACGTCTCACATGCTCGATGTGTGACGTATCTGCAATCATCTTCTCCTTTGTCTTTATTCCATTTCTGATGTTTGCCCTCCATGCAACACGTTCAGCGGCGACTGGCTCCCAATGTGCATTATCAATGCTTGTATCAATCATGTCCTGCTTACACACATCTTTGTATCGTAGCAGAGGCCGACCTTGAGATCTCCTGCCAATTTGTAATTCACCAAAACAGATGCCCTTTAGTATTCTACCATCAACCATCCTCCTAAGATGTCCTATCCATCTAAGTCTACGAAGACTGAGCATGGAATAAACTGTCACACAACCTGATCTTTCCAATACTTCAGTATTTGTGATTTTGTCTTGCCACTTAAAACCAAGAATTCTTCGCAGACACCGCATATGAAAGCTGTTTAAACGTTTCTCTTGGTGTGAGTAAGTTGTCCAGGCTTCACTGTCATAAAAAGTACCAAGTATAAAGAGTACCAAGGACACAGGCTTGATAGACAAGGACTTTTGTTTTGGCAGTAAGATTCCTGTTCCCCCAGACTCTTTTTTCTTAACCTGTTCATTGTTGTTGCTGCCTTACCAATCCGGATGTTGACTTCCTGATCTAGGGATAATTTTCTATTTACCACTGATCCTAGATATGTAAAATGGTCTACCATCTCTAGTTCGGCGTCGTCAATAAAGATTGATGGTACCCCATGTGCACCTTGTGACATAATCTGTGTCTTCTTTTTGCTAATTGTTAAACCAAATTCAGAACAAGCATTGGAGAATGCAGATAGTAGACATTGTAATTCTTCCTCAGAGTGGGTCGTAACTGCAGCATCATCTACAAAAGGCAATTCTCTGATCAGTACCCTCCTAATTTTGTTCTTGGCCTTCAATCTCTGAGCATTGCAGAGGCCGCCATCAGAGCGTGAGTGAATGTATATACCACCATCCTGATCACGAAAGGTATATTTCAGTAGAAGTGAAAAGTATATTCCAAAGAGGGTGGGAGCTAGTTGTCGTGTCCTCCTTTAAAGTGTCGTCCCTGGAGTGAAGAGAGTCAACACCCACATTATAATATTTTTTCCCTTATCAATATCCTGGAGAATCCACCAGCTTCCGTCCAACACACTCCATCAGCCCATGGACACCTTTTCCTATCACTCTCTCACTGTCGTACTATGCCCCCTCTCATACTTCCCCAACGCAACATACTCAACAACTCTTGCTTCTAAAAATTAATAAAGATTAATTTATTAAAAGAAAAGTGTAACGTATATGAGACGTGTATGCGAAGAAAATGCGTGATGTGTTCTATACTGTGCGTATGATCGGACTTTCAGATAATAGCATAGTTTCTTCATTGCAAGGGCTCACCACAGCACATTAAATCATAACCAGTGCACCTCACCCGGTGTCGAAACCCTCTTGCCGGATACTGACTGTCATCTGTAGCCACCTGGTAATCCATCTTCATGATCATCCGAAATAGATACTGTTTGTAAGTACAGATTGATTACGGACTGATTGTCAACTAACTTTGTAAGTTCCTATCGGTCATACAGAATGCACAAATCCTTTGTAGTGTATTTAGGTTTTACTGTTAATGTTTCTACACTTGATCCTAACTAGTGTTCATATAGGTTCAAGTATATGTCCTATGTAATATTTCACTGGAATCTAGCACACTATGTGACTTATCCGTTAATGTTCTCGTTCCTTAAACAATGTTTGTCTGATGTGTGATATATCAACAATCATCACCCATCCTATGTGAACCATACCACGCAGGAGTCGTTATATTGGCTGGCTCTTCTGGGCCATGCCATGGTGAACCCTTCTGAGTATGAGTCCAGCGTCAACATATACCATCTTTCTTCTCGGACGTTATTCCTTTTCCGTAAGAATCATTTAGAGTCCAACTGGTGGTCGTCCAATTGGAGTGCACTTCTTCAAAACCAGTGTTGAGTTTCCTAGTAACTGGTGGGGAACCTGTGGGAAAACCAACACATCATGTGAGAGCACTAGTCACTGATCCTACCGGCTGGGTGTAAGCTTATTACCCTGCTCTGTTATTTTACAGCTAACTACTCTTTCAGAGAGCCTTATAGCTTCTCACCTAAGTCCGAATCAGGCTATGATAAGAAAAGACCAATAAACAGAGTGCAACCTCAGTATTCTATTCACCTTAGCAGAGCCAATATCACTATTCTACTCTAACTAGTTTTCCACTAACAGTGCTAATCATCACACTATAGGTTTAACAAGGCTACAGTCTATATTAATTAGAACTAATAGACTATATTGACTACCTTATGCAAAACCGCCTCATTCCCGGGATGGCTACTACACTTTGCCATAACGACACATGCTAGTTAATCTAGAATTAATCTAACACTGTAGAGCTCTCCCACAAACACGTCCATCATAATCCACGGTTTTTGTCAACTCCCCATCTCCAATCATAGTTTTCTGGCAAACCCCTAAAATTGGTCACGTGATATGGGTGACGTCCTGCAGGTGTTATTTATTTTCATATCAGCCATTGTCAAGAATCGATTCTCCCTTTCCTTAGTCACTGTCAAAGTTGTCATCAATTATTTCTACTCCCCCAACAAACTAACGAGTTACTGTATGATCCCAACAACAGTTTTTCCCAACAAGCTGCCAGTCGTCTTGATGTTCCGGAAACTAAGAATTGACAGAGGTACTGTTTACCTCCGTGCTGAGTACTTCCGTTTTCCCTCTGATATGTTATTGACTTGTCAAAGCGATGTATGATTCAGCGCACTCACTTCCGAGTGTTGCCAATCCGTCAACCAGATGTACAAGTACAGCTGTTATTTATGCCCGTCCTGTTTGGGACCACGTGCAACCACAACTATGAATGTTTTCTCTGTATTAGTTGAAACACTTGATGCTTAGCAGATAGTCCGGTTTATGAGAAAGCCTCTTACTAATCAACTGGTTAAACACACGGTTTTATTTTGTGACATAGGCCCCCTCCTAAGAGAGTAGTCCATCTCACTCTTCTCCACCGTAAGTTTAATCCAGATGATTCATTCTTCTTCTTCAGGAGTTGGGTGTCATGACAAGAAATCCGCTCCAACATTTTCCTTCCCAGGAATGTACTCCACTGTGAAGTTATAGGGTTGAAGTAACAACGACCACCGCATCAAACGTGCGTTGAGCTTCTGAGAAGTAGCCAGGAACATCAGGGGTTGATGATCCGACTGGACTCGAAACTTAACTCCATACAAATATGGCTGAAATTTTTGCACTGCCCATACGAGGGACAAGCACTCTCTCTCGACGGTTGAATAATTCCTCTCCGCCTGTAGAAGTTTCTTACTTGCGTATGTCACAGGTTTCAAAACCGAAGCATCGTCTTTTCCTTCCTGTAACAAAGCGGCTCCAATTCCAATCGCACTCGCATCTGTTCTCAACACAAATTGTTTGGAAAGGTCAGGGAGCTGTAATACAGGTTTGCTGACCAAGGCCTCCTTTAACTGACTATAGGCATTCTCACATTCTGGTGTCCAAATGATTTGGTCCGGGAATCCCTTTTTCAAGGTTTCCGTCAACGGAGCTCCCAGTTCAGTGAAATGTGGGATAAATTTGTGATAGAACCCACACAACGAGAGAAAAGATCGCACATCCTTCTTCGTTTTAGGTCTTGGTGCATTTCTGATTTTCTCCAGGTTCTTCTCTTCTGGAACAATGTGTCCTGGAGTGATGGTGTGACCTAGAAATTCCAGAGTCTGGTAACCAATCATGCACTTGGTTGGACGAGCAGTAAGCCCTGCTTCCTTGAGTCTATTAAACACTCTCTCCAAGGATTGTAAGTGGTCATCCAAGCTGTCACTGGAAATCAGAATATCATCCATGAATGAGATGATGGACGGATCCTGTAACGGATCTAGTAAAGTCCTCATCATGCGTGTAAACACACTAGGTGCATTGCTGAGTCCAAAGGGCATGACCTTGAATTCGTAGTGTCCACTGGGTGTACTGAAAGCCAACAGTGGTCGAATCTCCGGTTTGACTGGTATCTGATAGTACCCCCGACTCAGATCCACCTTTGAAAAGTACCGAGCCTTATGGAGCCTAGCGAATAACTGAGTTGGATTCGGCAAAGGTTCCACCTGAAATTGTGTGTGACTGTTCAGAAGTCGGTAGTCTATACACAACCGGTGTTCTCCACTTGGTTTGCGTAACAAAACTACCCCCGCATTGTATGGGGATGTGGATGGTGCAATCACGTCATCCTCCAGCAGTTTTTGTATTTCCTCCTCCATGGCCTTTTCTTTAGAGAATCGCACTGGGTAAACCTTTTGGCGAACAGGCTCCTGTGTGGTCAAAGTCATCTCGAACTCAACCAACCTCGTTCGTCCTGGTTTATCAGTCAGTATCTCCTTATGAGACTTGAGAACCTGGGTTATCCTTTCCCTCCCCTGTGAGGTCAGATCAGGGTTCACTTGCACATCCCTATAGGTTTCCTGGTGTTCCAAGGGATATTCCCTGCCCTCGCTGGTTCCCACTTCTGTCTCCACTGCAACTGCCATTGCCATGAGGTGAGCTGCCTTGTCTCCGGGTCTCTCTTCGTATTTCCGCAAGAGATTGATATGGAAAATCTTCGACTTTCCCCGGATCCGGATCTGATAGTTGGTTCTGGATATCACCCTTTCCACGGGAAATGGTCCTTGCCAACCTATCTCCAGTTTATTGTTTCCCGTTGGGAGTAGCAACAAGACTTTATCTCCCACCTCTAGAGATCTTTCTTTAGACCTACGGTTGTAGTAAGCCGCATGTCTTTTCCTGGCCTTTTTCAAGTTTTGATTTGCCAGAGTCCATCCCTTGTGGAGTTTTTCTTTCAGTTCCTCCACGTATTTAAAGGATGAGATCACTTCTTCTGACGTCCCCTCTTCAGTCCAACTCCTCAACATGGCTTCCAACGGTCCTTTGATTGGACGACCAAACAGCAACGTAGCGGGTGGTAGTCCTGTTGAGCCATGAGGAACTTCCCGATAGGCAAAGAGTGCTGCTGGGATATATTCATCCCACCTATCAGGTTTTTCCTGCGCTAGTTTCCTGAGCATTGTCATCAACGTGCCGTTGAAACGATCTACTTGTCCATTGGCTTGAGTGTGGTAAGGGCTGGTATGTATGTGGTTAGAGTGAAACACCCTAAATACCTCCTCCATGAGTTTTCCACAAAACTGAGATCCATTGTCCATCAGAATTTGATCCGGAAAGCCTAATCTGGTAAAGGCCTCCATCAGTGCGTCCGCCACTCTTTTCGAGTCAATCGTGGTCAACGGTATAGCCTCACCCCACATTGTACAGCAATCCACCATTGTGAGTATATACATGTTCCTCTTCCTAGTCCTGGGAAGTGGACCCACGATATCGATGGCTACCCTCTCGAAAGGAGAGTTCATGATGGGCATCTCACCCAACACCACCGGTGCTGTCCAGTGTTTTGGTGCCACCCTCTGGCACTCAGGGCATGACTTCACATACCGACGCACATCATCTGTCATTCCCGGCCAATAGTAATGGCAGGAAATCCGCTGCATGGTGGCGGCAATACCCATGTGTCCACTGAAGGAGATGGTATGCCCCATATGAAGAATCTGGGACCTGTGAGCTTTCGGGACGACCAACTGACCGTATAGTTTGTCTCCCCTTCCTGCTCTCCTGTAGAGTATCCTATTCTTCATGTAGTACTGCCCCCGTCCTGGTGGATCAGCACTTTTCTGCAGCTTTTTGTAGCAAGGACGTAAAGTATCATCCTCACTCTGGGCAGTTCGTAGCTCCCCCGGCATTGGGTTAGTCACAATTGCGTCTGCTTCTTCCGTTTTCGTCTGAGAGCGAGTCTGCATTGCTCCCATATGGATTGGCTCCCTGGGCATTCCCAGAAAGACATACCGGCAACCTAGGATGACTGGAAAAATTGGATCGGTCAATACAGCGGCCTTGATGGTGCCGGTGACGTACCTTGACCGAATCTCCACATTAGCAATAGGCAACTTCATGACTACAGCACTCTTCTGTGCAGGCTGTATCTCCATGGTCTCACCTGTGAATTGTTCTGGATGTACCAGATCCGCAGAAATCACGGCCTCCCCGTCCAGTCCTGTGTCGTATAAACACTCCACTTGACGACCGTTAACCTCTACCAATTCCACTACAGGTGGTTTTTCCTGGTCTGGAGTCTCTTCCTCGGCCTCGACCTGTTCGGTGGGCTCCACCTTAGGTTTCCCGGGGCACACGACGAATTGAGTGTCTCCTGACTCTCCTCTGCAGTCAATAGCATTGTGCGTATTCGACTGGCATTAGTTGCACCATTTCCTTGTCCTAGATTTTCTATTGCCAGACTTGAGTGAGCTCTCCTGGTGGCGAGCTTCCTTGTTGACCTTGGCCTTTTCCGTAACAACCTCCTTGGAAGTCACTTGACATGCTGCGAAGTGAGGGTTCTTTGCCTTCGATTTGCAGTCCCTCGTATTGTGAGAGGGTGACTTACAAATTGAACACCACTTCTCCGACCACGGTCGTTTTGGTGTAGAGCTTGAAGTGCTCTTGCTTCCCTCCTTCTTCTTCTCTGAACTATCCTCTGATTTTTGCACATAAGGTTCCCACTTTTTTGTTCCTGAGTTTTTGGTTTTCTTCTTGTCATGTTTCTCTTGACTTTTGGAGTTGGTGGAAAGGTTTTCCCCTGCCTCCCCATGTACTTCGACGAACCGTTCTGCTAATTTATTCACGAGGTCAATACGTTCCGCTCCTTGTTCTCCCAGGAACGTCCTGAGATGTTTAGACATTTGCTTCTTCAGCTGGTCAACCACCATGAGCTCTTCCAGACTCTCATAGTCATGTGCGAACCCAGCCAAATCCATCCACTTATGGAGATAAGATTTTAGACGCAAACTGTAGGCGGCAAACAACTCCTCCGGTTCTCGTTTCGCTGCTCGAAATTTTTTCCGGTAGGTATGTGACGTAACCTCGAATCGTTTCAGCAGAGCCGTCTTTAACTCGTCATAATTGTTCTCATGTCCTGGTGGCAGGCGAGAATAAACCTCGTAGCCGGTCCCGCGTAAACCCTGGGATAGCTTGAGATTCCATTTGTTACGCTCCAGACCCATAGCAACCGACATAGCATCGAAGCGTTGAAGGTACTGGTCAATCTTCTCTTTGTCCTCCTCGTAGACCGCCAAAGGAAACTTCATGGCATGGTACCCATGTCTACCTACTGGTGTTGAGCCTGGGATGGAGGAACTTCCAACTGCTCCCTCAGTTTCTCCATTAGATTGACTCTTCAACTCGAGTTCCCTCATCCGGTACTCGTGCTCCCTTTTCTGAGCTTCTTGTTCAGCCTCCAGTTTCCTAGCTGCTTGCTCAGCTTCAAATTTCTTAGCTGCTTGCTCAGCTTCCGATTTCTTAGCTTCTTGTTCCAACTCCATCCTTCTCAATTCCAGCTCGGCCTTTCGATCTTCCCTTTCTGCTTGACGATACTCTCTCTCCACTTCCTGTATGTAATCCGTTAGAGCAGACCCCGCCAATCCTATGTCTTCCCCCTTTGCCTTTAATTCTGCTGTGCTAAGTTTAGGGGTGGCCATTATACAGAGAGGTAAGCTAGCAGGTCGAGTACAATATAACTACAAATTACTATACAGATATATGAACAAGTAATATAAATCTAGATATTACCACACACAGCACATTCACTCAGTGATAAGAGTAGAATCAGGACCACAGACCTATGCAGACGTGTGAAGTGTGAACAGGTAAGATATTAGTCCTAACCCCTATCCACATTCACTCTAGCTGGATTCTCCAAAATGATATCTCCCTCTTATAACTAAAGATCCCGTGTCAAAAGACCCCGTTGTCAGAAGATCCCACTGTCATAGGTTCCTGCTTGCAGGAGATCTCGCTGTCCAAGGATTCCGTTTACGGGAGATCCCGCTGTCCAAAGATCCCGTTCACGAGAGATCCCGCTGTCCAAGGATTCCATTTACGAGAGATCCCGCTGTCCAAAGATCCCGGACGGGCCCCCAATAATGTCGTGTCATCCTTTAAAGTGTCGTCCCTGGAGTGAAGAGAGTCAACACCCACATTATAATATTTTTTCCCTTATCAATATCCTGGAGAATCCACCAGCTTCCGTCCAACACACTCCATCAGCCCATGGACACCTTTTCCTATCACTCTCTCACTGTCGTACTATGCCCCCTTCTCATACTTCTCCAACGCAACATACTCAACAACTCTTGCTTCTAAAAATTAATAAAGATTAATTTATTAAAAGAAAAGTGTAACGTATATGAGACGTGTATGCGAAGAAAATGCGTGATGTGTTCTATACTGTGCGTATGATCGGACTTTCAGATAATAGCATAGTTTCTTCATTGCAAGGACACACCACAGCACATTAAATCATAACCAGTGCACCTCACCCGGTGTTGAAACCCTCTTGCCGGATACTGACTGTCATCTGTAGCCACCTGGTAATCCATCTTCATGATCATCCGAAATAGATACTGTTTGTAAGTACAGATTGATTACGGACTGATTGTCAACTAACTTTGTAAGTTCCTATCGGTCATACAGAATGCACAAATCCTTTGTAGTGTATTTAGGTTTTACTGTTAATGTTTCTACACTTGATCCTAACTAGTGTTCATATAGGTTCAAGTATATGTCCTATGTAATATTTCACTGGAATCTAGCACACTATGTGACTTATCCGTTAATGTTCTCGTTCCTTAAACAATGGTTGTCTGATGTGTGATATATCAACAATCATCACCCATCCTATGTGAACCATACCACGCAGGAGTCGTTATATTGGCTGGCTCTTCTGGGCCATGCCATGGTGAACCCTTCTGAGTATGAGTCCAGCGTCAACATATACCATCTTTCTTCTCGGACGTTATTCCTTTTCCGTAAGAATCATTTAGAGTCCAACCGGTGGTCGTCCAATTGGAGTGCACTTCTTCAAAACCAGTGTTGAGTTTCCTAGTAACTGGTGGGGAACCTGTGGGAAAACCAACACATCATGTGAGAGCACTAGTCACTGATCCTACCGGCTGGGTGTAAGCTTATTACCCTGCTCTGTTATTTTACAGCTAACTACTCTTTCAGAGAGCCTTATAGCTTCTCACCTAAGTCCGAATCAGGCTATGATAAGAAAAGACCAATAAACAGAGTGCAACCTCAGTATTCTATTCACCTTAGCAGAACCAATATCACTATTCTACTCTAACTAGTTTTCCACTAACAGTGCTAATCATCACACTATAGGTTTAACAAGGCTACAGTCTATATTAATTAGAACTAATAGACTATATTGACTACCTTATGCAAAACCGCCTCATTCCCGGGATGGCTACTACACTTTGCCATAACGACACATGCTAGTTAATCTAGAATTAATCTAACACTGTAGAGCTCTCCCACAAACACGTCCATCATAATCCACGGTTTTTGTCAACTCCCCATCTCCAATCATGGTTTTCTGGCAAACCCCTAAAATTGGTCACGTGATATGGGTGACGTCCTGCAGGTGTTATCTATTTTCATATCAGCCATTGTCAAGAATCGATTCTCCCTTTCCTTAGTCACTGTCAAAGTTGTCATCAATTGTTTCTACTCCCCCAACAAACTAACGAGTTACTGTATGATCCCAACAACAGTTTTTCCCAACAAGCTGCCAGTCGCCTTGATGTTCCGGAAACTAAGAATTGACAGAGGTACTGTTTACCTCCGTGCTGAGTACTTCCGTTTTCCCTCTGATATGTTATTGACTTGTCAAAGCGATGTATGATTCAGCGCACTCACTTCCGAGTGTTGCCAATCCGTCAACCAGATGTACAAGTACAGCTGTTATTTATGCCCGTCCTGTTTGGGACCACGTGCAACCACAACTATGAATGTTTTCTCTGTATTAGTTGAAACACTTGATGCTTAGCAGATAGTCCGGTTTATCAGAAAGCCTCTTACTAATCAACTGGTTAAACACACGGTTTTATTTTGT
The DNA here is from genome assembly GCA_963921405.1 of Cepaea hortensis. Taxonomy (NCBI): domain Eukaryota; kingdom Metazoa; phylum Mollusca; class Gastropoda; order Stylommatophora; family Helicidae; genus Cepaea; species Cepaea hortensis. Next base: position 3,513,152 of record OY992877.1, read on the forward strand.
GACACTAGTACAAAACCTTGCTTAACTCCACACTTGATTTAAAACTCTTCTGAAGTTGCACCATCAAACTTGATTATACCCTTCATGCCTGTGTGGAACGATTCCACAATGGACAGAAGAGTTGGTGGGCAGCCAATCTTCTTTAGTGCCTTGAACAGACCCTCACGACTGACCTAATCAAATGCCTTTGTGAGGTCGATGAAGGCAATAAACAGTGGTTGATTCTGTTCACGGCATTTTTCTTGCATTTTTCGCAATGAGAATATCATATCTATGGTAGATCGGTTGTGTCGGAAGCCACACTGTGATTCGGGGTAGACTTGATCTCCAAGGACTTGAAATCTGAGGAGAACAATTCTGGCAAATACTTTCCCAACAATGCACAGAAGTGAGACACCCCTATAGTTGTTATAGTCTCTCCGATGGCCCTTGTTCTTGTACAATATTATGATGCTTGAATCTTTGAAATCCTGTGGGACTTGTCCTTCTCGCCAGCATAGCTCTATTAGCTCTATTAGCTTTATTACAACTTTGGGCTCAGTATCAATTTGGAGAAAACTGTAGTTATGTACCAGCCAGCTCCAGGGAATAATCACACTGTGCCGAATATCAAAGTGAATGGTCATAGTCTAAGTGTTGTGGACAAATTCACCTATCTTGGCAGCACTGTGTCACAAGCTGCCCCAATTGATGATGAAGTGAATGCAAGAATCTCCAAGGCCAGTGTGGCCTTTGGCAGACTGTACAAGAATGTATGGGACACAAATGGAATAAGCCTGCAAACAAAGCTGAAAGTCTACAAAGCAGTTGTATTATCCACACTGCTATATGCTTGTGAAACCTGGACTGTTTATCAGCGACACGCTAGGAAATTAAACCACTTCCACACAGTCAGCCTTAGGAAGTTACTGAAGATTAAATGGCAAGACAAGATCCCAGACACTGAAATCCTAGAAAGAGCGTCCATGCCCAGTATCCACACTCTACTAATGAAGAATCAGATTCGCTGGGCTGGTCACTTGACTCGCGTGCCAGATCACAGGCTCCCTAAACGAATTTTTTACAGCGAACTGCGTTGTGGTAAACGCTCCCAAGGTGGCCAGAGGAAACGCTTTAAAGACACTCTGAAAATCTCACTGAATGCTTTTGGAATTCATCATGACACCTGGGAGACTGCAGCCAGAGACCGAAACTTGTAGCGTAGATCATTACGCAAAGGTGCAGTCACTTGTGAGGCAACCAGGACTGCAAGAGCTGTGAAGAAAAGACAGAACAGAAAAACCACTGCAGGAAATCCTCCTCCAGAAACGTCTAGCATTCTTTGTCCACATTGTCAAAGAACATTTCGAGCCAAAATAGGCCTTATAAGCCATCTTAGAACTCACGGCTCCATACCTTCAACCCCACTGGATGAAATGAATGGTCATCATCATTCTTGATGGACAAACAACAACTATTAGCTGGTGGATCTGTAGAGTGAGTGTGTCTTGCCCACTCCTGATAACCTCTATTGGAATCCCATCCTTACCTGGAGCCTTGCCAGATGCAAGTTCATTTATAGCACACTTAACTTCTGTTATGGTGGGAAGTGTGTCCAGGTGGTCAAGAGTTGGTAGAGCCTCTATGGCGTTGAGGGCATCATCCGCTAGTTTGGTCTCACTTGAGTAAAGCTCCAAATAGTGCTCTACCCATCTGTCCATCTGCTGTTTCTTATCAGTGATGATTTCTCCAGTGAAGGTTTTCAGTGGTGCACTTCTTTTGATCATTGGACCACAGGCTTTCTTTATCTCTTCATACTTGCTTCTGATGTTTCCCTTATCACATGCATTTTGAATGGACTCACATAACTTGATACAATAGTCATTTGCACACTGCCTGGCAGCCTTTTGCACATCCTTCCTAGCTTCTGATGTTGCCCTTATCACATGCATTTTGAATGGACTCACATAACTTGATACAATAGTCATTTGCACACTGCCTGGCAGCCTTTTGCACATCCTTCCTAGCTTGATTTAGCTCACTCAGAGTGTTACGCGTTGTTCTTTCCGTGTTTCTTAAGAGAACTATCTTCTTTTTATCAATCAAGGGCTGCAGTATCTGGCTGTTTGCCGCAAACCAGTCCTGCCTCTTATGATCCACAGTGCCGTAAACGTCTACCGCTGTTTTATAAAGAGTTTCCTTAAGTTGACCCCACTTTTCATTTACTGTTAAATTTTCTGGTGTATCAGTGAAAGCGTCTTCAAGTTGCTATTGAAACTGAAAGTACTTTTCAGGATCGTGAGTGTTAATAATATTAATCCTGGGGCTAGATTTGTGTTTAGCTGTGTAGATTCTCTTTGGTATCAATCTAACCTTTGCAACAACCAAAGAATGATCCGTATCAGTCAGCACTGTGGTAACTTCGAGTTAATGATGTATGGTTCAGATGTTATCTCTGTGTGATGATGAAGTCCAGCTGGTGCCAATGGCCGGATCTTGGATGTTTCCACGTGACTTTATGCAGCTCTTTTGTTTTAAAAACTGATTCTCTGTGGCGAAGTGGTCAAGCCGTTTGACTCGTGCTCCGAAGGTTGTGGGTTCGATTCCGGGCGGCGTCCTTCGGTTTACGAGTTAAATGTTTCGGAGACTCCCGTGGGTCGTCGCTAAAAGCTACGGAGTTCGTGCTTTGTGCGACGCTTTCCGTGCAGCGGAAAGAGACCGAGCCATATGGGATAAAACCCGGTGCAATGAAGTCGACCCTGTCGACTTTTAAGCGACCTTTTTTTTTGTTTTAAAAAAGGAGTTTCTTATACATAGGTCGATCCTAGACCAGCTGCCAACCAAGGCTTAGGGCCTGGTCTGCCCTGCCATGATATTTTGTCTTTAGGTTGCATTTCCTCACACCAGGGTAAGGCGTGTACCCTCCCAATTGCGCTCTTCCGCCCGAAGCCGTTGGCACAATGTGGGGTGTTGGGTTTGGTAAGCGCCGCCCAACGTTCGGCGCTAACAGACAGCAGACAGTACCGCCTGATGTCATTACGGTAGCTTAGTCATATCTAAGACCTGCCTCTAAAGCAGTGGTTCTCAACCGGTGGAGGGTTTCCAGGGGGGGGGGGGGAATTAAGATTATTTCTAGATTGCGTGAATACAAGAACCGATTACTTGATATTGTTTTTTCCTTCATTCTTTACAGTTCTGTACGTATCACCCTTCTGAAATCCATTTTATAACGTAAGTAGATCCGCAAATCACGTTTTATGTAGACGTCTAGACTTGTTTTAGTATGTGCTGTTAAATTTAACTTCAATTATTACGTATACTGTGTAGGGGCAGGGGGAAATTTTTAGGGAGGAAATACGAAAGGGGGAAGGGGGGGGGGCGGCGGGGAGAATGACGTTCTAAAAATATGGTGAGGGGGGGATGACGTCCTAAAAATATGGTGAAGGGGGGCACGGGCCAAAAAAGGTTGAGAACCACTGCTCTAAAGGCTTCATTCATTCTCAATTTACATGGTGGTTTTATGTTTAAACGTTGCTCTTGTTACACGTACAATACTTCTAACGGTTTTATTTTATTGAGAGTGTTTTATGTGCCGTCATGGGACTAGGACTTGTACAGTGTGGATAACACGTTTGGATAATCATGAATAACCTTCACACAACATGTACATAGTGAATAAATATGGGTGCAGTACCTTCACACAACTTGTGTGGATAAACATGGGTCACTACGTTCACAGAAGCCAAATGACACAGTGGACGTGCTCACCGGCCTCCGACAGATTCATGCGCCCTGGGAAGTAGGTCGGGTAGACAGGATCACCGAGCAACCACATCGTGAACCAATGCCTGGTTGTGTGGCTACACTAGCGCACTGGAATCTGCAGTAGCATGCTGGCCTGCCAGCGCGGCGGGTATGTGTTCGACTCCACTACCAGGTGACGAGTCTGGCTCCCATCGGCCTGAGCTACCAGGTCACCCGGCTTCCAATGGTTACCACGACACGTCCAGGCAAGTCAAGGCAAGCTCTGACCACGTCAGACATAGAGTGACCATTGCTGTCACACAACTTGTCAGCCCGACCGACTGCTGTCACACAACTTGTCAGCCCGACCGACTGCTGTCACACAACTTGTCAGCCCGTCCGACTACTGTCACACAACTTGTCAGCCCGACCGACTGCTGTCACACAACTTGTCAGCCCGACCGACTGCTGTCATACAACTTGTCAGCCCGACCGACTACTGTCACACAACTTGTCAGCCCGACCGACTGCTGTCACACAACTTGTCAGCCCGTCCGACTACTGTCACACAACTTGTCAGCCCGACCGACCGCTGTCACACAACTTGTCAGCCCGACCGACTGCTGTCATACCACTTGTCAGCCCGACCGACTACTGTCACACAACTTGTCAGCCCGACCGACTGCTGTCACACAACTTGTCAGCCCGACCGACTGCTGTCACACAACTTGTCAGCCCGACCGACTACTGTCACACAACTTGTCAGCCCGTCCGACTACTGTCACACAACTTGTCAGCCCGACCGACTGCTGTCATACAACTTATATAAATATAGGATGTATCTCGTATCTATCTGTCTGTCTATGTGTGTGCATGTGTTTATGCATGTGTGAGTGCGTCTGCCTGCCCGTCTCATAACATGGTAGTGTGCATTATTTTTGTTTACAGCATTCATTTAACAATGTTTATTGTGTGTGAATGTAACATGCACAATCAATATTTGATGTGCGGAAGATGAGTGATTGGAAGGTCCGATGTAAAACGGGTCTGCGAGCCCAGTTTGAAAATCAAGTTTGTTCTATCCATCTGTCCGCTCTCGTATTATATTTGATATTCCTAGTATGAGTGGCAGGTCTCCGTGGCAATGGCGATGCGAACACAATTCGTAATGCCGCTTACCCACGTTCAAAACAGCGGTGACCTATTTGGCAGCAGACTGTGTCACGCTGGTTTTAACGTGCCCGTATGGGAGCCGGTCATTCAGAAAGCAATGGCAAACTACTGAACGTACAAATTTGCCAAGACATCAACAGCGGCGGTAAACTTATGGTGTTGACTGCAACGTCCGGTATATGCAACTTAAAAAAAAGTATGAGTAACTGTAATGCCTTGTATTTCCTATATTTGATGACCCTAGTATGAGTGACTGTAACGCCTTGTATTTCCTATATTTGATGTCCCTAGTATGAGTGACTGTAATGCCTTGTATTTCCTATATTTGATGTCCCTATTATGAGTGGCTGTAACGTCTTGTATTTCCTATATTTGATGTATCTAGTATGAGTGGCTGTAACGTCTTGTATTTCCTATATTTGATGACCCTAGTATGAGTGACTGTAACGCCATGTATTTCCTATATTTGATGTCCCTAGTATGAGTGACTGTAACGCCTTGTATTTCCTATATTTGATGTCCCTAGTATGAGTGACTGTAACGCCTTGTATTTCCTATATTTGATGTCCCTAGTATGAGTGGCTGTAACGTCTTGTATTTCCTATATTTGATGTCCCTAGTATGAGTGGCTGTAACGTCCTGTATTTCCTATATTTGATGACTCTAGTGTGAGTGGCTGTGACACCTTGTATTTCCTATATTTGATGTCTCTAGTATGAATGACTGTAACGCCTGGTATGTCCTATATTTGATGTCTCTAGTATGAGTGTCTGTAACGTCTTGTATTTCCTATATTTGATGTCCCTAGTATGAGTGACTGTAACACCCTGTATTTCCTATATTTGATGTCCCTAGTATGAGTGACTGTAACGCCCTGTATTTCCTATATTTGATGACCCTAGTATGAGTGACTGTAGCGCCCTGTATTTCCTATATTTGATGTCCCTAGTATAAGTGACTGTAACGCCCTGTATTTCCTATATTTGATGACCCTAGTATGAGTGGCTGTAATGTCTTGTATTTCCTATATTTGATGACCCTAGTATGAGTGACTGTAGCGCCCTGTATTTCCTATATTTGATGTCCCTAGTATGAGTGACTGTAACGCCCTGTATTTTCTATATTTGATGACCCTAGTATGAGTGGCTGTAACGCCTGGTATTTCCTATATTTGATGACCCTAGTATGAGTGACTGTAATGTCTTGTATTTCCTATATTTGATGACCCTAGTATGAGTGACTGTAATGTCTTGTATTTCCTATATTTGATGACCCTAGTATGAGTGACTGTAATGTCTTGTATTTCCTATATTTGATGACCCTAGTATGAGTGACTGTAATGTCTTGTATTTCCTATATTTGATGTCCCTTGTATGAGTGGCTCTGTAAATTCTGGTATTGTATGAACTCGTCTAACAAACAGGTTTCCATACTATAGTGATAAGTGGGGACCGCGCTGCCCGGGCTGTCCCAAACGTGAGCGCAATTTACATAACCGGGGCCGGTAATTTGCCAGATGCTCGCCGCGTTTGACTGCCTTTACGTGGACTGCCTGTTAATGATATCTGACGCAATGAGGAAATATGGCGATCTGAACCCACCAGAGAATGAGAATAAATGTATAGCACTTAAAACTATCGATGCCACGGTAGCGCGGCGGCTTCAGGCTTCTCTGCCGACCCGGTGCTGAAGTGTTCGAATCTCCACCGAGTAGGCTTGTTTTACATATTTATGAGGACTCCCGGGTAGACGGTACCACCTGCTTTCTGTTAGCGCCAAATGTTGGGCGGGGCTTACCAAAACCCGATTCCCCCCCCCCCCCTCCCCATTGTGCCCACGACTTCCGACGGAAGAGCGCAACTGGGAGGGTACACGCCTTATCCTGGTGTGAGGAAATGCAACATAAAGACAAAATATAATGGCAGGGCAGACTAAGCCCTAGGCCTTGGTCGGCAACTGATCTAGGATCGAAGCTAAAACAAGCGGACAGTTAGAGCATTGCTTTGCTTTGCTTCTTCAGCTTGTCTTGCTCCAGATGCATTGCCATTTGTGTTATCTTTCCTCCGAAGTAAACTAGACAGGCTGAGAGAGGGATCATGCTGTATGGGCAACACGTGGTCTCTACAACTGAACCCAGGCTCTTGTGCTATGGGGAGGTCACATTTGCTGCCGCCACGGGTTGTAGTTATGCCTTTTTTGAAGCACAATGTAACAAACTATCGTCTGTCAAGACATCACAGTGTAACAAACTATCGTCTGTCAAGACATCACAGTGTAACAAACTATCGTCTGTCAAGACATCACAGTGTAACAAACTATCGTCTGTCAAGACATCACAATGTAACAAACTATCGTCTGTCAAGACATCACAGTGTAACAAACTATCGTCTGTCAAGACATCACAATGTAACAAACTATCGTCTGTCAAGACATCACAGTGTAACAAACTATCGTCTGTCAAGACATCACAGTGTAACAAACTATCGTCTGTCAAGACATCACAGTGTAACAAACTATCGTCTGTCAAGACATCACAATGTAACAAACTATCGTCTGTCAAGACATCACAGTGTAACAAACTATGGTCTGTCAAGACATCACAATGTAACAAACTATCGTCTGTCAAGACATCACAATGTAACAAACTATCGTCTGTCAAGACATCACAGTGTAACAAACTATCGTCTGTCAAGACATCACAGTGTAACAAACTATCGTCTGTCAAGACATCACAATGTAACAAACTATCGTCTGTCAAGACATCACAATGTAACAAACTATCGTATGTCAAGACATCACAATGTAACAAACTATCGTCTGTCAAGATATCACAATGTAACAAACTATCGTCTGTCAAGACATCACAGTGTAACAAACTATCGTCTGTCAAGACATCACAGTGTAACAAACTATCGTCTGTCAAGACATCACAGTGTAACAAACTATGGTCTGTCTAGACATCACAGTGTAACAAACTATGGTCTGCCAAGACATCACAATGTAACAAACTATGGTCTGCCAAGACATCACAATGTAACAAACTATGGTCTGCCAAGACATCACCATGTAACAAACTATGTCTGTCAAGACATCACAATGTAACAAACTATAGTCTGTCAAGACATCACAATGTAACAAACTATGGTCTGCCAAGACATCACAATGTAACAAACTATAGTCTGTCAAGACATCACAATGTAACAAACTATAGTCTGTCAAGACATCACAATGTAACAAACTATAGTCTGTCAAGACATCACAATGTAACAAACTATAGTCTGTCAAGACATCACAATGTAACAAACTATAGTCTGTCAAGACATCACAATGTAACAAACTATAGTCTGTCAAGACATCACAATGTAACAAACTATAGTCTGTCAAGACATCACAATGTAACAAACTATGGTCTGTCAAGACATCACAATGTAACAAACTATGGTCTGTCAAGACATCACAATGTAACAAACTATGGTCTGTCAAGACATCACAATGCAACAAACTATGGTCTGCCAAGACGACAAGGTGCCACAACTCATTGTTTTCAGCAAATCAGTGTGATGTTTAAACATATAAAACGGGGTTGTTGTAAGTAAATTACAATAACGTTTATGCATGTAAATATTGTGTTGTGTTCAGAGCTAATAAAAACAGAGAGGACTGACCTTGACGATGATGAGTGTGTAGAGAGGACTGACCTTGACGATGATGAGTGTGTAGAGAGGACTAACCTTGACGATGATGAGTGTGTAGAGAGGACTGACCTTGACGATGATGAGTGTTTAGAGAGTACTGACCTCGATCATGATGAGTGTGTAGAAATTTCTGACCTCGACCATGGTAAGTGTGTAGAGTGAACTGACCTCGAACATGATGGGTGTGTAGAGAGGACTGACCTCGACCATGATGAGTGTAGAGAGGACTAACCTCGACCATGATGAGTGTGTAGAGAGGACTGACCTCGACGATGATTGAGAGTGTAGAGAGGACTGACCTCGACGGTGAATGAGTGTGTAGAGAGCAGGCAGAGAGGACTGACCTTGGCGATCATGAGTGTAGAAAACAGACAGAGAGGACTGACTTTGGCGATGATGAGTGTGTAGAAGACACTGACCTTGGCGATCATGAGTATGCAGAGAACACTAACCTTGGCGATGATGAGTGTGTAGAGAACGGACAGCAGACACAGCGGCACGACGAAGACCAGCACGAACCGGGACAGGATGTAGGCCTTGTGCCAGGCGTCGGTCACGTGGGTCCCACACACGAAGACCACCTCTTCATCCACATGGTGGTACTGCTGGTCAGTGTGGGCCATCACCTGAAACACCGGATACAAGAGTTGGTCAATGTGGGACATCATCTGAAACACCGGATACAAGAGTTGGTAAGTGTGGGACATCATCTGAAACACCGGACACAAGAGTTGGTCAGTGTGGGACATCATCTGAAACACCGGACACAAGAGTTGGTAAGTGTGGGACATCACATGAAACACCGGACACAAGAGTTGGTCAGTGTGGGACATCATCTGAAACACCGGACACAAGAGTTGGTAAGTGTGGGACATCATGTGAAACACCGGAGACAAGAATTGGTCAGTGTGGGACATCACATGAAACACCGGACACAAGAGTTGGTCAGTGTGGGACATCATCTGAAACACCAGACACAATAGTTGGTCAGTGTGGGACATCACCTGAAACACCGGACACAAGAGTTGGTCAGTGTGGGACATCACCTGAAACACCGGACACAAGAGTTGGTAAGTGTGGGACATCATCTGAAACACCGGACACAAGAGTTGGTCAGTGTGAGACATCATCTGAAACACCGGACACAAGAGTTGGTCAGTGTGAGACATCATCTGAAACACCGGACACAAGAGTTGGTCAGTGTGGGACATCATCTGAAACTCCTGCAGTACCATCAGTTGGACGCTGGTCAACACATTATCCTACATACCAGGTTGGCATTCATCAACACATCATCCGACAACGGTCACAACATTTGGACAGTCATCAACACATCATCAATGAACAGTTGCACCATCAGGGAAGAGTTGCACCATCAGGGAAGTGTTGCACCCACAAGGAAGGGTTGCACCACCATGGTGCACTTCTTTCTTGCTAATGCTCCCTGCACAATCTTTGCGACATGCGGACGAGCATTATCGTGCACCAAAATCACACCGCGAGAAAGCATGCCAGGTCTTTTTTTCTTGATGGCTGTTTGCAGCTTGTCTAATGTTTGCAAGTAGTGGGTAGAGTTGATATTGACACCAGGTTCTTTAAAGTCGGCCAACAATAGCCCTTCATGGTCAAAAATGCGCCCAAAATAACCTTACCAGCAGAAACCTGTAACTTGAAGTTTTTGGCTTTTGGTGATCCATCATGCTTCCATTACATGATCTCTCTTTTGCTGCTCGGCTCAAAGTGGTGACACCATGATTCATCTCCTGCTCATAACGGGAAGAGAAATGCATGACCCTCCACTCTGTAACGCAGCACGTGGTTCAAACTCCATCCCATGCGTTTCTCTTTTTGGTGGTCTGTCAACATCCGTGGTACACACTGTGATCACACCTTCCGATATTGCAGTTTCTTACGAACGACCTTTTGAATTGTCCCAATTGACACATCAAATTATTTCGCTAGCTAACGTATGCTTCGACAACGGTTCATCTGTACTGCTGCATCAAACCATGGCGATTCTTGTTCTAATCTCTTCAAGGCATCTCCCATCAGATGTTATTACTGTTCCGAGATAATTGTACCTGCTCACTTGTTGAAGAATATTCCCATTTACTTGTATATTACATTGTGGTATTTCGTCCTTCCTAGTGACGACCATAATCTGTGTCTTTTTACAATTTAATTCTAACCCTAGTTGTTCACTGTGTGTAACAATCGCATCTACTAAATTTTGCAGGTCCTGTTCATTGTCTGCAATCAAGACTGTATCATCTGCATATCTAATGTTATTGATGCATCGTCCCCCAATGTTGATTCCTTCCATATCTTCAATATTTCTGAAAATACTTTCACTGTACACGGAAAACAGATCTGGAGACATTACACATCCCTGTCTCACACCCCTTTTAATAGGCTGATATTGGCTTACTTCATTATCAACTCTTATGGCAGCTTGTTGTTTCCAATATATGTTTTTTACAAGTCTAAGATCTTTTCCATCAATTTGTAGATCTTCAAGCATCCTTATCATGTTGACATGTCTCACTTTATCAAAAGCCTTTGTGTAGTCAATAAAGCAAAGGTGTAGATCTTTGTTTACTTCTATAGAACGTTCGATTATGTTTCTCAGTATATACACAACATTTACTGTACCCTTGCCTTCCACAAACCCACATTGTTCTTCTCCTATTTCAGGTTGTATTTTCCTCCTAACTCTTTGCATGATAATTCTTAGCAAAATCTTCGTGATGTGACTCATTATACTAATTGTTCGATGTTGATCACATTCCAAGGCTCCTGATTTCTTTGGGATTGCAATAAATACAGAATTACATAACTCCTGAGGTATATTTCCAGTATCATATATTGTATTAAGCAGACTGGTAACTTGATCTATTCCATATTCTTCTAAAGCATTAATCATTTCTGTTGTGACGCTGTCTGAACCGGGGGTCTTGCCAGATTTCATATGGTTAAGAGCATTCTGAACCTCCATCTTCAAAATTGCTGGTCCTTCATTATTATTTTCAACATCATACTGTTCGTCTCTGTTATCGTCATACAGGTTTTTCACGTAATCTGACCATTCATGTAATATCTGATCTTTTTCTATTATGACTCTTCCATCTTTTGTCTTTAGGCAGCCTGCTGATGTACGTGTTCTTTGATTAGTAAGCTCCTGAATTCTTTTGTGCATTAGTTTCGCATTGTTACTGTTGTGTTGTTTTTCAATTTCTCTGCAATTTTTCTCAAGCCATGTTTCTTTTGCCTCCTTACATAAGGTTCTCACTTTTCTGTGAATTTCTTCATATTTGGCAGGATTATTTTTGTTCTGTCTTCTTGTTTCCATTAGTAGTAAAATTTCTTCAGTCATCCATGTCTTACAGCCCACTTTCTTTACTTTTGGAATAGTTTTTTCTGCTGCGCAACTGATTGAATTCTTCATCGTTTCCCATTGATCATCTACATCTCGAAACAGGATCTCTAGATCAGACAATATATCAATCAGTTTACGATCTTCATTTGTTTCTTGAAGGACGTGTTCATAGGTTTTTCTGTCTGTCTATGGTATTCTTTGCATTGTCCTCAGAAACCATATTTCCACAGCCATCAGATGTTTTTCAGCTTGTCTGCTCATTGTCCACGCCTCACATCCACATAAAAGTACAGGTTCTATGTAGCACTTCAACACTCTTTTTCTCGTTTCAGTTGATATCTTTTTATTGGTCAGTATGTTGTTCATCTTGCAAAAGGTTACCTTCGCCATGGCAATTCTTATTCTAATCTCTTCAAGGCATCTCCCATCAGATGTTATGACTGTTCCGAGATAGTTGTACCGATTCAATTGTTTAAGAATATGCCCATTTACTTGTATATTATATTGTGGTATTTCTTCCTTCCTGGTGACGACCATAATCTGTGTCTTCTTACAATTCAATTCTAACCCTAGTTGTTCACTGTTCGCAACAACCGCATCTGCTAAATGTTGCAGGTCCTGTTCATTGTCTGCAATCAAGACTGTATCATCTGCATACCTAATGTTATTGATGTACTGTCCCCCAATGTTGATTCCATCTATATTTCTGAAAATATTTTCACTGTATAGGGAAAAAAGATCTGGAGACATTATACATCCCGGTCTCACACCTCTCTTAATAAGCTGATATTTACCTACTTCATTATCAATTCTTATGGCGGCTTGTTGTTTCCAATATATGTTTAGTTTACAAGTCTAAGGTCTTTTCCATCAATTTGTAGATCTTCAAGCATCCTTATCATGTTGACATGTCTCACTTTATCAAAAGTCTTTGTGTAGTCAATAAAGCAGAGGTGTAGATCTTTGTTTACTTCTATAGAACGTTCAATTACTGTTCTCAGTATATACACAGCATTTACTGTACCCTTGCCTTCTACAAACCCACATTGTTCCTCTCCTATTTTAGGTTGTGTTTTCTTCCTAACTCTTTGCAGGATAATTCTTAGCAAGATCTTCGTGATGTGACTCATTATACTAATTGTTCGATGTTGATCACATTCCAAGGCTCCTGATTTCTTTGGGATTACAATAAATACAGAATTACATAATTCATGAGGTATATCTCCAGTATCATATATGGTATTCAGGAGTCTGGTAACTTCATCTATTCCGTATGCTTCTAAAGCAATAATCATTTCTGTTGTGATGTTGTCTGAACCGGGGATCTTGCCAGATTTCATATGGTTAAGAGCATTCTGAACCTCCATCTTCAAAATTGATGGTCCTTCATTATTATTTTGAATATCATACTGTTCTTCTCTGTTATCATCATAATGGTATTTCACATAATCTGACCGTACATGTAAAATCTGATTTTTTTTTTCTATTATAATTTTTCCATCTTTTGTCTCTAGGCAGCCTGATATACATATACATATATGAGTGTGTTTAAAAAAAAAGGGCGTGGGGGACATTTTGGAAAAGGGGTGGGAGTGACATTCTGAACATATCGTGAAAGGGTGTATGGGCCAAAAATGGTTGAGAACTACTGGTTTACACTCACCAGCAAGGGGAGCGAACTCACCAGCAAGGGGAGCGAACTCACCAGCAAGGGGAGCGAACTCACCAGCAAGGGGGGCGAACTCACCAGCAAGGGGAGCGAACTCACCAGCAAGGGGAGCGAACTCACCAGCAAGGGGAGCGAACTCACCAGCAAGGGAAGAGCTGTCACCGCGGCAATCGTCCACACAACGGACATGCTAATCATGGCCTTGAACTTGGAGCCCCGGGAGTAGGTCTTGAGTGGGTAGTAGACTGCCCAGAACCTCTCCAAGCTGACCGTGAGAATGATGAGGATGGAGGCCACAGTCACCATGTTCTCCAGGAAGACCACTAGTTTACCTGCCAACAATAAGCCAACAATACATAAACAAAACCCCCAACAATAGAAAACAATATACCAACTATACGCAAACAATTTACCAGCCATACAAGAACAATATACCAACAATTCTAGTACCAACAATACATCAACGATATGCCAACAATTCTTGTACCAACAATACATCGACAATATGCCAACAATTCTCGTACCAACAATACATCAACAATATACCAAAAATTCTCGAACCGACAATACATCAACAATATACCAACAATTCTCGTACCGACAATACGTCAACAATATACCAACAATTCTCGTACCGACCATTCATAAACAATATACCAACAATTCTCGAACCGACAATGCATTAACAATATTTTAACAATTATCGTACCGACAATGCATCAACAATATACTAACAATTATCGTACCGACAATACATCAACAATATACCCAACAATTATCGTACCAACAATACATCAACAATATACCAACAATTCTCGTACCGACAATACATCAAAAATATACTAACAATTATCGTACCGACAATACATCAACAATATACCCAACAATTCTCGTACCGACAATGCATCAACAATATACTAACAATTATCGTACCGACAATACATCAACAATATACCCAACAATTATCGTACCAACAATGCATCAACAATATACTAACAATTATCGTACCGACAATACATCAACAATATACCAACAATTCTCGTACCGACAATACATCAACAACATGCCGAAAATTCTCGTATCAACAATACATCAACAATATGCAAACAATAGACCAACAATAACACAGCAGCCAGCAGAATGTCATGCCTGAGTGGCTGGCATCTGTCTTCCAAGAAACAAGAGTCAAGAAGCATTCGACTTGTTGGTATCGGCCCACTCATAGTCTTCACAGTGTGCCAGTCTGTTTACTGTTTGCCAGTATGTTGACTGTTTGCCAGTCTGTTCTATTTGTGCCAGTCGGTTTACTGTTTGCCAATCTGTTATATGTTTGCCAGGCTGTTTACTGTTTGCCAGACTGTTTACTGTTTGCCAGTCTGTTCAGTGTTTACCAGTCTGTTTACTGTTTGCCAATCTGTTCAGACCAGACCCTAAGCCTTGGTTAGCAACTGGTCTAGGATCGAAGCCCCGACAGACGGACAGTTAGAGCTTTGTTTTGCTGATCGGGCAGCTTCTGCAGCTTGTCTTGTTCCAGAAGTATTGGTGTTACCTTTCATCTGGAGTTAACTAGGTAGGCCGAGAGAGGTATCATTCTGCATGGGCAACACATGGTCTCTTGTCTCGTTCTAGATTACATGTATTTTGGGTGATGCTGATATCAGGTGTTTCCAATAATCATATCATGCTCTTTTGCCCACTGCACAAGTCTCCAAACTTTTTCATTCTGTTTCCCTAATCCATACTTGCTTACTATGCATCAGTCCTTTTGATTTCCAACTTTAGCAATAACGCCACACATTATGATATTCAATTCTGAATGCTTGCATTTCTTGAAGGCATTCTCTGTTGTTGGTGCATAAACTTGTATAATGATGATATTATTGATATCGAAATGTCTTCCACTCAACTTTACTAGTAATATTCTGTCAGACACAGCCCAGTATCCTTTGATCGATTTTGCTCTCTCTAAATCCATTATAATGGCAAACTACTGAGCGTAATCTTGCCAAGCAATCAACAATCAGCTGAAAGATGCTGATGTTGACAGCGATGTCCTGTAAAGGATACGCAAAACATTTTAAAAATCCATTATAATTGCTACCCCACGCTGTGTTTTCTCTCCACCGGAGTGGATTATGCTACGTCCCTCGAATGTTATCATCATGTATCACTGTCACCAACTGGCTGGGGTTAGATCCCAGATGGGCAACCACTCAGCCAAATTCATTTTCTTCTACTGGTGGTTAGTTCTGGATGCAGTTGAGATCCCCTAACTCTGTCAGGAGGGACTAATTACCACTCCAGATCCCAGAGAGAAAACGTGGAACAAATGTCTGTTATGCTGATTTAAGACACTGTCCCTGATACTCAAGAAAACAGCCAAGAAGTGGCTCGTTGAAGATAGAATATATCTATATAGATTTGGCTGTACTTGGTATCACCAGAAGTGAGAAAGGAGGAGTTAAGCTATGTAACGTAATCTGGTTACTTATGACTGCATAGGCAAGGTACCTCCCTGACATAGATTCCTACTTCGTGACAATATGTGTGAACCCCCACTAAATGTTCTCCAAATGTGTGTACATATTTAAAATACACAAACATTTATCAACATTTAGAATTATACGGACAAATTGAGTTTTAAAATACAACAACAGTGTTTATTATTTCTAGCCTTGATGATCATATGATGAAGATGATTATAATATGGTATACGTAACTTAAGAGGTCACATAGGTCATGCTTCCCCCAGTGAGACGCAGTTCACTGTCAGATTGAAGGAGTCCAAATTGGTCCCTTCACAAGGCTAAGTCACTTCCTGATATGGGTTATTGACTGTCCATTGCTCCTAAGAGATCTGCAATGAAACGAACGGAGATGGGTAGTATCTACGTCTACACATCTCAAACACATATGTCTATACATTCATATAAACATACATTCAAGTCATAATATATGATGGTATGATGATATATGATGGCATGTTACATAAACATATATCAGTTCTAAACAAATAAATATATATGTATATATTCATAAAACCATTTAGAACATCTATAGCTCAAAACATACATATTCACATACATTTATGTAATGGAGTGTTTCCCATATAAGTTCACCTGACTTACTCTCTCCCTTTCTGATTCATTCATACTGTCTTGTCGGAAGGGCTGGTCGCACAGTCCTGTAGAACATTAAAATGCCTTCCCTGAATCCGTCTGCGATATTGAATGTCCTAAGTCATGTCTGTCCTCATGCAGACATCATACAGACAAGGTGAACTGGTGCCATTCCTCAAACCAAGTGGTTTCACCACAATCTTGGTAGGCACTTAAAGTGTTGGTCCAAATAATCAATGTTAATTGGGAACTATCAAGAGACTGGTAGCTCTCAGGAATTTCCCCTAAGTAGTCAGTCTCCCCAATGTTTAACATCATACAGGATGAATCTACATGTATCTCCTGTCCATGAATAAGCCACATGCTCATTTAGCTTGGATAATGGATTTCTCCAAATTATCACATACAACAAATCAGACAACCAAGTGGTGAATGAAAGAAGAAGATAAAGTTCACAGTGTAATAGTAAATCTAGAAACTGGAACGCTGAGTAACATAGAAAATCCACCAGTGTAAAGTTTGTGAGAATATGCAGAAACAGGAAACTACACAAGCCTTCAGACTAGCAGACAAACTAATCAGAGTAATGGTATTACCTGGGTTATAGCTAGGAAATTCCATCATAATACTTCATACAGAAGTCCAACGGAACGAAATGTTAATATTTCTCCAGTAGGTATCCAAGGAATGCTATTGTGAATGCGTCTGAGGATTTGCTGGCCATGCTTGTAGTTTTATTCTCTTCATCCCTGGCTAGTTTCCACGTTGGCTAATTAATATTCCCCTATTCATTAACTCCAGCTATTTTCCACACGGACTGTAGTTATTTCTGCCAATCAAATTGACCGATGCCCCGACACATTCCTGAAACAATGAAACATCCTTTGGCGGCGATGCAGTTGCGTCATTACATTCCAATCTGCGTTAACACCAGCCTTCCTGGGTTGCTGGCAAAAATGTGTCAGCCATGTGTTCCTACTTTGCCGCCCGTATTGCAGTGAGGTGTTAAGCATCTGGTCCTAATTGCTCCTTTGTGGCAACTACAGACGTTGTCCCGGCTCCACAAAGTCTGGACTTTTAGATAGGTGTTAGGCCTGCATTATATTGCCGTCTTTGGATCACACGGGTTTTCCCCTGAGTAGCACTGCCATGTATTATTTCAGACGGGTCTTGCTGACCCTCTTATCTCCCATTCTGCCGTGGCTGGTTTACACGTTAGGTCATGTTAACCGTAAGGTGTTAGGTGTCAGTCCCTATCCCAACCGCAGGATTGTAAACTAACACGCCAATCTCCACTGACTGGCTCCGCGATATCTGGTTGATCAGAACATCAAAGGGAAAATCTCTTAGATGTAGAGACCAGACGTTGCTTTGATCTACCATTGTAGTAAAAATGATAGTGCGGGCTCTAAGTGACTCTGTATTTTTCTCTTACGTTTTTATCCTCTTTCTGGTGGAAGTTTATTCTTTTAGAGAATGATAGAAACATTCTTGTGCTGTCATGGTGTTTCGTAACAATCACCTCAGTACAGACTACGTGCCCCCCTCTCCCAAACATGTCCATATGCATAGCATGTTACACCTTCTTTTGGTATTTATAGATTACTCACAGGAACATTGAGGATAAAGTTGAAGAAAGTCAAGTACATAACAGGAAACACTACATATGATTTGTGTACATTGAATAATGACAAGGAAATACAAAACAAATTCAACATAGAAGTACAGAACAGATTTGAAATATTGTCTGATCTAGAGATATTATTCCAGGAGGTGGATGATCAATGGGAAACGTTGAAGAATTCAATCAATGTGGCTGCAGAAACAACTATTCCAAAATTAAAGAAGGTCGGTCGTAAGAAATGGATGACTGAAGAAATTTTACACCTCATGGAAACAAGAAGACTCAACAAAAATAATTCTGTCAAATGTTAAGAAATCCACAGACAAGTCAGAATATTATGTAAGGAGGCAAAAGAATCATGGCTTGAGGAAAAGTGCTTAGAAATTGAAAACCAACACAACAGTCAAAATACCAAATTAGTGCACAAAAGAATTCAGGAACTTACTAATAAAAGAACAAGTACATCAACAAGGTGGCTAAAAACTAAAGATGGCAAAATCATAATAGAAAAAGACCAGATTCTACATGTATGGACAGATTATTTGAAACACCTTTATGATGATAACAGAGACGAACAGTATATTATTAGATTTAACATTGAAGGACCGCCAATTTTGGAGATGGAGGTTCGAAATGTTCTTAAGCATATGAAAGCTGGCAAGGCCCCCGGTGCAGATAACATCACAACAGAAATAATTAAAACTTTAGAAGAATTTGGACTAGAGCAAGTCACCAGACTGATGAACACATTATATGATACTGGAAATATACCTCCTGAATTATGTAACTCTGTATTTATTGCAATCCCAAAGAAATCAGGAACCTTGGAATGTGATCAACATAGAACAATTAGTATAATGAGTCACATCACAAAGATTTTGCTAAGAATTATCATGCAAAGAGTGAGGAAGAAGATACAACCTGAAATAGGGGAAGAACAATGTGGGTTTGTAGAAGGAAAGGGTACAGTAAATGCTGTGTATATGCTGTGAACAGTTATTGAACGTGCTATAGAAGTAAACAAGGATATACATCTTTGCTTTATTCATTATACAAAGGCTTTTGATAGAGTTAGACATGTCAACATGGTGGATATGCTTGCAGATCTACAAATTGATGGGAAAGACATTAGACTTATAAAAAACATATATTGGAAACAACAAGCTGCAATAAGGATTGATAATGAAGTGGGACAGTATCAGCCAATTAAAAGAGGTGTTAGGCAGGGATGTATGATGTCTCCAGATCTTTTTTCCCTATAGAGTGAAAATATTTTCAGAAATGTAGAGGATATAAATGGAATCAGCATTTGAGGGCGAAACATCAATAACATTAGATATGCAGATGATACAGTATAGTATTAATTGCAGACAATGCGCAGGACCTGCAACAATTAGTAGATGCGGTTGTTGTACACAGTGAGCAACTGGGGTTAGAATTAAATTGTAAAAAGACTCAGGTTATGGTCGTCACTAGGAAGGAAGATGTGCCACAATGTAACATACAAGTAAATGGAAATGTTCTTCAACAAGTGAATCGGTACAATTATCTTGGAACAGTCATAACATCTGATGGGAGATGCCTTGAAGAGATTAGAACACGAATCGCCATGGCGAAAGTAGCCTTTAGCAAGATGAAAAACATTCTGGCCAATAAAAAGATGTAAATTGAAACGAGAAAAAGAGTGTTGAGGGGATACATAGACCCTGTTCTTTTGTATGGATGTGAAACTTGGACAATGGGCAGTCAAGCTGAAAGACATCAGATGGCTGCAGAAATGTGGTTTCTAAGGAAAATGCAAAGAATACCATGGACAGACAGAAAAACCAATGACCAAGTACTACAGGAGACAAATGACCATCGTTAACTGATTAGTGAAATTAGACGTAGACAGTCAAAATTTTTTGGACATGTTATGAGAAGAAATGGATTTGAGAACTTGGTGACAACTGGTAAGATCGAAGGAAACAGACCAAGAGGCAGACCGAGAGGAAAATACCTGGATGGCTTGGCCACATGGCATGGACGAGACAGGAACACTGAGCTGATCCACGACACTGGTGATCGAGTGAAATGGCGAGTCATGACTGCCCACGCTTTCCGGCATGGCACATGATTGATTGATTGATTGTTAAGCATTGCCTCAGTGAGTCATGTATTATTGAATGTTTTTCATGCGTTTTAATGCTTATTGTTCTTTTGTTGTCTCAGAATAGCTTCATCAGTGATGTTGAATGAAATAATGTATGAGAGGAAATACAGAATAAGGGCAGAATATCAGACGGGCCTGCACAACAACAACAACAGCCGGAATGTGTCCGTATTTTTCTAGTTAACCTTAACCCAATCACGACGTAACTTGTATGTCTCTAGTTAATCAATAAATCAGTCATGACGTGATTTGTATATGTCTAATTAATCAATAAGTCAGCCAGGATATGTCTATTTTTTCTATTTAATCAATAAATCAGCCAGGATGTCTCTAACTTATTTCTAGTTAATCAATAAATCAGTCACGATAAGCCTAGTATTTTTCTAGTTAATCAATACATCAGTGACGACGTAACTTATATATTCTAGTTAATCAATAATCAATCACTACGTGACTTGCATATTTCTAGTGAATTAATAAATCAGTCAGGACGTGACCTGTATATTTCCAACATGAGAAGATGAGCTCCAACTGATGTGACCCCCCCCCCCCCCCCCACGGCCCCCGACGACACCCCCCCCCCCCCGGCCAGCAAAAGTCTGCGCACACATGGAGTCTATTGGGTTATATGGATGTTGCAGCAATAAAGGGCGCCAAGTTGAAATTGTGTTTACTTTCCACTAGAAATTGAGTTCGGCAATCTCACGCTGTCGTAAATCCTGTAATCTGTTCATCAACAGATAATTCACAAACACGGACCCTCACTGCCCTCATCTCTCTCTCTCTCTCTCTCTCTCTCTCTCTCTCTCTCTCTCTCTCTCTCTCTCTCTCTCTCTCTCTCTCTCTCTCTCTCTCTCTCTCTCTTTCTGGGTGCCTTCCATTTTCAGAGTAATCGGCGGGTAACTCATGATGTATGTTACATGTAAACAGAGTTATCGATCTTTGCCATAGAAGGGATGAAGGGAGAGAACGAACGAACGAACATACTTCATTCAATTGCAAAGGGTTAAGAATTGAGCACGCAGGCCCGTCTAACATTCTGCCCTTCTATCACTCTCTTTCATACATTATATCATTCACACATCATTCAAGGCTAACTGAGAGCAGCAACAATATAAAATATATGCATTATAAAGGCATGGGAAAAATGCGAACATCAATACTCAGTAATATTAAATAATGGTGTGGAACTTGTTATTAGCCGGCTTCGTGGCTTAGAGGTTAGCGACTTCTCTCCGTAATCTCGTATACTCTCGTAGGTAACGTGATGACGGTGAGAATCAGCAGTGGTTCGAATCAGTACAGGGCAAGATGTGGAGAGTAAAATAAGACGTGACAAGCGCAGAAAGTTTCAGGGCAGGAAAAAAAGCTGGGAGCAGCCACCTTGGTGGAATTTCGAGGTGGAGAAGGCTTGGGTGGATAAGCGTAGTGCTGTAAGGAGATGGCAAAATACCAAGAAGAACAGAGCTGGTCATCCTAGTCCCTGCATGCACTTAGAAAGAGAGATGCACACAAAAGTAAGCTATTTAAAAAAACTGGTCAAGGTGGTTAAAAGCGAAAAATGGGCAGAGGTGTGTCAAAGAGTAAGCACAGACAAATCACTGAAATTGTTCTGGCGACTACATAAAAGCATGAGTGGTGTAGTCAAGAATAAGAGCATTTCTGACTTCCAAGGTGCTGACCTCATCTGGCAGAGGACTGACGAGGACAAGGGCAAAGCCCTCTTTGAACGCTATCTTGAGCAGAGCAACCAGACAGACATGGGAGGCCGAAATCTGGCCAAGGAGGTCACCTCAGACAGATGCAAGGCCCAGAGCACTTCGGATGAAGACACAGTGACAGTGAAAGAAATCAAGGCTGTGCTTCGACGATCAAAAAACAGCGCTCCAGGTCCTGATGGCATAAGATACGACGACATAAATAGGTGTACCGACAATGAGCTAGAGAAACTATCAAACATGTACAACAACAGTATAGGGAGTGCTAGCATCAAGGAGGAATGGTTACACAGCTATCGGATTCCCTTGCCGAAGCCTGACAAAGACCACAAAAAAATTCAGGGATATCGAATTATAACCATGCAGAATACAATAGGCAAGCTGCTGGAGAAGGTAATTGCCAGGAAGATATCAAGCCAGCTAGAGAGGCAAGGTGTTTTCCCACCTACCCTGGGTGGGTACCGTCCAAAAAGAGAAACCTGGACCAATGCAGCAGTCTTTACCCATGATGTCTATGAAGGTTTCCACTCAGGCATTGAAACCTTTGCTGCAGCGATTGATCTTGAGGACGCATACAACAAAGTACCATTGGATTTTTTAATGTTTCAGCTTCTTGAACTAAAAGTAAGTCCATTCCTCCTTAGTTGGATCGCTGCAGCCCTCTACCAACGGAAAGTAGTTTTTAGATGTGGCAGTTGGACTTCGGAACCAACAACAATATATCCTGGCCTACCACAGGGATCACCATTATCTCCGGTACTGTTCAACGCCTACACAGTGAGAATCACCAGTGAGCAGATCACTGGACCTGGCAGGACATTGTCGTATGTCGATGATGTTTTAGTGTATCGTCAGGGTAAGGATAGAGAGCAGGTTGCTGTGGAACTACAAACCGAACTCAATCGCATAAGTACTTGGTGTGATGAAGCTGGGGCAATGGTCAACCCAACAAAGGCAACAGTGACTTGGTTCTCATTGAATAATCATATTGTCAACACTCCAACACCAACTGTAATGCTGTGTTCAGAGACGGCGGAAAGAACGCAGGCAATGAATTACCTAGGGATACGGTTTGATCGAAGCCTTGCTTATAATGTGCACATAGACCAGGTGATAACAAAGGCCAAGTGGGGTCTGGCAGCGATGCGGGTGATGGTGGCAGCAAACTGTGAGCAGCGCCATCTATGTCTTCTGTACGAGGGGCTGGTCATGTCTGTTTTGGAGTATGCAATGGCAATCCTGACTCTCAGCCATAAGCAGAGAGAAAGGATGGAAAGGATACAGAATGAAGCTATGCGCATTATTCTTGGATGTACAAGAGATACAGCATGCAGAGCGATGCTCTACCTTCTTGATTTTCCAACCATTGAAGAGAGAATACAAGTTTGCAGGGCACGCGCCTACCTCAGAGTTAACGCAAACACACAACATCCACTGCATAGTGAAATTAGGAAGGTGACGGGCAGCAGGTTAAAAAGAGGACGGTCGTGGATGGGTCAAGCTGAAGACATTCTTCAACAGGTGTGTTCACTTGAGGACTTAGAACCTGGCGAGGAGTGGGTGCAAGTGCCAACATACTTCTGCACATCCTTTTCAGTTTGCATCCAACTAGATAGGAAATGCAGATAAGAAAATCCGGCTGCTGTGGAGACTGAAGTACAAGCGTTGATTTTCGAGAATTCGCTAGACAGTGACGCGGTCATCTACACAGATGGGTCGGTCGTCCGACATGTGAGAAGCTCATGGGCCTTTACAGCTCGGGCCGGAGGGAGAATTGTGAAGGAGGACTCTGGTGCTTTCACTGAAACCACAAGTAGCCTGACCATGGAAGTAATGGCAGTAAGTAAAGCAATAACATGGCTCGAGACACAGACATTCACTAGGGCTTGTTTCCGTAGCGACTCAATGAACATGATCAAGAGGATAGAGGAGGGGTCGATCCGAAGAGAATGGTTGCTGCCTCTGGAGCGATCTCGGCTGGCAAAGATTAGTTTCATCTTCGTGCCAGGGCATGCGGGAGTACAAGGAAATGAGCGGGCTGACAAGCTCGCAGGTGAGGCTACTATGGAGGGCGGACGCGCCATGGACCAGGCTGACATTCTGAATGCTCTACGAGAAGTAAGACTTTTGCGAGAACCAAGTGATGACTGTGAATCTACAACAATGGCCAGACTGCTAGAGCAGCAAATTAAAAGAGGGGTGGCCAAACAAGAACACTACGCAGGAAGCCAAAGAAGATTGATAAACCAACACAGAACTGGCGTCGTTAGCCGCTACACGCTGCGGGATTTGCTGAGGAGGGGATCCGAGCACTTATGAACTGAATGGTTCGATGTGCAATGTCAAAGACTGAAGCAGGAGGCAGGAAGCCTGCCTCATGATAGAGCACCACCGGGACGTGGGGTCAACCTCAGATAGATTAGAGGGAACACATTGCCCGGGATCAGGGCAGGATAGATGATAGAAAAGGGGGACTATTAACTAGTCCTCACACGGAGGCGTTGACCAGATAGTTAGCACTACTGGTCACGACAGAATCACGCCTGCGTGATGCCACGATTGCCACTCAACCAAAGACAGCTAATAGAAGCGTGCTAACTGACCTAGCACGCAAAGAGCCGAAGGACGCATGAAGGTCCTTCCGCGTGGCGTGTAGCGACGCGAGTGAAGGAAGTCAGACTGGGGACTGACTTTGTAGTGTTCACATCGTATAGAATAGATATGTGTTTTCGTATAGCCTAGTAGATAGAGATTAGCTATAGGGTTTAGGAAAACTAGTGATAGAGAACATTGTGACTTTATGTGTGATTAGATAGCGACTGTTTTGCAATTGTAAAGAGCCAACGGCAATAAAATGTACCATTTCATTCCTCGCACACGACTTGCAAGTTTCTTGTATGGTGTGGGAGAAGTAATCCGATGATGCCTGAAACATGAGTTGTTGACAGGCAATAGGATTAAATGTGGTGTCAGAAGTGCGGCTTGAACCTGAGTTCAAGCTATAACACTTACCCACGGCTCTAGACTAGGTTTACGGATAAGATATTACAAAGATTAAATGTTTAATTTGTGTCAGTAACGATGACGTATGCAGACTAGATCGAGTTGCCAGCAGAATTGTGCCTATCGTGATAAAATAATGTTTATTTGTGCTTATTAGAATGTTATATATTTAAATAATGTGTTTTTCAAAGTTGTAAGTATTCATATTATGTTCTTCTTTCATTTATTTATGTAATTATTTATTTGTTTTTGAATAATTGTCAAAAATGATTCATGGCGGAGCAATACAGAGGTCAGCGACAGTATTGATTTTTGCAAGCTAAAAATAGCGCTGCGCCTGTGACGTGGCACGATTGACAAGCAGTTGGGCCTCGCCACTTGGAATCAGCATTTCAGTGTTTACATACTGGCAAGCTGCTGCCTGCCTGAATCTTTACGATATATTATGTATTATTTGTTTATTTAAATTAGAGAATGAATATATTTATTTGTTTACACATTATTATTATATTTATATTTATTTAAAAGCAGTTATTGAATTTTTTTTCGTACTTTTCTATTTGTTTACCGTCACGAGGGCACTACTTTCGGCTATGCAAATTAGATTTTGTCTGCACCATACTTCCATAGATTAAACTAGGTTAGTAACGAAAGACATATTACTGTAGAACGAAGACAGGACATTGACATTAAATATTAATTAATTGATATTCTGTTTGTTCGTGGGCATGTCAGTGTCATTGTACCAATTTGTCAAAAATCTATTTTTCGTTTACGAGTTGTTAATTGTTGCTGCTCTGTAAACCAGGGTGAACAACAGCTGATAGATAACGTGAGTGTATGCCGATGTGCCAAACAAGGTGACCTGAGTAGAAAACTCGTGTGTATTCCGGGGTGCCAAACAACGGGACCGGTGTTGCTGACGTGTTGTTCCTTGTTCTCGGGAACATTAAGATGAGTAAAACCTACGTCTTTGGCATGCATTGTGATTAATAGTGCATCTCTTTTTCATCGTGTATTGTATGAACAGACTTTGTGCTCTAATTTTTTGGAGAATACAATTTTCCAGATTGTAAACAAAGAGTACAATTTGTAGTGCTCAGATATTAAATAACATAGCATATTAAAGAAAAATAACTGAGTGAAGCAGTCAGTTCAGGTCAACGCGAGCCAATTACCCAACAACATGGCTACTCTAGCTGACTTCATTAAAGCAGGCAAAGAATTGCAATACACAGGTAAAGAGCTAGAACAATATCTTCTTCTTCAGCGTTCCGAGCCATTGAGGTTCTTTGCTGCAAATACAATCCGTCTCCATTCGTCTCTCTGGTGGACCTTCTCTTGCCAGTCGTTGATTCCAAGTGCTTGTAGGTCTGTACATGTATTATCTCTCCACCGTCTTCTTGGTCTACCTCGGGGTCTACGGTCATTTATTTCCTGAGTGTAAGCGAGTTTTGTTTCCCTATTATCTTCCATTCTTTCTATATGCCCCAGCAATATGCGGATCAAAAATTTAAGGAAGCAAAGGATGCAGAGAGAGATGAACGCGCACAGGAAAGACAACACCAGATACAACTAGCTGAGATAACAAAACAAAAAGAAGTGCAAATTAAGCAACAACAATTAGAACATGATAAGAATGTTAAACAACAACAATTAGAACATGATAAGGAATTTAAGCAAAAGCAATTAGATCAGGAGAGAGAATTAAAGCAAAAAGAGATAGATGAATTGGCAAGAGTTAAGGAAAAACAAATACAAGTAGAATCAGAGACACAGTTAAAGATGAAAGAGATGGATGTAGACTCACACGCAGAGATCTCTGCCACTAAACTTAAAAGTCAACAAGAAGAAAATAAATTCAACAAATACAAGAATATTATCAAACCATATTGTAAAGACGATTCAATATCTGCTTGGACAGAAAATGTCGAGTATCAGTTTAAATATCACCAAGTTCCTTTAGAGATGTGGGCTATGATTTATATGAAGAACCTGAGTGGTGAGCCCCTTAAAGTGATAGAATCTATACCAACCGATCTTAGATCTGACTACCAATACATCCGTGATAGGATTATGCAACACTTTTTACTTGATGCCCCTGGGTATCAGGTTCAGTTCTCAAATTTAAAACCTAAACCTACTGAGACTTTCATTGACTACGTCTCAAATGTTCAAAGTGTACTAAATAGGTGGCTTAAAGCGGCTAACATGGGAAAAGACTTTGATAGATTGAAAAATTTAATAACTATGGATAAAGTAATATCCACGATACCATCCTCTTTTGCTAAATTTTTGCAGCAGTCAGACATTGAAACCATAGAACAGTTTGAAAAGAAAGGGTCTGCATATTTTTCTTCAAACAGAAATATTTTTAAGACTTCAAATGACTCTGAAATAGTTTACTTTGTAAAAGATCAATCAAAAAACTATCAGAGCAATAGAAAACCATTTAATAAATTTGACAAGAAAGATAAAAAAATTTCAAAATGTATCCACTGTCAACTTTTACATGACACGTATTCAATGTGTGACAAATCGCCAAGTTATCCGGCACATCTTGAAAATGTTATTAAGAAGCAACAGAACAAAAGATCTGCTTACCGGCGTGCCATCAAATGTTTTTTTTGTTCCAGCTACGGCCATTATTCAAATAAGTGCCTAGGCCGCCAACGTATGAAAGCCAACAATGCTATTTTACTTGATACATCTTCTGATAGTGGTAGTGAGACTGAGTGTGATGTTGAAAATGAATTACCTGTTAACCAAACGGAAGAGGTGTGTTGTGTAAACGATATGTTAAGTTTTGACAGTTGTGAGCGATGTCACCAATTTCATGCTGACGGAAAATTAGAATGTGGACATACAGTTCCATTCTCATCTGAGAGTGTGAATGCAGTCTTAGCCTCCAGCGGCAATTTAGAGTTCCACAATGCAATGGTCAATGATAGACCATGCCAATGTTTGCTGGACAGCGGTAGTACCCTTATTGGTCTCAGAAAGGAACTGGTGAGTCAAGAGGATTATACAGGTGACTCTGTCAAATGCCGAACCTTTTCGGGTAACATTGAAATTTACCCTTTGGCCAAAGCCCGTATTAACACTCCTTTCCTTTCGGGTACATTTACTTGTGCTGTACTTGACAACCCTTGTACTGATTTAATTCTGGGTTGCTTACCCCAACTAAAACAATGTACTAGCGATGAAATAACTGCATGGAACCAACTGAATGCAGTTAATGCAACAACCAGAGCAGACACTATAAAACATCAAGACACGCTACAAGATGAGAGACTACTGGTGCTTTCTCC
This sequence comes from Cepaea hortensis, assembly GCA_963921405.1. NCBI lineage: Eukaryota > Metazoa > Mollusca > Gastropoda > Stylommatophora > Helicidae > Cepaea > Cepaea hortensis. Next base: position 3,541,715 of record OY992877.1, read on the forward strand.
ATCTAGCACTGATGATACCAACAGACAAAAATTCATAGAACAGCAGAAAGCTGATCCTAGTTTGTCTCCTTATTTAAAATTATTGAAAGAACGAGCCAAAGTGACAAAGAACGCATCATGGTTCTTCAGATTAAATAATGGCATCCTTACTAGATATTATACTACTGGTAACCATGAGATTCAGCAAACGGTGTTACCTGTACAACATCGCCTAACTGTGCTAAAGATTGCACATGAGTCACCGTTTGCTGGCCATCTTGCATATGACAAAGCCAGGGCCAGAATTCAGGCTCATTTTTATTGGCCAGGTTTTTGCAATGATATTAAAGTATTTTGTCGTTCGTGTAATGTCTGTCAACAGTTAGTACGAAAGGGTAAACATGCTACAGCTGAAGTACAACCTTCTACACTGGCTTCTAGGCCATTTGAGAGTGTGGCGGTAGATATTGTTGGACCCCTGAATCAGGTGTCCAGCAAAGGAAATCGCTTCATATTAACGATGGTCGACCTATGTACAAGGTGGGTTGAGGCAGTAGCTTTGAAGTACATCACCTCCAAAGATGTTGCCAATGTATTTCTACACCTGTTCTCACGATTCGGATTTCCACGGACCATTTTATCCGATCGTGGAACTCAATTCATATCGGCTGCAACGCAAGCCCTTACAAAAATGTTAGGGATTAAACAACATTTCACGACAGCGTACCATCCAGCCAGCAATGGGATAGTAGAAAAAATTAATGGAGATCTTAAGCATATGCTGGCTAAGGTAACAGCAGAAAACCCAGCTGATTGGGATACACTGTTACCAACAGTGCTGTTCGCCTATCGGGAGATTCCCCATTCAAGCACGGGTTTCTCACCGTTTGAAATAGTGTACGGGGCTAACCCACGTGGACCCCTAACCATTTATCATCAGGCAATAACGAATTCTATTCAAATTCCCGAACCAAAAACACCTTATGAAATGGTGACTGAAACACGAGATAAAATCATGAAATCGTGTATTATAGCTAAGGCAGCTTTGGAGAGGAAGGGTCAAATCTACCGCCAATATGCCAACAAAGGGGCGAGAACAATTGAACTTGAACCAGATCAAGACATACTTCTCTTGCTTCCTGACAAACGAAATTTATTATTGACTTCATGGCAAGGGCCATTCAAGTTGGTACGTAAAATTTCAGATGTTGACTATGAAATATCAATAAACGGACACTTAAAGATATTCCATGTCAACATGTTGAAACCTTACTATTCACGACAAGAGACAGAAGTAGAGACAGACGAACACAGTGCACCCACACCTAGTGATCAGACGACAGACATACACAACGCAACTACACTAGTTAGCGAGACTGCCATATCCGACGAGCATACACTTAGCGAGAATACAGAATACACACTTAGCACCACCACCGTACTGAATCAGGTAGACGACGACGGAATGGAACTACCAGTTCCTATTGTAGACAAGACTGCTACATTAGATAGCATACATATAGAACAGAGACTAACAGACAGTCAACGACGACAATTAGTAGAATTAGTGACGGAATACAAAGACATATTCTCTGACATTCCAGGTAGGACGGACAGAATCGAACACTCCATTCTTCTTTCGGACTCTAAGCCTATTAAATGCAGACCGTACTCAATCCCACTAAGCTATAGGGAAAATCTAAATAAGGAAATTCTGAATTTAGAGGCTAGTGGGATTATCCAAAAATCCACCTCTGAGTACTCTTTTCCAATTGTTCTAGTTAAAAAGAAAGATTCTACAATTCGTCTGTGCGTGGACTATCGAAAGCTCAACAACGTCACCAAGATCGACGCAGAGCCAATTCCTTCCTGCGAAGATCTTATTCTTGACATGTCCACCTCCAAAATCTTTTCTAAATTAGATCTCACTAAGGGATATTGGCAAGTCCCTATGAAGTCTCAATCCATCCATCTTACTGCTTTCTCAACACCTTTAGGACTTTACGAGTGGCGTTTTCTTCCTTTCGGACTTCGAAACGCTCCTGCCACTTTCGTACGCTTAACTAGAGATCTACTTCATGGAGTGACGAATACAGTGACCTATATAGATGATATATGTGTCCATACTGATGACTGGACAACACACCTACTGAAACTGAGACATGTCTTTAATAGGTTGCGACTCTTCGGGCTCACTGTCAAACCGAGCAAAGTCGAATTGGGCCTAAAAGAAATTGATTTTTTGGGTCATGTCATTTCTCAAGGTCAACTAAAGACTGACCAGAAAATTATTACCAAAATTATGAATCTGACCATGCCTACCACCAAGAAACAGGTCAGAAGCCTTTTGGGGTTAGTGAATTACTATAGTAAATTTATTCCAAATTTAGCGGAGGTTACAAGTGTATTTTCCAATGTTTTAAAAGCTTCTGTAAAATTGGATGTCAAAGATGCATTATTAATTTCTGCATTGTCAAAATTGAAAATCTTGTTTAGTAATGTTCCAATCCTCCGCTTGCCTAATCCGAGGCTCGTTTATTATCTTAGGACAGATGCCAGCAGGATCTCCATCGCTGCAGTACTAGGCCAATTTTATGAGGGCATCTTCCATCCGATTTGCTACGTGAGCCGTAAGATCACACCCACCGAGTCCAGATATTCCATATCCGAGTTGGAAGCCTTAAGCGTCATCTATGCGGTGAGAAAGCTGCATCGATTTCTGGCGGGTGTGCACTTCATTGTCCAGACTGACAACTCCCCAATAACGGCCATACAGAGTGGTGTACATCGAAATGACCGAATATACAGGTGGTCGCTAATACTACAAAATTACACCTTTAGTATAGAGCATATTAAGGGGAAAGATAACATCTTGGCTGATACCCTTAGTCGACCATCTGATGTAGCAATACCAGAAATTTCCACATAAGAGTGTAGAGTAATAGATGTTAATTTAGTACAGTCAAATATTCTATGTGAAATATGTTAGAAATACATGAATATTATGTGCTGAACTAAGTACCAAAAACATTGACCTGATATGTGTCCGTAGACATCAAAAGTAAGAACTTTACTCTGGGAACAAATATATCACCTTGTGAACTAGGACAGCTTATTACTTGCTAAGCTCCATATATGTTCCAGTGAATTAGTTGTGTTAAACAGAGAAAAACAGTGTCAGATGATTATATACAGACAGACACGAAAACAGTAGTCTACTTTACAAACGAACTCTACAGGTGCAATACCCATAGAACAAATATGACTGTGTAATGGATTTCAAATACCCAGAACAATTGTATAGATATTATGCCAATGAAAGCATGTTTCTGAACATTAATGGCAATGACTAACCTGAGGTATTTAAAGACCATGTATATATAAACTTAATGTGATATGTATCATAATGTTTTAATATAGTGATAAAATATAGATAGATTATGTCATTTTAATTTATAGTTAGATTTAGATAATATAATACTTTTTCATTTTAGTTTAGATAGATTATTAATTTGCCCATTTATTTAGCTTTAAAAGTAGATTAGGATAGTAATTTAAACATGACAACTAATTATAAGAAGTTTAGACAGGAATAGTATCATTCAGTTTATTATATTTCACTTTGTTTCATTCCATTTGATTTCATTCCATCTTAGCCAATCCATTTAACAAACGTTATCATTTAGTAGCATGATTAGGTTACACCATAATAGAATAGAAATATTATACACTTAAAGATACATCATTTACACCATATAGAATAAGAATATCAATCATATAGTTTTTTTTCATTTAAAAACATTAGTTAGAATATCACCCATTTTAGAAAGGGACGTAACTTATTACATTTCACATTACCCATTTCACAAAGGGACATAACTCATCTCACATCAATTTCATTTAGATAAATATTAGGAGTAATGTAAGCTTATTTTAGAATTAATATGACAGATAGATTAAAATAGGCAACACATTAAATGTATATTTATAGAACTAGTATTAGTATGTCAGTATTTAGAGTAATATTTCTGTAGAATACAGTGGTTAAGAATACCAGGGTACAAACCATTAACCCTTTTTTCTTACATGTAAATATGTTGTAAATACTTGACGTGTGCAACGGTTGATGCACAGTCATGAGGCTCAACTCAGTGAAACTTGTACAGTGTCACTCCAAGGTTTTTAAATAACTATGAGGGTAAAAGATGCGTGACAAAAATGAGAGTGAAAGTTATGTGACAGAAATGAAGGTAAAAGATGTGTGACAAAGGTGAGGGTGAAAGATGTGTGACAAAAGTGAGGGTAAAAGAGGTGTGACAGAAATGAGGGTATCAGATGTGTGCCAATAGTGAGGGTAAAAGAAGTGTGACAGAAATGAGGATGAAAGATGTGTGACAGAATTGAGGGTAAAAGATGTGTGCCAATAGTGAGGGTAAAAGAAGTGTGACATAAGGGAAGGTTAAAGATGTGTGACAGAAGTGTGAAAGTGAGAGCGAATGTAAAATATACAAGAGAGAGTGAGAACAGTCAGCGGATTTTTTCTGCCGCTCAACAAGACTTTTTATTTTTGTTGCCGTCAAATGTTGGTTTCAATGTTGAAAATGTGTTGTAATGAATGTATTTTGTGTAGTTTAGTTTAGGATCTTAGTGAAAGTATTTTGAGTCTCATAAGACAGAAACGTAGTCACAGATTTGTATTATACACATGTTTGTGACCACAGTTAAATGAATTATGGCACTTGAAAAACTAACTTACATACAAATGATAGTTAGATACACATGTTAGAGGGTAGATTATACGTTTAATTACATCCAAACACACAAACAACCAGAACAACAAACATATAAATTGCATACACTTTTATTATAGCAAAGGGAGATAACTCCGGGTCAGGGGACATAATAGACAACGAAACACTAACTTAACAGTGAAATATGACTTTACACGCGGAAGCGAGATAGGTAAAGCCTGTCGCTCACAGCTTGTGTAATGGTTGTTTAATATTATATGGGGGACATGAAGCAATTCATGTGTTGACCTTCAGAAAGTCAACTTTGTATGGGTAGTGAGTTAATTTACTATTTGAGGGCAGGTCTTATAAGACAACGGTCCGGTTCAGACATACCTCTAATTAATATAATATTGCGATTGAGAAGAGGGCTCACGCCAACCAGACAAGTTTGTGGCGATTGCCAGTAGCCAAGTAAAGTGATGCTACATTGTGACATTAGTCAGTAGGTCTATTGAGTAGCCCAAAGCCAGGTTATCTACAGTCTTTGACAAAAATTAGACACACTAATTTTTTAGAAACCTCTTGCGTCACAACCAATGAGTCAAAGTTGATGACGCAACACAGGAGGGGAGGGTGTGTGTCAAAGACTGAAGCAGGAGGCAGGAAGCCTGCCTCATGATAGAGCACCACCGGGACGTGGGGTCAACCTCAGATAGATTAGAGGGAACACATTGCCCGGGATCAGGGCAGGATAGATGATAGAAAAGGGGGACTATTAACTAGTCCTCACACGGAGGCGTTGACCAGATAGTTAGCACTACTGGTCACGACAGAATCACGCCTGCGTGATGCCACGATTGCCACTCAACCAAAGACAGCTAATAGAAGCGTGCTAACTGACCTAGCACGCACAGAGCCGAAGGACGCATGAAGGTCCTTCCGCGTGGCGTGTAGCGACGCGAGTGAAGGAAGTCAGACTGGGGACTGACTTTGTAGTGTTCACATCGTATAGAATAGATATGTGTTTTCGTATAGCCTAGTAGATAGAGATTAGCTATAGGGTTTAGGAAAACTAGTGATAGAGAACATTGTGACTTTATGTGTGATTAGATAGCGACTGTTTTGCAATTGTAAAGAGCCAACGGCAATAAAATGTACCATTTCATTCCTCGCACACGACTTGCAAGTTTCTTGTATGGTGTGGGAGAAGTAATCCGATGATGCCTGAAACATGAGTTGTTGACATGCAATGAGGATGATCTGTCGACTAACTAACTAACTAGTGGTTCGAATCGCATCGGTAACTTACGGGGTATGTGAACCGGCCGCTCAGAAAGCAATGGCAAACTACTGAGCGTAATCTTGCCAAGAAATCAACAATCAGCTGAAAGATGCTGGTGTTGACAGTGATGTCCTGTAAAGGATATGCAAAAAAAAAAAAAAAACAACAACTTGTTATTAGCTATTTGGAATATACTCGTCTACCAAAAGGAGGCTGGCTGTTATACTAGGGTTTTATTATTATTATTATTATTATTATTATTATTATTATTATTATTATTATTATTATTATTATTATTATTATTATTTCTGTTATTAAGGGGGAAGGTAATCCGTACTGATATAGTGTTCAAATAATTTGCGATTATATGTATAGAGATTGGTGGTGTCTTTGATTTCTTGTGGAAGATTGTTCCACAGCTGAGCTGCAGACTAAGTTAAGCTTGTTTTGTATCCTAGGTCAATCCTAGACTTCGGAATGTGTAGTATATTTAATCGTTTACTGTGTCTAGCATTATATTTAAACAATGGCCAAAGGTAATTTGGGGCATTCTGATGTAGGATTTTGTGAATTAGTTTGGTCTTATTGAAAAGTAGGTATTTGCGGAGTGGTAGTAACTGAAGGCGTTTATGCAGGCTAGGATTGTCAGATAAATGTTTGTCATAAATTAAACTCATGGCCTGTTTCTGGAGTGAATAAAGTCGCTTGGTGTTTGATTTGGAACAAACGTCCCAGATTGTAGAGCAGTAGTCAAAATGTGTCTATATGTGAGAAGTATAGAATATTTTCCATGTGTCCTCATCAAGGAAATGTTTAATTTTGGCGAGTTGGTAGACAGTATTCGCTGTTTATTTACCGAGCGCTTGAACGTGGAATTAAAGGTTAGGTTTCTATCAATGATTAAGCCTAATGTTTTGTGCTCAATTACACTTTCTACTGGCATGTTATGGCATGTTCTGATCTAGAACGAGGACTGATTACTGATACATTGAAAGCTGGCACGCACTGAGCGGGTCACGCTGTGGTAGACAGAACGACGAGATCTTTGCATCAAGTGACCCTGGCATGTGCGGCAGACTATCCTCCAAGACATAGTTAAGAGGCAACAGACATTGCTTGCTCTGACACGGAGAAAGCCGCAAGACGACAGATCTCTGCAGCGTCTGGGAAGATTGACAGGGAGTGGACTCTGTGAGGTGGACCCAGTGAATGCTTCCAGGCCCGTAATTGGCTAGTTAGTGGAAGACTGAACAGGGAGTGGACTCTTTGAAGTGAACCCAGTGAGTGCTTGCAAGCCCGTCATTGGCTGGCTAGTGGAAGATACATTAGATTCATTGAGTCGGGTGTCCCAGATGGCATTAGGGCACAGTTCGGCCTGATCGTATCCAAATAAATCACCCCAGATGTCTCTAATCTCCCCAGATGTCTCTAATTTCAAAGGCCTATTTTGTTTCTTTTGTCTTGTTGGGTGAGCCCCGGTCCTACTGTCTCAATAACTGGCTATCAGACTGACTGGCCCCTGAATTTACTGGCTCCCGAATATACAGGTCTCTGAATTGACAGGCCCCTGAATTTACTGGCTCCCGAATTTACAGGTCTGTGTATTGAATGGCTCCTGAATTTATCGGCACCCGAATTTACAGGTCTCTGAATTGACTGGCCCCTGAATTTACCGGCTCCCGAATTTACAGGTCTGTGAATTGACTGGCCCCTGAATTTACTGGCTCCCGAATTTACAGGTCTGTGAATTGACTGGCTCCTGAATTTACCGGCTCCCGCATTTACATGTCTCTGAATTGACTGGCCCCTGAATTTACTGGCTCCCGAATTTACAGGTCTCTGAATTGACTGACCCCTGAATTTACCGGCTCCCGAATTTACGGGTCTCTGAATTGACTGGCCCCTGAATTGACTGGCCCCTGAATTAACTGGCTCCTGAACACAATGACAGCTGCTGGGCCCGCTCTAATTCTGTAATATGATTGTTGAAACCAAGGGTTGAGTGTAGGTCTGCCTGTCCTAACACATATAGGTCTGTCTGTCTGTCTGTCAGCGTGATCTAAACGGAGAGACAACATCAATTTTTAAAATGTAGTTGCATGTCCTTCACAGGACGTAGCAGTCAACCCCAGAATTTTGGCTGTTCGTGATTCCTGGGTAAGTTGTACGTTCAGTAGTTTGAAATTGCTTTCTGAACGTCAGCACCTATACCTTTTTCGAAAACACCAGCACCGCTGTGTTTCGCACCCGAGTATACCGGATTACGAATCGCGTCCGCAAAACCTTCGCCATGGAGACCGACGACAACATCAATGCGTGACCTGGAAACAGACTGTCAGTATGTACAATGAAGGCATAAACCAGCAACTGCTGGATATCCATTGTACTTAGCATTCCCTGCGGAGATAATACTTGATGATGATGATGATGATGATGATGATGATGATGATGATGATGATGGCAGCAAAGCTGGCACACGAACGAATAGTTCCGTATGTCAAGGCTTGATGATAAATTTCCCGGCAAACATGGCTTCCTTACTTGGCGTCACGTGTTAGCTTTTCCCTCGATAAAGAATATTTGGCATGGGAGAAAATTGTATCTGCATATATTTGGTTGGAGAAAGCAAATAAAGCCGTTTACGGCACCCGTTGACACAGCATCACACCGAATGAAAGTAAACCAGCTAGGATGGGGGAATACCGTATTCTCCGGTAATTCACTTGACCCTGTACAAACGTGCTTTCGTGTCCGGCGTAGACAGCGCCAACAGAACAACAGCCGCAGCATCCTGCCAGGTCATGCAAACACCATACGATCATCAGAGTGGCAGCTGATGCAACGCTTCCCTTGTAATTAAATTGATAAACACGAAGAGAACGCGTCATTTCCTTTCTCACTGTTTTTGTCGTCAGGGACTTGTGTCAATTGAATACAGCACTTTCTCCATCGCCAATATCCTTCTATTGTCATCACTTCGCTTTTCACTGTCTCGCTTTTCGTCACTTCGTTTGTTATTTAGTTATAGCATCGCCCTGTCGTTTCTTTTTTATAACCATATATCACGTTTGTTATAGCACCGCCCTGTCGTTTCTTTATTATAACCATATATCACGTTTGTTATAGCACCGCCCTGTCGTTTCTTTATTATAACCATATATTACGTTTGTTATAGCACCGCCCTGTCGTTTCTTTATTATAACCATATATCACGTTTGTTATTATAGCACCGCCCTGTCGTTTCTTTATTATAACCATATATCACGTTTGTTATAGCATCGCCCTGTCGTTTCTTTATTATAACCGTATATCACGTTTGTTATAGCACCGCCCTGTCGTTTCTTTATTATAACGATATATCACGTTTGTTATAGCACCGCCCTGTCGTTTCTTTATTATAACCATATATCACGTTTGTTATTATAGCACCGCCCTGTCGTTTCTTTATTATAACCATATATCACGTTTGTTATAGCATCGCCCTGTCGTTTCTTTATTATAATCATATATCACGTTTGTTATAGCACCGCCCTGTCGTTTCTTTATTATAACGATATATCACGTTTGTTATAGCACCGCCCTGTCGTTTCTTTATTATAACCATATATCACGTTTGTTATAGCACCGCCCTGTCGTTTCTTATAGCATCACCCTGTCGTTTCTTTATTATAACCATATATCACGTTTGTTATTATAGCACCGCCCTGTCGTTTCTTTATTATAACCATATATCACGTTTGTTATAGCATCGCCCTGTCGTTTCTTTATTATAACCATATATCACGTTTGTTATAGCATCGCCCTGTCGTTTCTTTATTATAACCATATATCACGTTTGTTATAGCATCGCACTGTCGTTTCTTTATTATAACCATATATCACGTTTGTTATTATAGCATCACCCTGTCGTTTCTTTATTATAACCATATATCACGTTTGTTATTATAGCATCGCCCTGTCGTTTCTTTATTATAACCATATATCCCGTTTGTTATAGCAACGCCCTGTCGTTTCTTTATTATAACCATATATCACGTTTGTTATAGTATCGCCCTGTCGTTTATTTATTATAACCATATATCACGTTTGTTATAGCATCGCTGTCAAGATCTCCAATAAGACCTTACAGAGTTAAGGAGAGTAAGCATAAGGCTAGTAGGGAGACACCAGACAGGAGAGACACCAAGCACTATAAATAGCTTCACAAGGAGACACATTTGTGTCAGACCAGGGGCCAATGCGTACAACTGAGCGAGGGCTTTCCCCAAGCCATTGGCAAGCTTGTCCTTGCGAGTAATCGTGAAGTGCCCGGTTACTCGAGCTCACAAGCCAGCGTGCTTGCGAGACCATGCACGCAATAATAGCTACTGCATGGAGAGGACAGTGTCCGTGCTTGTCCACGCAATGTGTAGCGTGTGGACAGACCCGACTGGAGACGGTAGAGAGCAGACGTATCCTTAACCAATGCTATAGTTTCTAGGCAATAGGCAAACATTAGGCTATTCATTTAGATTGTGATTTCGAGCATCATTTCTCACCACGTCATTGCATTCATGTTGTATAACAATGATGAAGTATTACGCTCGCAGAGCCATTGAAATGTCGGCTCTAAATAAATTGCATTCCTTTCGCAAATGTCACGAGTTGTTATTTCGTGCGGTGCGAAAGTAGGGGAGTCCTGAGAATCTGCAGCGAACAAGTCGCTGACAGGCAGGACCCCAATTGGTGTCAGAAGTGGGATAGAATAAGGTCGACACTTGATTGGTGTGGTGTCAGTCAGAACGATAGAATGTTCTATTCTATCTGTCTTTCCTGGGATGTCGGAGAAAATGTCTCTGTATTCCGTCACTAGCTCTATGATTTGTCGACGTTGAACGTAAAATATCAGATGTAGATTATGAAATATCGATAAAAGGACACTTAAAGATATTTCATATCAACATGCTGAAACCATATTTTTCACGACAAGAACAACAGACAGACGAACAAATTGCACCAACACCAAGCAATGAGACGACAGACGTACACAACACAACTTCACTAAATAGGGCGACTAACAACAGCGACAACGCAAACACACTTAACCAGGAAACAGCACACACAGCTAGCACCACAACAGTATTGAACGAGACAGACGAAGACGAGATGGAATTACCAGTTCCTACGGTAGACACAACGGCGACCATTGACAGCATAAAGATAGAAACGAAACTGACAGATGACCAATATTTCAACTTATATAGATGACATATGCATCCATACGGAAGACTGGACAACACACCTACTGAAACTTCGACAAGTCTTCGACAGGTTGCGATTATTTGGGCTCACAGCGAAGCCGACCAAAGTAGAGTTGGGCATGGAACAAATTGACTTCCTGGGTCATACCATCTGCAGGGGCCAATTAAAAACTGATGACAGAATCGTCACCAAGATTCTGAATTTGACAATGCCAACGACCAAGAAACAGGTCCGAAGTTTACTGGGTCTGGTAAACTACTATAGTAAATTCATTCCAAATCTGGCGGAAATCACCAGTGTTTTTTCTAACATCTTAAAAGCTTCGGCTAAGTTATCTGTACAAGATGCAGGATTAATTAGTGAGTTATCAAAATTGAAATATCTTTTCAGCGTTCCACCTATCCTTCGTGTGCCTAATCCAAAACTCACTTATTTCTTACGCACAGATGCGAGTGCCATATCCATATCTGGACTACTTGGACAGTTCTACGACGGGACGTTCCACCCCGTAATGTACGTAAATCGCAAGATTACCCCTGCTGAATCAAAATACTCAGCATCGGAATTGGGGGGCCTCAGTTTGATCTATTGCGTCAAGAAATTTCATAGATTTTTGGCAGGAGCACAGTTTGTAATCCAATCCGATAACTCTCCATTGTCTGTGATGCAGTCTGGACTTCCTAGCAATAACAGAATTTACAGGTGGGCTTTGATTCTCCCAAATTACACGTTTACCATCCAGCACTTAAAAGGAAGATTGAACACTGTTGCAGACATTTTGAGTCGACCATCATCCATAGAAATACCTGATTTACAGGAAGGGATCGACCACAGACCACCAGAAACAGTGACACGGTAATGTTAGATAACGCAGTGCCGTATGCGGTCATTATGATACAGTGTAAGTGCGTTATCATCGCCAAATATGTAACCTGTGTGAAAGTAACAGTGCTATGAGAAGTGTAACGAACAGACGCAGAAGTAACATGCGCTGACACACACGTAAGCTAGAGGAACATTAAAGTGTTAGCTATGAACCTACATAACTTAGTAGGCAACTATATTTATACACTATCCACGAAGAAGAGCATAGAAGACTTTGCCGAAATGAACTATGTTATAATAGTCTACAAAGAGGATTGCCCCATCTTCACAACGCAAAGGAGGACGTCAATTTAGTGTAATTAGATATAGAAATGTAACTGTGATATATGTATATTATTATTTTATTAACAGTACCTATAACTTCATTTTTCTATTAATTATTGAATTGCAAATTGTTTAAATGCATATATAACTTTATTTTGTTATTTGGTAGTTAGAAATCACCATTATTTAGTTAATAACCCATTTAATAGAACACAAATTATAGAAATACGATTGTTAGATATTATATTAGGTTATTACAATATAATCATAATCATTTATAAATTCATTTGTCTAAAATATCATTTCCAAACTAACCCAACCATTTAGGAATTAATATAATCTTTTTCACAAACTACACTTTAAGGTAATTAACCCAATTCACTTAAATGAAAGTATTTATTAGATTATTTCCCTTGAGGGTAATTTAGGTCAGCACACCAAAACTATGTGAGTTACTTCTACAGGATCGGTAACAAACCATCCTCATAAGTTTGTATATGATGTATAGACATGACACGTGCAAACAAAACGCACAGTCATTTGGCGTGATTACTGTTATAATTCAGCCAATCGTTTATTGTATATATGTGATATTCATGTATTTGATGCTATGAAACATATTTTAATGACGAGAGAATGTTTGAGTGAAAGAAAGGTATGAAAGTGAATGAAAGATGTAGGCAAGAAGAATAAATGGGAGGAGAGAATGCGAAAATTAGTAAACATTGAAAGGAAGAGAGCAAGAGAGAAAGAAAGCGGGAAATTGTTCCTTTTGAAAGGAAGAGAGCGAGAGAGAAAGACAGCGGAAAATTTTTCCACCGCTGTAAACGTCTTATTTTGACTTGTCTGTGTCATCTGGGTAGCAATGTGTTGTCGAGTTTTTATGTGTGTTACTGCCATACTTTAATGGAGTATATAGAGAACGTACTTTGAGCTTCAGAAAGCGGAGTTGTGGTCACAAATAAGAATAATGAACGTTTGTAACCACAATAAACTGATTTGCGGCGCTCGAAGCAACACCCACATTTAGTACACTAACGCATACACATGTTAGAGAGTTAAGTACACTATAGTTTATTAGAAAACACGCAAACAAACAGAAAAACAAACACATAAATGTTGCACACACCATTCATCTCAAAGAACAATAACTTTAAATTCAGGGGACACAATAACTTCTTAAAACCTTAAGGTAACAGTGAATATAGCTTTTCACAAGCGGAAGCGAGAAGGTGAAAAGTAGAACTATGTGTATAAGAGTTGGAGGGGATATTAATGGGAACATGAACACTTTGTGCTCATGTGTTGTAATCAGAATAGAGTCAACTTGTATGTGTGTGTTGTCATTTCGGGCAATTTGAGGACAGGTCAAGACAGAAGTCAATAGGTGAAAGTCAAATGACATAGGGTCAAACAACGGAAGCCAGGACATAAGTCATAAGACAATGGTTCCGGTCCAAAACAATTCCCAAAGATATCTATCGAGCCAACTATACTGATACATGGGCTACTTAATTAGCCAAGTGAAAAGGTAAAGCAGTGTGAGTAAAGGAAGAAGAGAGTTGTTCTATACCCAAACTAGAGAGTTTAACTTATTGGATATCTGACAAAATTGGAAGCAACCAATTTTTCTTTGTGACCAGAAGTGTTACAAACAGGAGTTAAAGGGAAGTAACACTTCACAGCGAGGAGGGGTGCCTGTCAAGATCTCCAATAAGACCTTACAGAGTTAAGGAGAGTAAGCATAAGGCTAGTAGGGAGACACCAGACAGGAGAGACACCAAGCACTATAAATAGCCTCACAAGGAGACACATTTGTGTCAGACCAGAGGCCAATGCGTACAACTGAGCGAGGGCTTTCCCCAAGCCATTGGCAAGCTTGTCCTTGCGAGTAACCGTGAAGTGCCCGGTTACTCGAGCTCACAAGCCAGCGTGCTTGCGAGACCATGCACGCAATAATAGCTACTGCACGGAGAGGACAGTGTCCGTGCTTGTCCACGAAATGTGTAGCGTGTGGACAGACCCGACTGGAGACGGTAGAGAGTAGACGTATCCTTAACCAATGCTATAGTTTCTAGGCAATAAGCAAACATTAGGCTATTCATTTAGATTGTGATTTCGAGCATCATTTCTCATCACGTCATTGCATTCATGTTGTATAACAATGATGAAGTATTACGCTCGCAGAGCCATTGAAATGTCGGCTCTAAATAAATTGCATTCCTTTCGCAAATGTCACGAGTTGTTATTTCGTGCGGTGAGAAAGTAGGGGAGTCCTGAGAATCTGCAGCGAACAAGTCGCTGACAATCGCCCTGTCGTTTCTTTATTATAACGACATATCACGTTTGTTATAGCATCGCCCTATCGTTTCTTTATTATAACCATATATCACGTTTGTTATAGCACCGCCCTATCGTTTCTTTATTATAACCATATATCACGTTTGCGTCAATGCTTTGCTATTTCGACGATGGGTCGTCCCAACCAGCGCCCGTGTCATTGGCTGGCTTAATCTTGTTCTACTCTCTCAATGTCAGTCTTTTTCTACTCTCTCAATGTCAATCTTATTCTACTCTCTCAATGTCAATCTTGTTCTACTCTCTCAATGTCAATTTGTTCTACTCTCTCAATGTCAATATTGTTCTACTCTCTCAATGTCAATCTTGTTCTACTCTCTCAATGTCAATATTGTTCTACTCTCTCAATGTCAATATTGTTCTACTCTCTCAATGTCAATCTTGTTCTACTCTCTCAATGCCAATCTTGTTCTACTCTCTCAATGTCAATATTGTTCTACTCTCTCAATGTCAATCTTGTTCTACTCTCTCAATGCCAATCTTGTTCTACTCTCTCAATGTCAATATTGTTCTACTCTCTCAATGCCAATCTTGTTCTACTCTCTCAATGCCAATCTTGTTCTACCCTCTCAATGTCAATTTGTTCTACTCTCTCAATGTCAATTTGTTCTACTCTCTCAATGTCAATCTTGTTCTACTCTCTCAATGTCAATTTGTTCTACTCTCTCAATGTCAATTTGTTCTACTCTCTCAATGTCAATCTTGTTCTACTCTCTCAATGTCAATCTTGTTCTACTCTCTCTATGTCAATTTGTTCTACTCTCTCAATGTCAATATTGTTCTACTCTCTCAATGTCAATCTTGTTCTACTCTCTCAATGCCAATCTTGTTCTACTCTCTCAATGTCAATATTGTTCTACTCTCTCAATGTCAATCTTGTTCTACTCTCTCAATGTCAATTTGTTATACTCTCTCGATGTCAATTTGTTCTACTCTCTCAATGTCAATCTTGTTCTACTCTCTCAATGTCAATTTGTTCTACTCTCCCAATGTCAAACTTGTTCTACTCTCTCAATGTCAATCTTGTTCTACTCTCTCAATGTCAATCTTGTTCTACTCTCTCAATGTCAATTTGTTCTACTCTCCCAATGTCAATCTTGTTCTACTCTCTCAATGTCAATCTTGTTCTACTCTCTCAATGTCAATCTTGTTCTACTCTCTCAATGTCAATCCTGGTTTGAAATTCAGCATAAAAACGACTGCCAACTGTTCAGATTTTGTAACTTTCACTCCTGAGAGTTCAACTTTTGATGTTTTTCTTCTGATAATTTAACTTTTGATATTTAATTTCCGATAATTTGGCTTTTAGCACTTCATTTCTGATAATTTAACTTGAGATACTGTATTTATGGTAATATAACTCTTGGTATTTTATTTCTGATAATTTAACTTTTGCTATTTTATTTCTGATAATTTAACTTTGAGTCTTCAACTTGTGAGACTTCAACAAATTCTCAGACCTCAACTTATGAGACTTCTACAAATTCTCAGACCTCAACTTATGAGACTTCTACAAATTCTCAGACCTCAACTTATGAGACTTCTACAAATTCTCAGACCCCAACTTGTGAGACTTCCAAAAATTCTGAGACCTCAACTTGTGAGACCTCAACAAATTCTGAGACCTCAACTTGTGAGACTTCGACCAATTCTGAGACCTCAACTTGTGAGACTTCTACAAATTCTCAGACCCCAACTTGTGAGACTTCCAAAAATTCTGAGACCTCAACTTGTGAGACCTCAACAAATTCTGAGACCTCAACTTGTGAGACTTCGACCAATTCTGAGACCTCAACTTGTGAGACTTCAACAAATTCTGAGACCTCAACTTGTGAGACTTCGACCAATTCTGAGACCCCAACTTGTGAGACTTCAACAAATTCTGAGTCCTCAACTTGTGAGACTTCAACAAATTCTGAGACCTCAACTTGTGAGACTTCGACCAATTCTGAGACCTCAACTTGTGAGACTTCAACAAATTCTGAGTCCTCAACTTGTGAGACTTCGACCAATTCTGAGACCTCAACTTGTGAGACTTCAACAAATTCTGAGACCTCAACTTGTGAGACATAAACTTGATTTTATAGAACAGGCTCCTAACTGTGTCCCCCTGTGACAACTAGGAGCCACGCTCCCGCATTCCACAGATTATATCCAGGACTGAAGACGTAGTGGGTATATGGTGCTAGGCCACGTGTGTATAGGGCAGTTAGCACTCCGGGGGGGGGGGGGGGGGGGTCAATTCCAAAAAAAAAGGGGGGGGGGAGTGGATGGCTCTGGTAGCTCAGATAAATTAAATAATAACAACACGGTCCGTCACACCCAGATAAATTAAATAATAATAAACCCCGTGTGTTGCCGGGGCCCAAACGGGGGAGCAAAGAATAGTAACACTGTTGCCTACCATGCACGTCGTAAGAGGCGACTAAGGAGGCTATAGTTCCGTCGCCCTGCTACTGAGTGAGTACGTGGCGCGACACTGTGAGCTGTGAATTTCGCATGGAATGCTTTTGCATCTGTCCGCGGTTGTTTTTCGCGTGAACTGCATGTTCGGAACGAAGACGGCCGGCTGTTGCTGGATTGACTGGTTTGCCTTTCGGTTCACGAGTGCATTTTATCGCTGTAGCTACGGAGTTCGTGCTTTGCGCTGCGCTTTCGGTGGGTCGCTCTGCAGAAAGAGACCGAGCCATATGGGATAAAACCCGGGTCAATGAAGTCTTTCTGGTGACTGCCGTTTCCATCGACGATGAACTGTATTTTTCGTGAAGGACTTTTGTGTTGGCATTCTGGCGGCGGCATTATACACAGTGTACCTATGCGGGCTGTTGGCTTGCCGACACTCCTGTCTATTCCATTGTTCACATGGGGCAGTGAAGAGCATTATGTGATATTCACTGGCACAGGAACGGAGCAATATGGGGACGACCCGTTGCCGTGATGTTGGAACCACGACTAACTAACTAACTAACTAACTAATTAAATAATAAAAACACAGTCAGTCACAATTGAAATCGAACTCATACAGTGAGCGGGCTGGTAAGTGCACTCCCACGCCCCCTCCCCCTCCCCCATATTTTATAGCCAGCAACAATACACATTTACAAATATAGCCAACCACACATATAGCCAACCACACATATAGCCAACCACACATATAGCCAACCACACATATAGCCAACCACACAGAGGTATCTTGTGTCAAGAATTGAACAGTCACCGAATACCAAATATGTCCATGAAATGACAGTGGCTACCCTGTCTGGTAGATGTCCATGAAATGACAGTAGCTACCCTGTCTGGTAGATGTCCATACAATAGTTGCTGCCATGCCTCTAGATTTCCATAAAATGATAGTTACCGTCCTGCCCGCAGATATCCATACAATGACAAATACTGTCCTGCCTGCAGATATCCATACAATGACAGATACTGTCCTGCCTGCAGATATCCATACAATGACAGATACTGTCCTGCCTGCAGATATCCATACAATGACAGATACTGTCCTGCCTGCAGATATCCATACAATGACAGATACTGTCCTGCCTGCAGATATCCATACAATGACAGATACTGTCCTGCTTACAGGTATCCATACAAAGATAGTAGCTGTCTTGCCTTTAAATATCCATGCAATGCTAGTTGCTGTCCTGGCGTGTTCATTCGCACTGTGCGCGCTAGCAATTCAAGTCGCCTGAACAAGTCAAGCAGCCTGATATGGGGAAAAATATCTCGTTGAAAGTCCAAAAACAAGAAACACGCGGCGGCCAAGATGTGTAACGTGGGAGCCGACAAGAAGAAGAACATGAAGAGCCTGCCGGCGAGCTGTAACAAAGAACCTGAAACTACAGCTACTACCGAAGCTACCACGAGGGAGAAGATCGACAGCCCACCACATAAAAGAGCCAAACCTACGGAGAAGCAGAGAGAGAGAGGAGAAAGACACCAGAGTCATAAACACCGACTCACCGACAAGCAAGTGGGTTATCAAGCGTATCCAAGCGGAGCTATCAGACAAAGAAATCCTGAAGCAGCTTCGAGAAGAGAATCTCCACATCCGATTCTTGAAGGCGGAGCGGCTCCTCACCTACTCCAAGATTCCTACAACCTTGGTGGTGGTGACGTCAGAGGGCAGCAAGATGTCGACCTCAGTAGCAATCAGCAAGAAAACACAACAGTCAGAGAGATTCATCCCAAGAGTCAATCAATGCTCAAGATGTCAGAGGGCCGGCCACAGCAGAGCAACATGTCGCAGTAAGACGGAAATCTGTCGATACTGCGCCGATCACCACGCCTTCAAGGAGTGCCCGCTGACCAAGCAGGACATGGACTTCCGAGAACCCAAAAAGAGAAAGTGCGCCAACTGCCTCGGCAAGGATGGAGCAAGGTATTTGGGCTGTCCGTACTTCCAAAGACACAGAGACGTGTTAAAACTCGCCATTACCACGAAGACACCATTCAAGGAAGCAATGCGGAGGTGCGAGACTGCCACGTGTATATCCTAAGCTGAAAGAGATCAACTGCAAAAACAGATAGACGAGTTGAAGAAACAAGTCAAGGCACTGCTGACGCTGACTCCGACCAGCGACAACGAAAAACTACTTGCGGAAATGAAAGATATCCAGAAAAACATCAAACAAAAAGTGGAACGTATGACACTGATAAAGAAGGAGAACGAAGAAATCCTACAAACCATTAAATCAGAGCGAGAATTACAGAAAGCTGAAATGGAACTTTTCCGAAACAAAACAACAGAAGCCATGCAGGAAATCACAGAGAAACCGCAAGATGAAAACCAAGAGATCGTGCGTGAACCGCAAGCGAAATCCAGTAGCCCAACCACGACGCCCGAGACAGTCAAAGGGAAGCCAATATCCCGCCAGACATCCGAAGAACACGAGAGGAGCATCCTGACGACGGCACAGAGGACACCTCGACACCCCGACCATTTACCTGGGCGGATATCGCAGAAATAAACAGCACATTGGAACTCAAGAAAGAGGAACACAGGTGCAATGAATTCATAAGGCGCAAGGAAGAAAAAGTAAACAAGAAATTCAAGGGGAAACCAAGGCACCGCCAGACCCCTGTAAAATACCCAGATATATACTGTGACGAACACAACGAACCGTAATACACAGAAGGCGGAGAGATCATCCCATGCTGACCAAGGAGGAGGAAATCAAAAGGCAACAGAAACTCAAACTCGAAAGAGAAAACCGGCGCGAGGAAGAAGATGAAAACATCGAAAAACTGCTACAGAAAAAATACAAAAAAGGAGGCAAAAAGATTAAATAAAAAGTCCTTATCAGAGCTGCAACCGGTCAAGCCAGACGAGCCAGGAACCTGCACCAACAAAGAAAACCACAAGAGGAGACGGACACAAAGGATAGCCGCCGACAAATCCCCAGCTGACGTCACAGTCACGAACCAATATAACCAGTCCGAGATAGGACTTACTCGTAAGAGAGCACAAGACAAGAATTAGGGTGAATGACCCCACAAAAACCACGGACCTCAACAATAACCACAGCTGAAAGACGCAGGTTGAACGAGGCCGAATTTGGAATTTTTAATTTGAAAATTGGAACTGGAATTGGAGATTTATGTTAGTATCCCAGCTGGGTTTCTGAGATAACTTGCACATGTTTTCATTAAATATTTTTCTTTTTCTCTTAATTGTTCTCATTGTTTCATCTTTCCGTTCCTCTCATTCCGTTCTTATGCCTTAATGTAGTCACTGCAGTGTCTTGCCCGTGATTATATGTTGTGTTTTGTGTATGTATTTGTTTGGCAATGATGGCTAATCGCCGCAACGTCCCTTGCTTTCCATAATTATGTTCTGTAAAGCTGTGTTACTTTGTGTTATTCTATGTTGTTATATACTGTATGTAGAAGATAGTTTCCACCGCTGCCCGGATACACAGAACCTCTAACTATTCCCAGCCCCTGACAGCTTGTAACACCAGACGTTCACAGTAGTATGTGATTATCTTGTCTGACAGCTTGTAACACCAGACGTTCACAGTAGTATGTGATTATCTTGTCTGACAGCTTGTAACACCAGACGTTCACTGTAATATGTGATTATCTTGTCTGACAGCTTGTAACACCAGACGTTCACAGTAGTATGTGATTATCTTGTCTGACAGCTTGTAACACCAGACGTTCACAGTAATATGTGATTATCTTGTCTGACAGCTTGCAACACCAGACGTTCACAGTAGTATGTGATTATTTTGTCTGACAGCTTGTAACGCCAGACGTTCACAGTAATATGTGATTACCTTGTCTGACAGCTTGTAACACCAGACGTTCACAGTAATATGTGATTACCTTGTCTGACAGCTTGTAACACCAGACGTTCACAGTAGTATGTGATTATCTTGTCTGACAGCTTGTAACACCAGACGTTCACAGTAGTATGTGATTATCTTGTTTGCTTTCATTGTTACATATTTTGAATTGTCTGGGTCCTGAGTGCGTGCCCACCAGTGCCTTCATTCAGAAAGGAATTCTCAAAATGTCCCGGAAAATGTCCTAACCCGCCAATCAGGCAAGTACACAAAAGGTAAACATGCATTCACAGAAATGATTCTCCGTGAAAATGCAAGGAAAACCTGGTTGTATGAAAACCTGATTACAATCTTCTATTGCCAGTTTGCATGAAAGAAGCCGAATGCCATTGATTTCACATCACAAAACGCGTAGATGCTGGCAGCTCGCTGATACAAACACTGAAATTAAAGCCATTTTGTGCGGCACGTAAGGCCATGAATGGTTCATACATCAAACTTACATCCCTGGCCATGTTCCTAGGGGCCTTATCTAGATTTTGTCGGCTCTGAAGTGTTTCATATTTGGAGCAATTCCTTGTAATAGAATTGTATGTCTTCACAACTGTCAGCGACGATCAGCAAGGTAACAAGAATAATAAAGCGGGGATTATAGGAATTTCATTTAGTTGTTTTTATAATAAACTCTTCACGACAACGGCCATGTCTTGGCCAGGAGTAATTCTCGTCAAACTGAGCGTTTCTCTTGTCGTTAATTCTCGTCAGACTGAGCGTTCCTCTTGTCGTTAATTCTCGCCAAACTGAGCGTTTCTCTTGTCGTTAATTCTCGTCAAACTGAGCGTTTCTCTTGTCTATTGATGTTATTATTGTTGTTGGCGTTGTTCTGGTGGTTGTTGCGGTTGTCGATGTTGTTGTTATTGATGCGGCTGTTGTTATTTTTTAGAGGGTAAGTTAATAAGTAAGTCACAAATGGCTGTAGAAAAATAACTAACTATGATAACAACTTGAAACAGTTAATTTGTATACATACATTGTCCCTTTATTTCTCAACATAATTTCCACCAACATTGATGCAATTATCCCACAGTCTTCCCAAAATCGGATGTATAGAACTGCGTGCTATGTTTTCATTTACCTGCCATCCCACAGAACTGTGTGACCTACTTATTGACTGGCCCTCGTAACGTTTTTCTACCCAGCTGTTGTTGTTTGTCCATCAAGAATGATGATGACCATTCATTTCATCCAGTGGGGTTGAAGGTGTGGAGCCGTGGGTTCTAAGATGGCTGATAAGGCCTATTTTGGCTCGAAATGTTCTTTGACAATGTGGGCAAAGAATGCTTGACGTCTCTGGAGGAGGATTTCCTGCAGTGGTTTTTCTGTCCTGCCTTTTCTTCACAGCTCTTGCAGTCCTGGTTGCCTCACATATGACTGCACCTTTGCGCAATGATGCACGCCACGAATTTCGGTCTCTGGCTGCAGCCTCCCAGGTGTCATGATGAATTCCAAAAGCATTCAGTGAAATTTTCAGAGTGTCTTTAAAACGATTCCTCTGGCCACCTTGGGAGCGTTTACCACAACGCAGTTCGCTGTAGAAAATTCGTATAGGGAACCTGTGATCTGGCATGCGAGTCAAGTGACCAGCCCAGCAAATCTGATTCTTCATCAGTAGAGTGTGGATACTGGGCATGGACGCTCTTTCTAGGACTTCAGTGTCTTGAATCTTGTCTTGCCATTTAATCTTCAGTAGCTTTCTTAGGCAGACTGTGTGGAAGTGGTTTAATTTCCTAGCGTGTCGCTGATAAACAGTCCAGGTTTCACAAGCATATAGCAGTGTGGATAATACAACTGCTTTGTAGACTTTTAGCTTTGTTTGCAGGCTTATTCCAGTTCTGTCCCATACATTCTTGTACAGTCTGCCAAAGGCTGCACTGGCCTTGGAGATTCTTGCATTCACTTCGTCATCGATTGTGGCAGCTTGTGACACGGTGCTGCCAAGATAGGTGAATTTGTCCACAACACTTAGTCTATGATCATTCACTTTGATATTCGGCACAGTGTGATTATTCCCTGGAGCTGGCTGGTACATAACTACAGTCTTCTCCAAGTTGATATTGAGCCCAAAGTTGGCACAGGTATGTGAGAAAGCTGAAACATTATGTTGCATGTCCGCCTCTGAGTTGGCGTATAGAGCGCAATCATCAGCAAACAGGAGCTCTCTGACGGTGCCGCTGTTAATTTTGGTTTTAGCTTTCAGCCTTCTGAGATTCAATAACTTTCCATCCATACGGTAGTTGATGTCTATTCCAATGTGGTCGTTCTCGAAGGCATTCATCAACATGGCTGAAAACATGAGGCTGAACAGTGTTGGTGCCAGGACACATCCTTGCTTCACTCCATTGGTTACAGGAAAGGGTTCAGACAGTTCACCATTTTCCTGTACTCTTGCCTGCATGCCGTCATGAAATAGCCGCACTATTTGGACAAACTTTCGTGGACAGCCATATTTTGCCATAATCTTCCACAGTCCTTCTCTGCTGACTGTATCAAAAGCGAAAATCATGTCAACAGTTCCACGTTCTTTTCTGAAGCCACATTGACTCTCAGGAAGAAGACCTTGATCGAGATGGGCTGTGAGGCGATTGAGAAGAATTCTGGCGAGTATCTTCCCTGCAATTGAAAGCAAGGAGATGCCTCGGTGGTTGTCACAGGATTGGCGGTTTCCTTTACGTTTGTAAAGGTGGACTATTGACGCGTCCTTAAAATCTTGTGGCATGGTCTCGTTCATCCATATGTTTGTGAAGACTTGGTGAAGCTGCTCTGTTAGGACCGGCCCACCTGCCTTGTATATCTCTGCTGGGATGGAGTCAGGACCAGGTGCCTTGCCGCTGGAGAGTTGCTGGATGGCTTTGTTTATTTCCACTATGGTTGGCAGGTCATCAAGTGTCTCATTGGTGGGAACTTGAGGAAGGCAGTTGATGGTTTCATCATCGAAGAAGGAAGTTGCATTTAAGATTTTGCTGAAATGCTCTGCCCAGCGTTGGAGGATTTCTTTCTTATCGGTGATCAATGTTCCCCCATCTGCACTGAGAAGGGGAACTATGCCTGGTGATGAAGGACCATAGACCGCTTTCAGTGAGTCGTAGAAGTTTTTCATATCATGTCTGTCAGCAAAGCCCTGAATTTCATCAGCTTTGCTGCTCAGCCAGGAGTCCCGCATGTGCCGAAGTTTCTGCTGCACTACTCTCTGAATGTTCTTGAAAGCATCTTTTTTTGATGTTGACTTTGGGTCATTCAAATGTGCCTTGAGGAGAAGATGTTTCTCGGCCAGCAATTGGTTGATGTCTTCGGAATTTTCATCAAACCAGTCTTTATGCTTTCGGGGGGCTGGACCCAGGATTTCCATAGCAGTGTTGTAAATTGTGTCTTTTAGGGCTCTCCATTCTGTTTCTGTATCCTGTTTAGCTTCAGCATTGGGCTTGAGGCGGTCTTCCAGCATATTTTCAAACGACTGCTTCATTTTCTTGCTGTTTAGGCGGGTGACATTTAGCTTTGTTTGCATTTTCGCCCCTTGAGGACGCCGTGGTGGCCTGATGTGGATGTTCATTTTCGAGACAATGAGACGATGGTCTGTCCAACATTCGGCACCACACATGGATTTTGTCACTCGAACGTCTTGTCTGTCACTCCTCCTGACGATGACAAAGTCAATGAGGTGCCAGTGTTTCGAGCGAGGGTGCATCCACGATGTCCTATTTCTCATGGGAAGACGGAAAATTGTGTTCGTAATCACGAGATCATGTTCGGCACATGTCTGAAGGAGGCGGAGTCCATTGCTGTTACAATTTCCGACTCCATGCTTTCCAATAATGCCACTCCAAGAGGTGGTGTCCGTGCCTACTCTGGCATTGAAATCCCCAAGGAGTATAAGTTTGTCTCCTTTGGGAACAGATGTTGATATGTGACGTTGGATGAAGAATGACTTGCGCAATGACTTGGATTACAGTGAGGAAGAGTTGCGCAATTCGTCGACCTCACTCTCTCGCCTGAGCCCATCTGAGTCCAGTGGCAAGACAAGTCGAGACGATTGGAGACGAATACAGGTGCAGTGGATGACCAGCTATACACCGCTTTACGGGAAATCGCTAGGGCTAAGTCCACTGAAACATTTCGCGACTGACGCCGAAGTTGAATATGAATTGAAAATGTCGTTTAGAAAACAGGGCACGCAGTTCTATGCAGCCGGTTTGGGAGGACTAATAAAACGAAGGGATAAATGTACCAATGTTGGTGGAAATTATGTTGAGAAATAAAGGGACAATGTATGTATAAAAATAAACTCGTTTCAAGTTGTTATCATCTTTAGTTATTTTTCTACAGCCATTTGTGACTTACTTATTAACTTATACACGTATGTTGTTTTTACTGTTGTTGTTGCTGCTGTCGTTGTCGTAGCTGTTAATGTTTTAGCTGTTCTTGTTGTGCAGCCGTGGTTGTTGCTGTTGCTGATACGGTTGTTATAGAGTACAGGCAATTGTAGCCAGGTATAGAGTACATGTGACAGTAGCCAGGTATAGAGTACAGGTGAGTGTAGTCAGGTATAGAGTACATGTGATTGTAGCCAGGTATAGAGTACATGTGATTGTAGCCAGGTATAGAGTACATGTGATTGTAGCCAGGTATAGAGTACATGTGATTGTAGCCAGGTATAGAGTACATAGGTAGCGGGGGTAGCGGGGTAGGGGTATCCCCTATCAAAGGAGAAGTAAGGCGCCTCCTTCCCTCCGCTAGCCTACGGGACACCCTTGGGCAAGGTGGAGTACCCGTTTAGCCCCCCGATCAGGGTTACGTGAAGCCATGGGTGCAGGTGGTGGATGAAGATGGAGAGCAGCCGACAGATAGTTGTAGGTTATGGTCTCCACCTTCACGACGGTAGGCAGAGGATCTCCTTTTTTGAGGAGACAATGGCTACGGTCACTGACCAGTGTGGTCACTGCTGGGAAGGAAAGCAATGGCAAACTACCTTCTTTACACATGCCAAGAAAATCATGTTGTGTTCACTTATCGATGCTAAAGAAACATGGCTTGAGAAAAATTGCAGAGAAATTGAAAAACAACACAACAGTAAAAATGCGAAACTAACGCACAAAAGAATTCAGGAGATTACTAATCAAAGAACACGTACATCAGCAGGCTGCCTAAAGACAAAAGATGGAAGAGTCATAATAGAAAAAGATCAGATATTACATGAATGGTCAGATTACGTGAAAAACCTTTATGACGATAACAGAGACGAACAATATATTGTTCAAAATAACAATGAAGGGCCAGCAATTTTGAAGATGGAGGTTCAGAATGCTCTTAATCATATGAAATCTGGCAAGACCCCCGGATCAGACAGTGTCACAACAGAAATGATTAATGCTTTAGAAGAATATGGAATAGATAAAGTTACCAGTCTGCTTAATACAATATATAATACTGGAAATATACCTCATGAGTTATGTAATTCTGTATTTATTGCAATCCCAAAGAAATCAGGAGCCTTGGAATGTGATCAACATCGAACAATTAGTATAATGAGTCACATCACGAAGATTTTGCTAAGAATTATCATGCAAAGAGTTAGGAGGAAAATACAACCTGAAATAGGAGAAGAACAATGTGGGTTTGTAGTAGGCAAGGGTACAGTAAATGCTGTGTATATACTGAGAACCGTAATCGAACGTTCTATAGAAGTAAACAAAGATCTACACCTTTGCTTTATTGACTACACAAAGGCTTTTGATAAAGTGAGACATGTCAACATGATAAGGATGCTTGAAGATCTACAAATTGATGGGAAAGACCTTAGACTTGTAAAAAACATATATTGGAAACAACAAGCTGCCATAAGAGTTGGTAATGAAGTAAGCCAATATCAGCCTATTAAGAGAGGTGTGAGACAGGGATGTGTAATGTCTCCAGATCTGTTTTCCCTGTACAGTGAAAATATTTTCAGAAATATTGAAAATATGGAAGGAATCAACATTGGGGGACGATGCATCAATAACATTAGATATGCAGATGATACAGTCTTGATTGCAGACAATGAACAGGACCTGCAAAATTTAGTAGATGCGGTTGTTACACACAGTGAACAACAAGGGTTAGAATTAAATTGTAAAAAGACACAGATTATGGTCGTCACTAGGAAGAACGAAATACCACAGTGTAATATACAAGTAAATGGGAATATTCTTCAACAAGTGAATAGGTACAATTATCTCGGAACAGTAATAACATCTGATGGGAGATGCCTTGAAGAGATTAGAACAAGGATCGCCATGGCAAAAGTAGCCTTTAGCAAGATGAAAAACATACTGACCAATAAAAAGATGTCAATTGAAACGAGAAAAAGAGTGTTGAGATGCTACATAGAACCTGTACTTTTATATGGATGTGAAGCTTGGACAATGAGCAGCCAGGCTGAAAAACATCTGATGGCTGTAGAAATGTGGTTTCTGAGGAAAATGCAAAGAGTACCATGGACAGCCAGAAAGACCAATGAACAAGTCCTTCAAGAAACAAATGAAGATCGTAAACTGATCAGAGACATTAGACGTAGACAGTCACAATTTTTTGGGCATGTTATGAGAAGAAATGATTTGGAGAACTTGGTGACAACTGGTAAGATCGAGGGGAACAGACCAAGGGGAAGACCTAGAAACAAGTATCTGGATGGCTTGGCCTTGTGGCATGGTCGAGACAGAAACACGGAACTGATCCACGACTCTGTTGATCGAGTGAGATGGCAGAACATGACCGCCCACGCTTACCGGCATGGCACATGATGGATGGATGGATAGAGTACATGTGATTGTAGCCAGGTATAGAGTACATGTGATTGTAGCCAGGTATTGAGTACATGTGATTGTAGCCAGGTATAGAGTACATGTGATTGTAGCCAGGTATAGAGTACAGGTATTGTAGCCATGTATAGTGTAAATGTGATTATAGCCAGGTATAGAGTACATGTGATTGTAGCCAGGTATAGAGTACAGGTGAGTGTAGCCAGGTATAGAGTACATGTGAGTGTAGCCAGGTATAGAGTACATGTGATTGTAGCCAGGTATAGAGTACATGTGACTGTAGCTAGGTATAGAGTACATGTGATTGTAGCCAGGTATACAGTACATGTGATTGTAGCCAGGTATAGAGTACATGTGATTGTAGCCAGGTATAGAGTACATGTGATTGTAGCCAGGTATAGAGTACATGTGAATATAGTCAAGTATAGAGTACATGTGATTGTAGCCAGGTATAGAGTACATGTGATTGTAGCCATGTATAGAGTACAGGTGATTGTAGCAATGTATAGTGTACATGTGATTGTAGCCAGGTATAGATTACATGTGATTGTAGTCAGGTATAGAGTACATGTGATTGTAGCCAGGTATAGAGTACATGTGATTGTAGCCAGGTATAGAGTACATGTGATTGTAGCCAGGTATAGAGTACATGTGATTGTAGCCAGGAATAGAGAACGGGTGATTTAGCCAGGTATAGAGTACAGGTGACTGTAGCTAGGTATAGAGTACAGCTGATTGTAGTCAGGTATAGAGTACATGTGATTGTAGCCAGGTATAGAGTGCATATGATTTTAGCCAGGTATAGAGAACAGGTGATTTAGTAAGGTATAGAGTACATGCGACTGTAGCCAAAGATTCCGAAATGCCTTAAAGGTCGCAAAACTATACCAAGCACAGACTGAATGATTAATCATAAGCAATATTTATAAATACATATACAATCCAAGTTGTTAAGTAATGTAACAATGTTTGTTTACATCTGTATCATTGGTTAAGATGTTAAACACATTTTGAAAAAGGCAAAAGACACGGCACCAGGGCCCGATGGGGTCAGGCATGGCCACATGAAGGGTTTGAGCGATGCAGACCTGGAGGAGTTGACCGACTGCTTTAACCAGAGCATTAGGATAGCATCAGTACCGCAGGATTGGGTGCACAGCTATCTCATCCCTCTCCCAAAACCATTCAAGGATCAGTCAAAGCTAAGTGGCTTTAGGATCATCACCCTGCAAAATACATTTGGGAAGGTTCTAGAGAAGATAGTCGCTGTCAAGCTGCAAGAGTTTTTGGAAAGCGGGAAGCTTCTTCCAAGAGGCCTGGGGAGCTACAGGCCAGGAAAAGATACCTGGTCAAATGCAGCCACTTTTGCCTTTGACGTTTATGAGGGGTTCCAGAATAGACAGGAAACGATGGCGGTAGCGCTTGATCTCGAGGATGCGTACAATAGAGTTCGATATGATATTTTGATGACCGCACAGATGGAGAAGGGGGTCAATCCCTGGTTGGTGAACTGGATAGCAGCCGTCCTGCATTCTTGTCGGGTTGCTCTCCGTCTGGGTGCATGGACCTCAGAGCCACATATTTTAACCCCGGGACTGCCACAGGGATCTGCAGTCTCACCGGTGCTCTTTAATGTGTATACGAGCAAGATTGCAAACCTAGAAGCACCAGGGGTTGGAAGAATACTAACATTTGCAGATGATATTCTTGCATATAGGCAGGGGAGAGATAGGGAACAAACAGCCCTGGAGCTACAGGCGACAGTAGACAAAGTGATTGACTGGTGCACAGAAATGAGTGCTGTCATCCACCCGGAAAAGGCGGCTGTTTTGTGGTGCTCTCTGGACAACAGGATTGTGAAGCTGATGTCCCAAGCCTCGTGATAGATGGTAGAAATGTCAGCAGAGAGAACAAACTGAAGTATCTGGGGATCACATTTGACAGGAGCCTATCCTTCAAGGACCATGTGGAGACGGTTGTGACAAGATCTCAAAAGGGACTCATTGCATTTAAAACTATGGCTGCAATGGACACAGAGCAGAGAATGCTTTTCACACTATACCAGCACTTGATCCTCTCAGTAATTGATTATGGATTAGGACTGCTCACTGTCTCAGAGAGTCAGCTGGTGAAGTTAGAGCGCAAACAGAACGAAGCTATGCGGGTCATTCTGGGATGCACTAGAGACACCCCAGTAGTGTGTATGCGTTACATCCTTGGTCTGCCGACTGTTGCTGGTAGGCTCAAGGTGATGCAGGCGAAGGCATACCTCAGAGTAACTGCAGACACAGATCATCCGTTGCATGAGGCGCTGGACGCAGTTAAGGGTCAGCGACTGATAAGAGGGAAATCATGGATGGCTCAGGCGGAGGATACGATCAGACATGTGTGCCCCTTAGAGAACATTAGGCGTGGAGAGGAGTGGGTCAGAGTGCCAGCGGAGCAGTCAGACTTGTGCAGAGTTATAATCACATTAAGCCGGGAGTGCAGGGAGTGGCCAGCAAGGGCCACGGAAGTGGAAATCCAGCAACTAATTCAGGACAATGCTCACTCGGGTGATGTGATTATCTACAAAGATGGTTCGGTGTCAAGAGGTGAGAAAAGTGGCTGGGGGTTCATAGCCAAAGCCAATGGTCGACGTATGGGGCAGGAAAGCCTGGCATATGATACCACAACATCCAGCTTAAGAATGGAGGTGGAGGTAGTCACTGCGGCTCTCCGTTGGATGGAGAATACGACACACACACACATCGTCATTGTAACTGACTCAGAAAGCATGCTGACGAGGGTGAGGACGGGCAGACTTCGTGCGGAGTGGCTTGCTTCGCTTCGGAGGTCACGGGTGACAAGCATCGCCTGGATCTTTTCTCTAGGGCATGCCGGTGTGCTGGGAAATGAACTGGCGGACAGATTGGCTGGCTCTGCAGAACTTGGTGGAGTATTGATACATGACAAGGCAGACGTGGTTGCGGCCTTGTGGGAGCACGTGCACACCTCGGAGGAGCAAATGGATTACCATGGTCTGGCAAGAATGAGACAGCGAGGAGTGACGAGGGGATCTGACCGACGCTCAACGCTCAGAGGAAAGGCGAGACGGACATATAATCAGATTGCTACTGGTACTATTAATGTTGGAACTCTTCGCTGGCTGCTGAGGATGGGGACGGAGCACTTATGGGTATGCCCCGAATGCTGTGATGTCGATTCCTAAATCAATCAATCAATCATGTATCATTGGTTGTCATACAATGGTATGAGTGACTGTCGTTCAGAAAGCAATGGCAAACTACTGAACATAACTTGTCAAGAAATCAGAATCAGCCAAAAATGCTGGCGTTGACTGCGACGACCTGTAAAGAATATACACCTAACTTAGTCATCATCATCATCAGGAGGCATGTCAACATGCCTGGACGATCATGGTTGGTCATCTCACATAGTCACCAGTCCTGGCTCAGGGTTGTGTGTTCGTCCCCACTATACCGTGTGACCAAGCCATCATCATCATCAGGAGGCATGTCAACATGCCTGGACGATCATGGTTGGTCATCTCACATAGTCACCAGTCCTGGCTCAGGGCTGTGTGTTCGTCCCCACTATACCGTGTGACCAAGCCATCATCATCATCAGGAGGCATGTCAACATGCCTGGACGATCATGGTTGGTCATCTCACATAGCCACCAGTCCTGGCTCAGGGCTGTGTGTTCGTCCCCACTATACCGTGTGACCAAGCCATCATCATCATCAGGAGGCATGTCAACATGCCTGGACGATCATGGTTGGTCATCTCACATAGCCACCAGTCCTAGCTCAGGGCTGTGTGTTCGTCCCCACTATACCGTGTGACCAAGCCGTCCAGGTGTGTATCTCCGCTTCGTCCATCTGCTCCTATCCCATCATATTTGTCAGTTATTACTCAGTCCTCCAATTTATTTCTCGTCGACATGTCCAACAAGTATCGAGTGTCTGCATCTAATATCTGTAATTAATTTACAATGTTCATTTGAGTCTTGATGGACGGCCTGGTTCGTGTGTCTATTTGTAAATGAAGTCGCTGCACTTTCCCCAGGAACAAGCAATGCAGGATAAAATAAAACATCCCAGGATCATCACAACATGAACGGAACAAAACATACATAGAAGGACAGACGGGAACTTACACATGGCCTCGCCCAGCAGCCACTTCTCTTGGCAGAAGAACTCGATCAGGGCCGAGGACTGACAGATGACCAGCACCAGCAGGTCCGCTACCGAGAGGTTCATCAGGCACAAGTTGGTTGAAGTCTTCATCTCTTTTACACACAGCACTACCATTACAACCAGTAGGTTACCCAGAATTCCAATCAGAAACACTACAATGTTGACAATCGTCACCCACGCCTGCAGAGGAAGGAAGCATAATATGGTTGTAAATCATTAAAACAACACTTAATAAAACATGCGATTTGTTTGACGCTACATAGCGACATATAAATCACTGGTCAATTCATTATTTCACATTTATTTTTATTTTTTTTTTTTGGGGGGGGGGGGGGGGATTTTCCGTTGTCTGTTTCCCCCATTCACCTGTACTCGGCTCGCGATGATGGTGGAATTCTGCAAGAGGACGTCTGATTGGTCTGGAACTCTGGGGTCCGAACGACCCCAGTATATAAGGCCCTGCACAGGTAGAACTGGCCCTTTTTTTCCGTAGTCCACCGCACAGAGTGACAAGGCGCCAATGCCTATTTCTATTGTGTGTTTAGTAGTTAGACCCTGAAGTTTTGCAGTGGAAAAGCCAGAATTCTAGCTTTAGATTTTAGATTTTCCTGGTTTTTTTTTAGTAGACTAGAGGTTTTTTAGTAGACTGGAAGTTTTTGGTTAATTAGTTTTTGGTGGACTAGAAGTTGTTGGTAAATTAGTTCTAGTGGATTAGTGTTTGGTAGATTTGTAGCTTTCACTGGATTAGAAGTTTTTGCTACACTTAGGAATTTGGTTTGTTAGGTTAGTGCCTTTGCTGTTTGATTTTTGTTGTATCCTAATTTCTTTGTTGATGCTACATGTCTGTATATTATTGTGAAGTTTAGAAGTGTAATAAACAAATGATGCTTGTGTTACCCTTACTTTGTTGTTTAGTTGATAGACTCTAGTGTTATAGTCATTGGTGTTAGAACAGCCCTTGGAGTAATTCTTTGTCTGGGATTGGAGAATATTGTTCTAATCCCCTGTCGGCCCACCCTGGGATCTTCTTACATCTTAATTCTTTTCTATTCTTGTTAACCGAGGACGGTGAGAGGTTCTTTCTCTTTATTCATTTTCTTCTTTGGCCCTACGCAGTCAGGGTTTGCGCTTTTCTCCTCACATCACCGTAGCAGAAGTAAGTGGTCCTTGCTTCCTGTTTATACCTTTGTTTTTCAAGTGGCGAGCCTGTACCAGGTCAGTGACAGCCTTAGAATTATTCTGGTAGGATTGTTTTGGTACCAAATGAGTGTTTTAGTTGAGGTCTTTAGTTGGTTTCTTTGTCGGTTCATGTTTGGTATAGTTGGTAATAGTCTTCTAGAGATAGCAAAACCCAGGTTAGCTAGTTAGGCTCCATTGCAGAACCACCCGTAGCATAGTATCTTGTCCTTAAGATGGAGACCAGAAGTACTCGTGCGGCAGTGAGAGTTGAAGAAGACGAGTCGCCGCCAGTTTCTATGATGGGAACCGAAGATTCCCGCCCAGTGGAAGCTCCACCACGCGAGCTCACTGAGGCTTTAAGGTACGTTGTAGTACCAACCAGAAAGCCTGTTCGGTGTTTTGGGGAGAAAGGTGGGCCATCGGTAGAAGAGTACGTCAGGGAGGTGAGGTCAGCTTGGAGGGCTGGCATGTTAGAGACTGTCGATAAGGTGGATGTTATTTTCGACAGCATAACCAGTCCTGTCAGGAGGGAGTTGGAACTCCATGCTTCTGAGGAAGATCCCGAGGCCATGCTACAGGCCTTGCTGAAGATATATGGTGAGAAGAAAAGTCTACGGGAGCTCCTGGCAACGTTATTCACAATACGCCAGCGAGCTGGGGAGACAGTCCATGACTTCTCCCATAGGGTCAATGCTGAGTTCAAGAGGGTAGTGAAGGCCCAGGAAACGCAAGGTGTCCCTGTGTTGGATGGGGAGGCCCTTCGAGACCAGTTTGTGGCTGGCATAAGGGACAGTTTCACCCAAACTGTCCTAAAAGAAAAGATCGCACAAGATTCATCTGTGACTTTTCTTCAAGTCAGGGAGTGCGCACAAACATGGGAAGGTGTGCGGGCCCCACCGGGTGCTGAAATCAGAGAGGTAGAGGTGAGAGCCAGAAATGAGAACACTGGGGAAATTCAGTCAAGCGTACCTTCAGCGGTGAAAGTTGAGTTTCAGCAGGGGCGGTACGGGCCGGTGCAGGCTGAGGTAGTCCCACAAACGGTAAAATGTAGGCCTGCACATACTGAGCCAGCTCGAGTACCACCAAGAACTGAGTTTACTTCCAGGCAGGGTGAAATTGACTTTCTTCAGAGGGAGATGTCTGAGATCGGTGCCAGGCTGAACAGACTCACCACCAGTGATCAACAACATCAAGTGCCACGTTGCTGGCGATGCAATCGGGTTGGTCACTTGAGACGCGAGTGCAGACAAGCATTAAACGGGACCCCTCTAAGGCTGGGAGCCAGGTATTAGAAGGGGAGCGTCATGGCTCGGACATTAAAATTGTGGGTGGTAGGCCCGAAGAGACTGTTTTAATAGGTGGCAAGAGTGTCCAGTGTGTCATCGATACAGGTTCTCAGGTTTCCACCATTACTGAGGCCTGTTTCAAGGGCATGTTCCAGGACTTTGTTCTAAAGGAAGGACAATTCGTTAGGTTGACGGCCGCAAATGGTGTAATGATTCCATATGTGGGGTACTTCATGTGTGACATTGTGTTGGGTGGGACACAAGTGAAGGACTGTGGGGTGTTTGTCACCAAAGACATGGACAATGGGGAGAGAAGAGTGCCTGGCATTATTGGCACGAACATTTTACAGTCAGTGCCGAATCTGTGTAGGTTTCTTAATTGGAGCAGCCCAGCGGAGGAGATTCCTGGAGTCGGACTGGACGGAGTTAAAGTGTTTGTTGACAATAGAGTTTGCGTACCTGCCCGCTCCATCACTGCAGTTAGTGTAAGATGTGTAAGATTTGTGCGTGAAAATATGCATGTCATTTTCAGCCCAACTCGAGACTTGGAGCACAAGGGTTTGCTTTTCTCCCACACTTTGACTACCTTGAGACGGGGCGTATGCCAAGTCCAAGTGGTCAATCTGGGGGATGAAGACGTATTCTTGTCGAAGGGTACTCAAGTTGGGGATATTTCAGATGCTACTGTAGACTTGACCAACCATTTCAAAATGGTAAGTGCTCAGGAAGTGGAGGTTTCAACACGGCCTTATGCCGGAGAGAAAGATGATGTTAGGTGCCCTGTAGATTTGAGCGGTTTTGAGGGTAGTGATAGAGATAGGAAGAAGTTAGAGGAGTTATTAGTTAGGTATGATAGTCTTTTTGCCAAGGGAGATACTGACATAGGCTATACAGATAGGGTAACCCATAGCATCCAGTTGACAGATGAGACCCCCATTAAGCAGCCTTATAGGAGAATTCCCCCAGCATTTTATAGAGAAGTACAAGATCATCTCCAAGGTTTATTAGATAGTCAGATAATTAAGGAAAGTTCCAGTCCTTGGGCTTCTCCGGTGGTCCTCGTGAGAAAAAAGGATGGTAGACTTAGGTTATGTGTCGATTATCGGGCTGTAAATGTTAGGACAAAGAAAGATGCATACCCTCTCCCTAGAGTAGATGAGTATCTAGATGCCCTGGGTGGTGCCAAATTATTTTCAACTCTAGATCTTGCCAGTGGGTATTACCAGGTGGCCATGAAGCCAGATGATCAAGAGAAGACTGCTTTTACCACCCCATTTGGTTTGTATGAGTATACGCGTATGCCAATGGGACTTGCAAACTCCGCGAGCAGCTTCCAGAGGTTAATGCAATGCTCTCTGAATGACTATTTTTTTCAGATTTTGTTGGTATACCTTGATGACATTTTGGTGTTTTCTGGGGATTTTTCAGAGCATTTGAGTAGGCTTGAGAAAGTGTTTGAGAGACTGCAGTCCATTGGGCTAAAACTGAATCCTGAAAAGTGTAACTTTTGTCAGAAAAAGGTTGAGTTTTTAGGGCACACCATTTCAGAAGAAGGCATTGGAACCATGGATGATAAAGTTGCAGCCATAAAAGAAGCACCTGTGCCCAGAACTCAGACAGAACTTAGGTCATTTCTAGGGTTAGCCAGTTATTATAGAAGGTTTGTCTCAAAGTTTGCTAATATTGCAAGACCACTACATGAGCTGGTGGGCCAACTCAACCAGCAGCAAACCGGTGATACTAAGAAGAAGAAAGGACCCATAGGGCGGTTGTGGACTCCAGAGTGTGACGAGGCGTTTAATCGATTAAAAGAGGCTCTGACATCAACACCCCTTTTAGGCTTTCCAGACTTCTCATTACAGTTCATATTGGAGGTAGATGCCTCATACCAGGGTTTAGGTGCTGTCCTCTCACAAATTCAAGATGGTAAGAAAAGAGTCTTAGCTTACGCTAGCCGCACACTCCGCCCCTCAGAACGAAACGCTAAAAGCAGTTCTAAGCTTGAGTTACTTGCATTGAAGTGGGCTATGACTGAGAAGTTTAGAAGTTATCTTTTAGGTACTAAAGTAGAAGTTTTTACAGATAGTAGGAATTTAGCTTTGTGGCAAAAGGCAAAACTGGGTGCCATTGAGCAGAGATGGATAGCACAGATGTCAATGTTTGACTACACCATTAAGCACAAACCAGGTCGTGCTAATGGAAATGCTGATTATTTGTCCCGCTACCCTTTTGAAGCCCCAGGAAGATCAGATGAAGAAGGTGACATTCCAATCAGTCACATAGCTGCTACACCAGTTAGTCCAAACTTAAGAACTGCTAGGATAGGAGAGATTGTAGATGTAGATAGTCAGAATAACCCGGTAGGTAATGTGCCACTGTTATCATTACCATCATATTCAGCTGAAGAGTTGACAAAACTACAAGCAGAAGATGTCAATGTGTATAAAGTGTTAACTTGTGTGAGTGAGAGAGTGAGACTGAGTAAGATAGAGATGAGGGGTTTACCCCCTGAAACCAAAAGCTTGTTGAAGCAGCGAAAGAGGTTGAGTGTGATTAATGGGTTGTTGTACAGGAAATTAAAGAGGCCAGGTAGAGGGTGGATTTCTCAATTAGTGGTACCTGATGCATTGAAGCAGAGAGTGTTAGAATCGGTGCACAGCACCGGCCATCAGGGCAGAGATAGGATGATACAAATCCTTAGAAGTAGATGTTATTGGGTTGGCATCACAAAAGATGTTGAGCTGTTTTGTAAAAGATGTCAGAGGTGTAATATTGCTAAACCACCCCATATTAAACTGCAGGGTCCTTCAGGTAATTTATTAGCATCTAGGCCTTTTGAGTTGGTGACCATGGATTTTACTATGTTAGAGAAGGATAGTCGGGGGTATGAAAATGTGTTGGTCATTACAGATGTTTTCACCAAATTTACAGTTGCTGTTCCCACAAGGGATCAGAAGGCCTCGACAGTTGCAAAAGTTCTGGTGGAGAAATGGTTTTTGTATTTAGGTGTACCCCATAGACTCCATTCAGATCAAGGTAGGAACTTTGAATCGGCTGTGATTGCAGAACTCTGTAGAGTGTACGGGATTCAAAAGAGCCGTACCACGAGTTACAATCCAAAAGGGAACGGTCAGTGCGAGAGGTTTAATAGGACCCTACATGATCTTCTGAGGCCACTAGAGGCCAGCCAGAAAAGGAGATGGTCTGAACATATAGCTGAGGTTTTGTTAGTTTATAACTCTACGCCCCACTCTTCCACAGGTTACTCCCCGTACTACTTGGTGTTTGGGATAGAACCCAGATTGCCAGTAGATTTCATGCTAGATGCTAGTGATGATAGTGATTGTAATGAGGGGGAACCAAATGTTGAGAACTGGGTGACTGGACATCTTTCCCGTCTGCGTAATGCGCATGTTAGGGCAGGCGAACAGTTAAGAAAGTTAGCTGCTGTAAGGAAAGAGAGATGTGACAAGACATCATCCTCTAAATTGCTAACCATAGGAGAAGTAGTTAGGAAGAGAGTCCACTATACAGAGAGGTGCAAGATTAAAGACCAGTGGTCTGTAGATAAATATTCAGTGGTGCAGGTCCCAAAAGCATCAGGAGGCCCATATGTTATTAGAAGAGTGGGAGAGAATGGACCTGACATTAGAGCAGCAGGACACGAGTTAAAGCGGTGTGAGAAAGATGCGGTAATTGAGGTACCGGAGGCGACGATAAGACTACCAGAATTGCCTGTCGTGGCAGAGGTTGAGGAACCACGGGATAGACCACCAAGAAGTGACTGGTACATGTTTGAGCCAGGAGACTTGAATGTGAGGCGATCAGAGAGAATCCGTCTTAGAAGAGATAGATGATGTTATTTTTGAATACATTTTGTTTCAAATGTTCAGTGTTGAGGCAAGTGGTAACCTGTATAAAGGTTGCTGATTTATTGTTTGTGTAACTTTTATGATTGTTTAATTATTTGTATGTAAAAAGTGAGGGTTGTATTCATTTTGTTATGATTGCTCGTGTAGCAGAGGGGCTATTTCTCCTCACTGATGTTAATTTGGTCACTGAGTATTAACTTGTACTAGTATAAGGATGGCTTATGCTTATATGTTATTACTGTTATTTTGGACTTATTGATGACTGGTGATGTACATGTATACTGCTTCACATTATAAATCTGGATATAATGAGTAAATTCTTTTATAATGGTACTGTTTAGGGATGTAACCAGCAGTTCAGGGAGCATAGAGGTATGAAGATAACTACCTGTTTGATAAGTGTACCAGGGACGTTGGTCCGGTTGTCGAAACGACAACAGTTAAAGAGGGGGAATTATTCATTGTTTTTGTAATTGTTCGTATAATATTGTGAACACTAAGGTGGCGGGAGACTGTCTACCTGTTGATTGCATTATTTTTTTTTACTGCTGATATTAGTTTAGTCATGAATAATGACTGGTATTAATGTAAATGTACCTTGTATTGGCATGTGACCATTATTCTTGTTGGTACCTGATGTACATTTTTGGGGTGTTTTACTTGATGGGTGATGTCTGGTGAGGATAGGAAATTTTTTTTTGAGCTCCATCAATAGTGGAGGACTAAGGTAGGGGTCAGAAATTATCCCTCCCTTACCCAAGGCACTAGGGGTGTAATGTTCAGTTATCGGGACGATAACAGTTAAAGATGGGGAATAATGTACTCGGCTCGCGATGATGGTGGAATTCTGCAAGAGGACGTCTGATTGGTCTGGAACTCTGGGGTCCGAACGACCCCAGTATATAAGGCCCTGCACAGGTAGAACTGGCCCTTTTTTTCCGTAGTCCACCGCACAGAGTGACAAGGCGCCAATGCCTATTTCTATTGTGTGTTTAGTAGTTAGACCCTGAAGTTTTGCAGTGGAAAAGCCAGAATTCTAGCTTTAGATTTTAGATTTTCCTGGTTTTTTTTAGTAGACTAGAGGTTTTTTAGTAGACTGGAAGTTTTTGGTTAATTAGTTTTTGGTGGACTAGAAGTTGTTGGTAAATTAGTTCTAGTGGATTAGTGTTTGGTAGATTTGTAGCTTTCACTGGATTAGAAGTTTTTGCTACACTTAGGAATTTGGTTTGTTAGGTTAGTGCCTTTGCTGTTTGATTTTTGTTGTATCCTAATTTCTTTGTTGATGCTACATGTCTGTATATTATTGTGAAGTTTAGAAGTGTAATAAACAAATGATGCTTGTGTTACCCTTACTTTGTTGTTTAGTTGATAGACTCTAGTGTTATAGTCATTGGTGTTAGAACAGCCCTTGGAGTAATTCTTTGTCTGGGATTGGAGAATATTGTTCTAATCCCCTGTCGGCCCACCCTGGGACACCCATCGCTCAATTCAACCTTTCAATAATTGATTATCAAAACAATGTTTTCCCGTAGTGAATTCGAATAACGAAGACACAAACCTTAGATTGTACGATTTATTGCCTGGCATATTTCGCTGCATCTCGTCAGGTACATACTACAGAAGTCACACATCATAGAGTAAAATAAATAGATACATCGTCCAAGCTGAAATATGCACATGTCCGCACAGTAATATCAATTATTTACCATGGTAATTTTAAACTGATCATGTCTTTCTGTTTGCACATAATTGGCCTATGTAGATGAATCATTATAGCTTCTGCAAACATTAACAAACGACTGTTTTGTATACGAAACACCACGCGAAAAGCGCTGTCTCTATCAATTGCATGACCGGCTTCCAAGACATGACGTGCAATGGACGACGCCGGAAGTTTATAATTGTGGTGTGTCAGCCTTCCCGTGATCCCATCGCCTGTGTGTAGTATCTTGTCAATCTAGTTTGGTATGTGTTCAACAACCCTGTTGTACATAGAGCAGAGAATGCTTTTCACACTATACCAGCACTTGATCCTCTCAGTAATTGATTATGGATTAGGTCTGCTCACTGTCTCAGAGAGTCAGTGAAGTTAGAGCGTATACAGAACGAAGCTATGCGGGTCATTCTGGGATGCACTAGAGACACCCCAGTAGAGTGTATGCGTTATATCCTTGGTCTGCCGACTGTTGCTGGTAGGCTCAAGGTGATGGAGGCGAAGGCATACCTCAGAGTAGCTCCAGACACATACCACCCACTGCATGAGGCGCTGGACGCAGTTAAGGGTCAGCGACTGATAAGAGGGAAATCATGGATGGCTCAGCCGGAGGATACGATCAGACAGGTGTGCCCCGTGGAGAACATTAGGCGTGGAGAGGAGTGGGTCAGAGTGCCAGCGGAGCAGTCAGAATTGTGCAGAGTTATAATCACATTAAGCCGGGAGTGCAGGGAGTGGCCAGCAGGGGCCACGGAAGTGGAAATCCAACAACTAATTCAGGACAATGCTCACTCGAGTGATGTGATTATCTACACAGATGGTTCGGTGTCAAGAGGTGAGAGAAGTGGCTGGGGGTTCATAGCCAAAGCTAATGGTCGATGTTTGGGGCAGGAGAGCCTGGCATATGATACCACAACATCCAGCTTAAGAATGGAAGTGGAGGCAGTCAGTGCGGCTCTCCGCTGGATGGAGAATACGACACACACACACATCGTGATTGTAACTGACTCAGAAAGCATGCTGACGAGGGTGAGGACGGGCAGACTTCGTGCGGAGTGACTTGCTTCGCTTCGGAGGTCACGGGTGACAAGCATCGCCTGGATCTTTTCTCTAGGGCATGCCGGTGTGCTGGGAAATGAACAGGCGGACAGATTGGCTGGCTCTGCAGAACTTGGTGGAGTATTGATACATGACAAGGCAGACGTGGTTGCGGCTTTGTGGGAGCACGTGCACACCTCGGAGGAGCAAATGGATTACCATGGTCTGGCAAGAATGAGACAACGAGGAGTGACGAAGGGATCTGGCCGACGCTCAACGCCCAGAGGAAAGGCGAGACGGACTTATAATCAGATTGCTACTGGTACTATTAGTGTTGGAACTCTTCGCTGGCTGCTGAGGATGGAGACGGAGCACTTATGGGAATGCGCCGAATGCTGTGATGTCGATTCCTAAATCAATCAATCAATCAATCAATCAATCAACCCTGTTGTGTAACTGCCGCTCCGTTCTGCCGATGTAGGTAGACTCGCACCTGCATGTGAATTGGTAAATGCATTTGGATGTGGCGTACAGAGGGGTAGATTCTTTTACTGGTGGGGTGGCAATGTGTGTGGTTCTGTACCTAATAACTGGAGTTGCAGCACAGAATGTTCGGCCGACTGCTGTAATGAGCCGGTCCCGTAGACGTTGCATTACGTCATTCCCTTGAAAGGTTAGCTGGATAAATATCTTGAGCTTAGGGACTGTAGTTACGTCTGATTTTGGTTTCGGCTGTTGGCGGTGGCGCTTTATACATCCTGTGGAGTATCCATTCAGATATAAGACATTCTTAAGAGTTTCAATTTCATCTGTCAGTGTGTCCTGGGTGCATATCTTCCTAGCACGGCCAAACAGGGTCCGTACTAAGCCCCGTTTGTACTGGACAGATGCGAAGCTATGAAAATTTAAGTATTGGCCAGTCCATGTTTCTTTGCGGTACACCGATCTTTGAATTGTGCCGTCTGCTCTACGTCTCATTAGGATATCTAGGAACGGCAACGCTTCGTTGTGTTCGTGTTCCATAGATAGATAGAGGTTTTTTATGTGTCACGTTCATTGTGGCCTGGAACGACGTTGCTTGTAGCTCGTCTGTGTTGATAATTAGTATATCGTCCACGTAACGACGGTAGAAGGCCTAGTTATTGATGTCTGAAAATCTATTTTCTTCTAAATGTGCCATAAAGATGTCCGCTGGAATAAGACCGAGAGGACTCCCCATGGCCACTCGGTCAATTTGGCGGTATGACTTATTCAGAAAATTGAATTTTATATTGGCAGTACATAGTAATAGTAGCCTCTCCAGAATAGATGTTGGTATACCTAGTTTTGGAGACGGATTGTATTTGCAGCAAAGAACCTCAATGGCTCGGAACGCTGAAGAAGAAGAAGAAGAAGAAGATACCTAGTTTTAGTTGTTTGTCTCTAATGCGTTCATTTATTATTTTCACTGTCTCATCTAATGGAGCCGGCTTCGTGGCTTAGAGGTTAGCCTCTTCTCTCCGTAATCTCGTATACTCTCGTATGTACCGTAATGACGGTGAGAATCAGCAGTGGTTCGAATCGCATCGGTAACTTACGGGGTATGTGAGCCGGCCGCTCAGAAAGCAATGGCAAACTACCGAGCGTAATCTTGCCAAGAAATCAACATACAGTTGAAAGATGCTGATGTTGACAGCTATGTCCTTTAAAGGATATGAAAAACATTCAAACATTTAATGGAAAGTTGATGAATAGGGAGGCTATATCCATGGATACCATGTGTTTATTATTTATGTCCATAGTATAAATAATTCCACCAGTTCGAATGTATCTCTAAGTATGTTTGGATCAAACGACTGTCGTACTGGCTTTAAGATTTCAGCTAACCATTTTCACCATCCTGTGTTGTGCAGAGTTAACTATGGACAGGATAGGTCTTAGCGGGATTCCGGGCTTGTGAAGTTTGGGTAGACCGTACATCTGAGGAGTGTGCGAGCCACGTGGTGTGAGGATTTTTGCAGTGGCTTATCTGATAAGTCCCTCATTCACGAGTGACTGCATCTCTTTCCTCATTATTGCATCCAGGTCCTACGACTTGTTTACTGTTTGATCTATCCTGAAGTTAGATTCATCTGACAATATTTCATCCATTTTTCTCTGGTAGTCTGACATGTCCATCAATACTGCACTACTTCCTTTGTCTGGGTTCAGTAATACAAGGGTGTTGTTAGCCTGTAATACTTCTAATGCAGTAAGGCGTTCTTTAGTCAGCGGTCATGTCTGTTGAGAGGGTGTTGTGCGATACT
Source organism: Cepaea hortensis (assembly GCA_963921405.1). NCBI lineage: Eukaryota > Metazoa > Mollusca > Gastropoda > Stylommatophora > Helicidae > Cepaea > Cepaea hortensis. The sequence goes on from OY992877.1 coordinate 3,585,179, forward strand.
GGTGTTCTAAATCTACCAGTTTGGCCTTCAGCCATCCGACCGACTCAGCAGAAGTAGATGATAACTTAGAGACGTGGTCAAACAACATTTCAAATTGTGCTTGCGACTCAATGCGGTTGACGTGTTTGGGCTTTAAGCAGAAGCTTAATCCGTATGCAAGGGCCTCAGTTTCAATATTGTTCAGAACGTACGATGAAAAGTTCCTCACATATTTCTCTGGGTTGTCTAGTGCTGACGTTGTTATCTTTTCAGTACTCAGTGATTTGTTGAGGCGAATATTCTCTGCGATTTTAGTGACGGCCAAGTGGCCATACAAGCTCAATTCTTTGGTGACTACTTTGAGTAATCCATTTAATCGTTTCACAGTTGGTAATGGGAGGTGACGTTTCAGAAAATCAAAACAATGTTTTCCCGTAATGAATTTGAATAACGAAGACACAAACCATAGATTGTACGATTTATTGCCTGGCATATTACACTGCACCTCGTCAGGTACATACTACACAAGTCACACATCATAGAGTAAAATAAATAGATAAATCGTCCAAGCTGAAATAGATACATGTTCGCAGAGTAATATCAATTATTTACCATAGTAATTTTAAACTGACTATCATGTCTTTCTGTTTGTACAAAATTGGCCTATGCAGATGACTCATTATAGCTTCTGCAAACTTTAACAAACGACTATGTTGTGTATGAAACACCACGCCAAAAGCGCAGTCTCTATCAATGACATGACCGGTTTCCAAGACATGACGTGCAATGGACGACGCCTGAAGTTTATAATTGTGGTGTGTCAGCCTTCCCATGAGCCCATGCCTGTTTGTAGTATCTTGTCAATCCAGTTTGGTATGTGTTAAACAACCCTGCTGTGTAACTGTCGCTCTGTTCTGCCGATGCAGGTAGACTCGAACCTGTATGTGAATTGGTAAATGCAATTGGATGTGGCGTGCAGAGGGGTAGATTCTTTTACTGCTGGGGTAGGAATAGGTGTCTTACCCTGGTGCGAGGAAATGCAAGCTAAAGACAAAATTGTCATGGCAGGGCAGACCAGGCCCTAAGCCTTGGTTGGCGACTGGTCTAGGATCGAAGCTCCGACAGGCGGACAGTTAGAGCATTGCTTTGCTGATCCGGCAGCTTCTGCAGCTTGTCTTGTTCCAGATGTAGGGGTGTTACCTTTCCTCTGGAGTGAACTAGGCAGGCCGAGAGAGGGATCATGCTGCATGGGCAACACATGATCTCTATATTTTAGCCCAGGCTTTGTGCTATGGAGAGGCAATAACTCCATCCCTGGTCTTGTCTCGGAATCAAAGCGAGAGGCAACTGTTACGGGTTATAAGTCCTTGTCAGTTGGCGTAGACATGGGGCGCCACGCGTTGCCTCTGACGGTGGGAGACACCTATAGGTGTCACTGATCAGCTACCGCCCGCCTCAAACTGGGCAGCCCCCAGCCAATTGGGTGCTGATCCGCCACAGCCTGTCTGCTTCAATGGGTGCTTGGGGTTAGGACAAAATCTGAATCGCAGGCTGTAAAACCAATGCACCAGGTACAAACAAAAATATAAATAGAAACCTCAAGCTACGGCTTGCAACCTGGAACGTGAGAACCATGTGTCCAGGATTTTCCACTGACTTGACCAATATTGACGATGTGAGAAAAACGGCTGTGATTGATGCCGAACTCAATCGTCTTAACATTGATATTGCTGGCCTGCAGGAGACTCGCCTCGCTGAGGAAGGGTCACTCAGGGAAAACAACTACACCTTTTTCTGGAAGGGTAAAGGGCAGGCAGAAAAAAGGCAACACGGTGTGGGCTTTGCAGTGAAGAATTCGCTACTGGGAATGATTGAAATTCCAGCAGGAGGAAATGAAAGACTATTATCCCTGCGCTTGGCAACCTCTTGTGGGTTTGCCACCATTATTACTGCATATGCACCGACACTCGATTCCTCTGATGATGTGAAGGATTTGTTCTATGAGGAGTTAGACTCTGTGATTAAGGCAGTTCCAAAATCCGACTACATTTATATGCTCGATGATTTCAATGCTCGTGTGGGCAAGGACTCGAGTTCATGGCCAGTGTGCCTTGGAAAATACAACATCGGTCGCATGAATGAAAATGGGCAAAGGCTGCTGGAGCATTGCACCAGTAATGACCTATGTATTACAAACTCATTTTTTAAAACAAAAGAGATGCATAAGGTCACATGGAAACATCCAAGATCCGGCCATTGGCACCAGCTGGACTTCATCATCACACGGAGACAACATCTGAACCATATATCATTGACTCGTAGTTACCACAGTGCTGACTGTGATACGGATCATTCTTTGGTTGTTGCAAGGGTTAGACTGAGACCAAAGAGAATCTACACAGCTAAACACAAATCTAGCCCCAGGATTAATATTATTAACACTCATGATCCTGAAAAGTGCTTTCAGTTTCAACAGCAACTTGAAGACGCTTTCACTGATACACCAGAAAATTGTACAGTAAATGAAAAGTGGGGTCAAATTAAGGAAACTCTTTGTAAAACTGCCGTAAGGGTTTACGGCACTGTGGATCATAAGAGGCAGGACTGGATTGCGGCCAACAGCGAGACTCTGCAGCCCTTGATTGATAAGAAGAAGAAAGCTCTCTTAAGAAACAAGGAAAGACCAACGCGTAACACTCTGAGTGAGCTAAGGCAAGCTAGGAAGGATGTGCAAAAGGCTGCCAGGCAGTGTGCAAATGATTATTGGATCAAGTTATGTGAGTCCATTCAAATCGCAAGTGATAAGGGAGACATAAGAAGCATGTATGAAGGAATAAAGAAAGCCTGTGGTCCAGTGATCAAAAGAAGTGCACCATTGAAAACCTTGACTGGAGAAGTCATCACTGATAAGAAACAGCAGATGGACAGATGGGTAGAGCACTATTTGGAGCTTTACTCAAGTGAGACCAAACTAGCGGATAATGCCCTCAACGCCATAGAGGCTCTACCAACTCTTGACCACCTGGACACACTTCCCACCATAACAGAAGTTAAGTGTGCTATAAATGAACTTGCATCTGGCAAGGCTCCAGGTAAGGATGGGATTCCAATAGAGGTTATCAGGAGTGGGCAAGACACACTCACTATACAGATCCACCAGCTAATAGAGCTATGCTGGCGTGAAGGACAAGTCCCACAGGATTTCAAAGATTCAAGCATCATTACACTGTACAAGAACAAGGGCGATCGGAGCGACTGCAACAACTATAGGGGTATCTCGCTTCTGTGTATTGTTGGAAAAGTATTTGCCAGAATTGTTCTGCGCAGACTTCAAGTCCTAGGAGATCAAGTCTACCCCGAATCACAGTGTGGCTTTCGACAGAACCGGTCTACCACTGATATGATATTCTCATTGCGACAAATGCAAGAAAAATGCCGTGAACAGAATCAACCACTGTTTATTGCCTTCATCGACCTCACAAAGGCATTTGATTTGGTCAGTCGTGAGGGTCTGTTCAAAGCACTAAAGAAGATTGGCTGCCCACCAACTCTTCTGTCCATTGTGGAATCGTTCCACACAGGCATGAAGGGTATAATCAAGTTTGATGGTGCAACTTCTGAAGAATTTGAAATCAAGAGTGGAGTTAAGCAAGGTTGTGTACTAGCTCCCACCCTCTTTGGAATATACTTTTCACTTCTACTGAAATATGCATTTCGTGATCAGGATGGTGGTATATACATTCACTCACGCTCAGATGGCGGCCTCTACAATGCTCAGAGATTGAAGGCTAAGACCAAAATTAGGAGGGTACTGATCAGAGAGTTGCTTTTTGCAGATGATGCTGCAGTTACGACCCACTCTGAGGAAGAATTGCAATGTCTACTATCTGCATTCTCCAATGCTTGTTCTGAATTTGGTTTAACAATTAGCAAAAAGAAGATACAGATTATGTCACAAGGTGCACATGGGGTACCATCAATCTTTATTGACGACGCCGAACTAGAGATAGTAGACCATTTTACATATCTAGGATCAGTGGTAAATAGCAAATTATCCCTAGATCAGGAAATCAACATCCGGATTGGTAAGGCAGCAACAACAATGAACAGGTTAAGAAAAAGAGTCTGGGAGAACAGGAAGCTTACTGCCAAAACAAAAGTCCTTGTCTATCAAGCCTGTGTCCTTAGTACTCTTCTCTATGGCAGTGAAACCTGGACAACTTACTCACACCAAGAGAACAATTTAAACAGCTTTCATATGCGGTGTCTGCGAAGAATTCTTGGTATTAAGTGGCAAGACAAAATCACAAATACTGAAGTATTGGAAAGATCAGGTTGTGTGACAGTTTATTCCATGCTCAGTCTTCGTAGACTTAGATGGATAGGACATCTTAGGAGGATGGATGATGGTAGAATACCAAAGGATATCTTTTTTGGTGAATTACAGATGGGTAAGAGATCTCAGGGTCGGCCTCTACTACGATACAAAGATGTGTGTAAGCGGGACATGATTGATACAGGCATTGATAATGCACATTGGGAGCAAGTCGCCGCTGAACGTGTTGCATGGAGGGCAAATATCAGAAATGGAATAAAGTCAAAGGAGAAAATTATTGCAGAAAAGTCACACACCAAGCGTTTGAGACGTAAGATGGTGCATGATGGTGGAAATGACCACGTGTTCACATGCACCCACTGTGAACGGACATTTACAGCGCAAATTGGCCTTATCAGTCACACTCGCTACCGCCATAGTAAAAAGTTATTATGCCTTTTTAAAGCACAAACTATCGTCTGTCAAGACGGCAAGGTGCCAATGAGGAATAGGTGTGGTTTTGTACCTAATAACTAGAGTTGCAGCACATAATGTTCGGGAGACTGCTGTAATGAGCTCATACCACGTGGCTCCCAAACTCGTCAAATGTATGGTCTACCCAAACTTCACAAGCCCGGAATCCCGCTAAGACCGATCCTGTCTATGGTTAACTCTGCACAACACCGGATGGCGAGATGGCTGGCTGAAATTTTAAAGTCAATACGACAGTCGTTTGATCCAAAAATACTTAGAGATACATTCCAACTGGTGGCATTATTGGATACTATGGGCATAAATAATAAACGCATGGCATCCATGGATATAGCCTTCCTATTCACTAACGTTCCATTAGAGGAGACAGTGAAAATAATAAGGGAACGCATTAGAGACAAACAACTAAAACTAGGTCTATTCTGGAGATGCTACTATTACTGTGTACTAAATGTTTTTATATCCTTTACAGGACATCGCTGTCAACATCAGCATCTTTCAGCCGATTGTTGATTTCTTGGCAAGATTACGCTCCGTAGTTTGCCATTGCTTTCTTAGCGACCGGCTCCATACTCTCATAAGTCACTGGCGCGACACGAACCGCTTCCAATTCTCGTGCGCTCACGACAACCACGAGAGTATTCGGGGTTACGGAGAAAGCTGCTAACTCCTCGGCCAGGGAAACCAGCATTACTATGTACTGCCAATATAAAATTCAATTTTCTGAATAAGTCATATCGCCAAATTGACGGAGTGGCCATGGTAAGTCCTCTTGGTCTGATTCTAGCAGACATCTTCATGGCACATTTAGAAGAAAAGAGATCCTCAGACATTAAAAACTTGGTCTTCTACCGTCGTTATGTATATGCGATGTCCTGTAAAAGGATATGAAAAAAAAAACCAAAAACTTTCGTGGGGATGACGTATTGTAACGTCTACAGGACCGGCCCATCAGGACCGGCAACTCCAGTTATTAGGTACAGAACCACACATATTCCCAGCTCAGCAGTAAAAGAATCTACCCCTCTGTACGCCACATCCAAATGCATTTAAAAATTCACATGCAGGTGCGAGTCTACCTACATCGGCAGAACAGAGTGGCAGTTACACAACAGGCTTGTTGAACACATACTAAACTGGATAGACACGATACTACACACAGGCGATGGGGTCATAGGAAGGCTGACACACCACAATTATAAACTTCCGACGTCGTCCATTGCACGTCATATCTTTGAAATCGATCATGTAATTGATGGAGACAGCGCTTTTCGCGTGTTGTTTCATACACAGAATAGTCGTTTGTTAAAGTTTTCAGAAGCTATAATGATTCATCTACATAGGCCAATGTTATTCAAATAGAAAGACATGATATTCAGTTTAAAATTACCATGGTAAACAATTAATATTACTGTATGAACATGTGTATATTTAAGTTTGAACGGTGTATCTATAGTCTGTTTACTTTTGTCTGCCCCAATATAAGATTCCATATCTCAGTAACCATCTGATGGAAAATGATGAATTTAGCATATAACCTTAACATTATGTCCACCCAACAAAAAAATTTTTGTTCTGGAGATTGTACATCAGATTTCAATGTTTGTTTATATGCGGTATATAATTTACGGGTCAGAGATTAAGTCCATTATTTTAAATGTATTATACCTTCACCCAGATACATCCACACTATTTTTAAAATTTTTTCGTGGTTCACGTTTTGGCACGTTCGGCGCGCAGTTACATGGGAGTGTTCACAGGTGTAGTCAGTGTGTGTTCTTTCATGAAAAGTGATTATATAAATAAATCTTACCATTAATATACTATTAATAGCTAATATTTGAATGTGTTAATATTGTTCAATAGGATTGAATGTGGAATTTTGTACACTTCAAAGCATCGCTATGAAGTTGTACATATATTTTTGTCAGAAGCTGATCGCAGAAAACTGTTTCATACTGTTATAAATCCCGAAAAAAAGAACAGTGCACGCATTGGGTTTGAGTAAACGGTCATTTCGCAAGAATCTTCAATGAAACTAACACGCGATAAGCAAACGGTAGGTAGAAAGGCTATTGTAGACAGCTTTGACAAGGATATCATAAGGCGAGCTATTATAAAAATGCTGGATGCCAAAGAAATAGTGACTGTAAGAAGATATAGGGTTTGGTTGAGAAAGAACAATAACATAGAGCTATCCAAAACAACTTTGTGAAAAATTATAAGGACATTAGGCTTCACTTTTAGAAAGTACAAGGGAGGTAGAAATATCCTTTGCGAGCAACCGCATTTAGGAGCCATGAGAAGCAGATACCTACATGAAATATTTATTCCTTGGTGGGGGTAAATATAAGAAGGCAGGAAAACTTTCATAATGATGCAACAGGCAGTTTTCATAAAAATTTATCGTTAAACAAGGCATTCATTTCTGAACAGACTGTAGTTATTTTACTTTATGTTGTGTGACTTCTGCAGTATGTACCTGACGAGATGCATCGAAATATGCCAGGCAATAAATAGTACAATCTTTGGTGTATGTTTTCGTAATTCAAATAATTGATTAATTAATTGACCCGATACTTCATACAGTCATGAGTTTTCTATTTGGTTATTTCATTCTTTAACATAATAATTATTCCATCTGTTCTTTCATTCAGCAATTCATGCATTCATTCATCATGTCTACCGTTCACTCATTTCTTCACCAATATTATACATACTGATCAATTAACTCATTCAATTATTATTATCTTTCACATTTCGATTATTCTTAATTGCATTCAGGCATCCACTATTTTAATGTTTCATTAGTTTATCCTGTCAATGCTGCATTCACTCACTCTCTCACACAGTTATCATTTCATTCATGCATTGGGACGCAGAGGTGTTTCCAAGGCACCAGGGCCGGGTTATATACTGGCCAAGACCTATTGACGCGTCCTCGTCGAGCGTCCTGGGCAACAGGTCCCTTTGGGGTCCTGGCTAAAGTCAATAGGATCGCCGATTCCTCCGAAGTCAGAGAGTGTCTGCCTGTACGGCGAGGAACCACCAGTCTGCACACCAATAAGCCAGACATGGGACAACGGATACTCACGCAAACCTCAGGTCCTGTATGACATCACACTGATGTTGGACAACAGGATGTCTTCATCCGACACACATGACTTCGCGTTGGAGCTCAAGCCAACGAACACAAGCAAGCAAGCATTCATGCATTCATAATTTCATTCACCACCACCACCACCACCACCACCACCACCACCACCACCACAACATCAACAACAACAATTATCACTATTATTTCTTCTACTACTACTACTACTACTACTACTACTACTACTACTACTACTACTACTACTACTACTACTACTACTACTACTACTACTACTACTACTACTACGACTACGACTACTACTACTACTACTACTACTACTACTACTACTACTACTACTACTACTACTACTACTACTACTACTACGACTACTACTACTACTACTACTACTACTACTACTACTACTACTACTACTACTACTACTACTACTACTACTACTACTGCTGCTGCTACTACTACTACTACAGCAACAACAACTACTACTGCTGCTACTAATATTACTACTACTACTACTACTATTACTACTACGACTACTACTACTACTACAATTACTACTACTACTAATACTACAACAACAACAGCAACAACAACAACAACAACAAATGCTACTACTACTACTACTACTACTACTGCTACTGCTACTACTACTACTACTACTACTACTACTACTACTACTACTACTACTACTACTACTACTACTACTACTGTAACTACTGCAACTACTGCTACTACTACTGCTGCTACTACTGCTACTACTACTACTACTGCTACTACTACTACTGCTACTACTACTACTGCTATGACTACTACTACTACTACTACCAGTACTATTACTACTACTACTACTACTACTACTACTACTACTACTACTACTACTTCTACTACTACTACTACTACTACTACTACTACTACTACTACTACTACTACTACAGCAACAACAATTACTGCTACTGCTACTGCTACTACTACTACTACTACTACTACTACTACTACTACTACTACTACTACTACTATTACTACTATTATTACTACTATTACTACTACTACTACTACTACTACTACTACTACTACTACTACTACTACTACTACTACTACTACTACTACTACTACTACTACTACTACTATTACTACTACTAATACTACTAAACTACTACTACTACTACTGCTACTACAACTACTAAATTACTGCTACTACTAAACTACTACTACTACTAAACTACTACTAATAATACTGTTACTAATGCTATTACTATTACTAATACCACTAATACTACTACCACAAACAGCAAGGTTGTTTATTTCACGTGGTTTATTATTTCGCATGGTTCTTTATTTCACATGGTGTGTTTTTTCATATGGTTGGCTATTTTATATGGTTGGTTATTTTACATGGTTGGTTATTTCACGTGATCGGTTATTTCACATGTTTGGTTATGACGACAATGTGTCAACGTCATTACCAGTACACAGCCGCAGCAACAGTTCCATGCCATGAAGCACTCGTGTCTCACGGTGACCCGTTATGGAAGCAAAGGATTGTATCGCTGTCAAGAGGCGATTCATGAGGTTTGGTGACAGCAAGGCCACAGAATGTCCACCTCAGGGCACAGACAGCTGCAGCCACAGAATGTCCACCTCAGGGCGCAGACAGCTGCAGCCACAGAATGTCCACCTCAGGGCGCAGACAGCTGCAGCCACAGAATGTCCACCTCAGGGCGCAGACAGCTGCAGCCACAGAATGTCCACCTCAGGGCGCAGACAGCTGCAGCCACAGAATGTCCACCTCAGGGCGCAGACAGCTGCAGCCACAGAATGACCACCTCAGGGCGCAGACTGTTGTAGCGACATAATCTAACCACGTTTAAGTTTAATGAGTGGAACAGAACTGGCGTGACTTGTGGGAACATGCAACAGTGGGTGGTGGACGGAAGAAGAAGAAGAAGAAAATGAAGAAGAAGAAGAAGGAATTGGAGGAGGGGGAGGACAGGAAGAAGACAAGCAGGAGAAAGAAGAGAAAGTAAATCTGGTGTAAACATGTGGAAATATCGACCCCCAAGTGCGGACATCCGGGCATTAGCACTAGAGATACTGACCTTGGGGATCATTCTCACTGTTTATTATCTACCCCAAATTCTGACTCGTCGTCATTAACACCTGGAATTATCTCCCCTCAATATTGACCTGCCGTCATTAACAACTGGAATTATCTCCCATCAATATTGACCTGCCGTCATTAACACCTGGAATATTCTGCCCTCAATATTGACCTGCCGTCATTAACAACTGGAATGATCTCCCCTCAATATTGACCTGCCGTCATTAACGACTGGAATTATCTGCCCTCAATATTGACCTGCCGTCATTAACAACTGGAATTATGTCCCCTCAATAATGACCTGCCGTCATTAACAACAGGAACTATCTCCTCTCAGTATTGACCTGCAGTCATAAAAAAACTGGAATTATCTCCCCTCAATATTGACCTGCCGTCATTAACAACCGGAATTATCTCCCCTAAATTTTGACCTGCCGTCATTAAGAACTGGAATTATCTCCTCTAAATATTGACCTGCTGTCATTAACACCTGAAATTATCTCCCCTCAATAATGACCTGCCGTCATTAACAACTGGAATTATCTGCCATAAATATTGACCTGCCGTCATTAACAACTGGAATTATTTGCCATACATATTGACCTGCCGTCATCAACACCTAGAATTATCTGCCATAAATATTGACCTGCCGTCATTAACAACTGGAATTATCTGCCATAAATATTGACCTGCCGTCATTAACAACTGGAATTATCTGCCCTCAATATTGACCTGCCGTC